>CM076580.1:1307483415-1307833726 GCA_034641835.2 Pinus albicaulis
TTATATTTTATCATTCTTGATGCCAATACTTTTAGGGCACACAACGTTATTCGAAAAAGTACAATATGTGTATGGATATGCCTAATACATTACATCGATCTTCATTTTGTAACAAATGTGGACTACTTGGGAACACATTAGTTCCTATAAACACCATCCCCAACTAAGTTAACAACTTATATATGTTTATTTCTCATATATTAACACAATTGATTTCATATGAAATTAAAATCATCATAGTTATATATGTTTAACATCTATCACCATAAAATATCTCACAAGATAATGTACATTTAGTGAGTGACCATTACCTCAAAACCACATGTGAAATGAACCTACGTTAAGGTGCATCAATTCTTCTTGTGAATTAATCTCAACTACATCACTTACACCACTTAGGTTTAATTAATAAAATGGCTTTTAGGCTAGAATCGTCACATAGTAGATATCCTTTAACATGATATCATTAATATCGTTATATGATAAAGCTCCAACAAAAATAAATAAAACCATACAAGTATATGATAGGCTCCAAAAACTAGCACTCAATATCAACCTACATCAAATTAGTAATAATCCTTTTGAATTTCTTAGCTGTCACATATTTGAACCTAAGAGTATGGTAATTATCAAATTTCAATGTGTCTAATCATCATTGTCTCAACAATCACCTAAGCTAAACTCCTTCATGTATCACATGCATGGCACGTCTCTACCATGCAATTTTTGAATAATAGGCAATTGCATGTTCCCTCTTCTTCTCCCATGAAGGAATCGACATGAAAATTTAATTCAATACATTTATTCCCTGACGTGTGTATATATATATGTATGTATGTATGTATGTAATCTCTGAGTCATTATTGGGTCCATCAACATGTCCCTAGGTGTTCCATATCACTTGTGATGGCTAAGCATTCCAAAAACCACTATGTCATGAACCATATTGTTTTATAGTAAAGGGGTATGATCATATGAGATTGACTAACTAGGTGAAGAACCACACATATGAACACATACTTATGGCCTTCCTTTGACAAAGTATTTACAAATAATTAGTAGATTAACCATCTTTCCAAATCTTCTACTTCTATCTTTCCTTCAAGTAGAGGGATATCAAAATCAACTTATACCTTGAAAATGTGTCATTCCTCTAAAATCATTAATTTTAAAGTGCCTTTGTTGCCATTGAATTTGGGTGAAATAGTCCATCATTTCATTTTTTTATTTATTGATCGAGTGCTTCAATCAACAAATTGATAGGATACCTTACTACGACATCTTTTTTTTTATTTGTTTTCCATGTGAGACCACTAATGTTAGTGATAGAGTTCTTCACTATAACAAATAATATATTGCTTTAATACCACTAACTCAATTTGAATTGATAAATAAATTAAAGAACACTCAATAATGTAGAAATAACACAAAATGTATAATTGAAGCATGATATTAAAATAAAATCCAAATTTTTATTGATGAGTGTAATAGTGTAATACAATGCAATATATATAACAATACATAATGTCTAGAATCATATCATGGCAATTTATCTCTCGGAAATCCATAAAAAGCATAATAACCTTAAATGTTTGATAGGATACCTATTTTCGAATGCATTATACAATTTGAAAAAACACCAATATGGATTCTACAAAATGATCATGGGATAGTAAGAGACTGCTAATTAAACAACAAAATAAATCCTTTTTTTTTTATTCAATTAATATTTATACAAAATAGAATTTTCTTGCCTCTGCCATAAAACGATCTTAGTGAGAAATAAGTTTACTTAATATGTGACACCATACCAATGGAGAATTGAACACTTAACATTTTCTGCACTAATTATTATTATTTATTTATTTTCAATTCTGGAGCAGTCTTCTCGTCGACATCAAATCTATTGTTCAGCATCTCTAAACTAAATTTTTTTCTATGTTGCCTGTGAACCATTTCGGTGATCCTTTCATCGTTGGATAATTCAATGTGCTTGGATTTATTGAAGTTGTTATTCCTTTGTTTTGAATTTACCTCTGCACCGATTAATGAGGGATCCGCGTATTGATTAAATATATGTTATTTTAAAATTTTAGTTTTAAAAATTTTTAAAATTTTCCCTTTAATCAGTTTTCTATTTGCATTATGATTACCAGATAAGACCCAGTTTTCTATTCTATTCGAATTTACATGCTTAAAAATTAAGACCTAAGCTCTCTTGACCAATCATCATATAAAAATAATTAAATAAGTTAATTTATTAAAATAGGAGAAGTAGTGTTCTTTCGTTACCAGTGAAATTTATTTGTTTGAAAATTGCGGTATTGGGGCAGAAAGAATCATGGGTCGTCCTTGAGTTAATAAAATATGTGTTGAAATTTTTAATTTAGATAATTTAGTCCTTGAGGATAGATCTCAAGAACTGTGCCACCAAGGACATTTTTAGGACAACCATTGGTAAAAAGATACACCACTAGTCACTTTCTTGTTCTTTGCATGCTTTAGTTGATTATCTACTTGAAGCTTTTATATTTCTGCATAGTGTTTTTCCCTCACTTCCCCTCGAGTTCCAACAAACTCGAGAGAGGGCCTACCTGTTCGCAGACAAGTTTTTTTTCATAGCAATGCCCAAAATATTACTTAAGTAATCTTTTAATGTTTTAAGTAAGCCAAACAAAATAGTAAACCATGATCGCAATAAATTGACGTAACAGCTCATTCCATATCGAATATTAGAATATTTAACAAAGCTTTCAAAAATTACAAGTACATACTAGAGGAGCCTCTCATACAATACATGAATATTTTTACATTAAGGGACACATTTAAACTTCAATTATTATTCACAAGTTGTTTATGTGATATGCATTCGGTAGCTAGAAGAAACGATTCTTTGCTGCTTGAAACTAACATTAAGAAATATACAGGAGATTGGATTTTTTTCACAGTTTCTTCAAAACACACAATACAAGAAGTGTGTCACATATAATACATTTTTTTTTTTTTGCTCAAGGACAAACCTAAACTTGAATTATCATCCAAAAGGTGTCTTCGTTTAGTATGTACTACATAGACAATTACTTCCTATCAACTAAAAGATACATGTTTGTGTATTTGCTATTTGCATTAGTTCTCAATTTTTTGTGAAGTCATTTTGAGAAATAAACTTCAAGGTTGGGGCTGCACTGTATAAGATGGATTTCTTTTAGCTTAGGTTCCAGGTTTGAGGTATTTATTCTGTTAAATTTCATCGACTTACATATTGCCTCGTATATTTTTTTTAGAAAATGCCATTCAGATAAGACAGACCTTTCGACCTCGCGCTGTGCTAAAATCTAAATGCAAGGACTCAGAAAATCAACTCTAAGGCTATCTCATAAAAACGCTAAAACAAATAATGGGCTTTGTTTAGCACGGTGTGCTCCGCATGAAACATCGACCCACCCTTATAGCCTGGCTGGTTTTTCGCTACTGATAACTGGGTCAAAGGAGTTAGACGCGCTTCTGCATGTGGAATGTCTGTTTCTTGCTGACCACTGTTGAAAACGTTGGCATGAGAGAATTAAACTCTAATTACATATTTAATTCCAGAGATCATCTTAGTTATCCCGATCCCTTTGAATTTGGCGATCATCCCTTGAAACCCTACGGCATAAAATTTAAGGCAACTGCAGATCTGATCTCTCAATTTGGTAATACGACTTCTAGTTTCTGCCGGTTCATTTTTGTTTTAGCAACAGGTGTACTGAAAATTTTCATCACAGGTTATGTGTTTATTTAGTGACCATTTATGAAACAGTTATCCATTCGAAGTCTTGTCATCCCAGGCATCCACAGGTTACTTACACATGGACCGAGTCCTTTTTTTTTGTATGGTCATGTCATGGCTCTTCTAGGGCAGAGTAATTTGCTCAGCAACTGGTATGGGCACTTCCTTATCTCCATTCTGACCGTATTATACATCATGACATGAAACTCCAAAAATATTCAAATTGGTGCTGGAAGTGTTGTCAAGCTTTGCGACGCTGGGGTTGCAAGAACTATATCTTGCAATACAATGTTGCTTCATCCAACACAGGAACCTAGCAAAGGGGTCTATTCTAGTTCTATTGAGAACAATGCTGGCATCGTATGGGGCATAATCAAGAAGACTCAAAGAAAATATGTATTTTTCTTACAAATTTTGAGGAAGCACGGAGGATTGTATCACTGCAACTCAAATATTTTATACCATGGAAATCTCTTTAAAAGGAAAAACTGTATAGAGTCATTTTGTTCAAGGAAAATAGAATACTAAATTTGTTGGTCTCTTCCCAAACATTTTGAAGGAGACTTTCAAGAAAAGTTTAAGAAATGTTGTTGTTTCTGAGTGCCTCCGTATAAGAGTGGTTGCTGGTGCTAGAACCATTTGTATTTGAGTTGTTTACATTCACTGTGGAGAGAGGTGTGTCTAAGAGTACCTACAAGAAATTGTATAAAAGAGAAGAGTTCATACGTTGATCCGTATGCCTTATGGAACAAAAGAGAACTTGCTCAACGAACACAGAATCCAGAGCCATTATATATTCATCAGAATAGCGAACACAGAATCCAGAGTCATTATATATTCATCAGAATTCTTTTGGAGCGATGGATATTTTACATCTCTATCTCAAGCCAGCGATAGCGCTTTCACTAAGGTTGTTTTAAAAAAATTTAAGCATAATTTAAGTCATATTATTTCAGATATAAAGCACCAGGGTTTCATGAGGAAGAGAAGATACAGTTATACCAATGATTCAAAATCATTTTGAGATCCTCAGAACTTAATATGTAGTCTTGAATTTAGCAAGAAAAATGGCACTAAGGTTCATTGCCTTGATTGTTGGACAACTGAAAAATTCTTACAAAAATTACCCAAAGCTCATTGCCAGCGAGAGGATCAGCAGGCATAATTTGAAGACAAAATTTGGGTAAATGCACAAGTGACAGCGACAGGGTATCTGGCAGCAAGGTTCATATGGAGACTCAAATATTATTGTGGATTGGTAAAGAGCTGTTATGGACTAGATCCTGGAAATAAAGACCAATTTTCAATTGATTTCCTTACTCATATTTTCCATGAGCACAATTCCAAGGCGGATTCCTTACCCATTGTCTTATATACACACATTTTATTGTGTGTATGAAGAAACAATTCATCATTGTTGGAATTGCAACAAAATTGTGTGTTATATTCTATTAAAGAGATTCCTAAAGAAGCTTGTTCAAGTATAAAGAAAGGTGCAATAATTTAGATTGATGGTGGACCTGATTTCTTCATCAATTTTTCAAATCATGATAAATGGGATAAAAAAACATTTAGAATTTTTGAAATTTAGAACATTCATATTGAAAAGGTTTATTTTATTAGGGACACTATTTGCGTGACTACGGCAATATAACTGGAGATGTTTCTGAGTAATTTAAAGGATGATAACACTTTGTTATAGTATTTTTCAATGAAGTAACAATTGGAGATGAAAAGGCTTTATAAATTTTACTTCAACAGCAGAACCTATGATAGCAAGGTGAATATGCAGAGGTACGGGTTTTTTTTTAATACCTGAGGCAGAATTTTGTGTCTTGTTTATCAATAAGCAGTTTTGAATTTAGTCACTTCTGGTGTTCATAAACCAGTGATTAAAAATATTAGAAGAGCTTTCTATGCAAGTGCCCAACCTCCAATGATTGAGTTTACATATCTTGAGCATGAAATATGCCAATTTTTGAAAGTGTGGAGATCTGTTTTTTTTATTGGAAAAATTATCCAGTTGCAACGAAACTTGTTACTTCTGAACATATGATAGTCTTCAAACTTGAAAATATTTGTGAGGGTGATATTCCTGGCAAACCATGAAAATATATTCTAAATAGATTTAGATCTGACAGTTAAAAAAATACTCTTGGAGATTACATAGATAAAAACAAACTCTAGTTTCATAGTGACTAGTTGAAATTATACTGATAGAATATCACAGTGATGAGACACCTAGCACCAGAGGTCTAAGATTTCTAGGAGGAAAATCAGTGGATAGATATTTCAGTCAAAGACAAATGACAGAAATCCCAAATTTCAAGGCAAATATAAGCAGTCAAAAGATGAGACGTGAGTTAAACGAGCAGGCAGAGTGTTCCAAGGAAGATGAGAATAAAGATTATTTTCATATTTAAAGACAGATTCGAAACATAAGATCAGTAATCAAAGGGAGAATTCCACTTTGCGGAGAATCAACAGGCATAGTAAAAGAGCAGTTAGCAGGCCTTCAGGGAGTATTCAACAGTTTCAGATTTGTAGCAAATTTAAAATGTTAAAGGAAATAAAAGAAGAATTGAAAATCAATAAAGAGAACTTGTATCAACCATTTAGTCAATTTTGACAAGTTTTATCACATTTGAAATTTCTAAAAATTGTTTATTTCTTCTTTTTATGTTAATGATGAATCTTATGGGACCTTTTACACTGACAAGTTTCTCAAACTTTATCTTTACCCATTTCAATCTTAAACTCAAACCATGATACTAAGTGCCACCCAATGTCATAGTGGACAGTCAAAGACAAAACTTAAAGTCCCTTTAACATTCTTATCTGCACCAACAGATGTGCACCAATGTAGATTGCAACAATCTAACAAATATAGTTATGTGAGCAGGAAAGGATAAGGCATTTTGTGGCTTCCTTTCAAATGCCAACCTTAAGGATTTCTAAGTCCACAAAGACTACAAAACTCATGGCTCAAAAATTTACGAGGAACCTTAATACTTTATGGGCTTATAGGTCCTAGAGGTGGAACCTTTGCTCTGATACCAAGTGTAGAGACCAAACCTATATTTTACTAGATGAGCACTAGGCCTTAACTAATTTTTTTTTTTTTTCACAGTAACTAGGAAATGAAAACATGATCATACAAGTTGAACCTCAGTAAAAATTAATTCACTTATATCAAAGTCCATAAATTTAACTTCATAACACATACATCTATTTAACTTGTTGATCTAAGCATAATGAAATCATCCTAAATAAAAACAATTCTAGCCATCATGAAATCATCATAAATAAACACAATATAACTAACACATGTACCGTTCACCCTTAGACGAGAGCCAACTTGACTTGTCGCTTCTTGAGCTCCTTTGTTGTAGTCTACCTCCAAGCCTGAATATTGTAGTGCTTAACCCGAATGTAATGACCCACCGGTTGACCTCCCAACCTACTCCTTGGGTAATCTCCTTCTCCGTGGACCCCCGAGCTGCAATGGGGTTGTACAATGAAGGAATGTGCTAGCTGATAGAGGTGAGCCTCTCTTAGCTCAAGAGTCCCCTCTCTATAATACTCTATCTCACCAAACCCAACTATAGCTCGTAACCACTCAAAATGATATAATCTCCTCCATCCAACAATAGGGAAAAACCCCAAAAATCATTTTCCCTCCCATTTCCTTTTCTTTTATAGAATGCTTTATAGGTGACACTTGGAATTTCATGCATAAATAATTATTTTTTTATTAACCCAAAATTTGATTATTCACCTACCCATGTGTCAATCTCTCATCAAGACTCTCTCCAAAAATCATTTACTTAATTATTCATTTAAAATAGTATTTTCCTCAACCCAACAAGACTTCCTATTTCTTCTCCTAGTTGTCTCTTGATTCCCCTTTTTCTACTCCTTAATTTGTGTTTATTACTGAAGTTAATTGATAAGTCTCATATTTGGTCCCCTAAACTACCTCAATTTTCCTTTATGATGAATATTCTTATGTTGGCTCTTACCACATGGAAGTTCTCTAGATTTCTCAAATTTTAATTTATTAATCTTATTTTAATTCACCACCCTCTTCTCTTAATGAAGTTTTTAATAAATCTTTATACTTAACTCTATGTCCCTCTTTCCCCTTTTTGCCTAGTTAAGTTACTTATGTACATTATCCACTTAATATTTTGTTTTAACATGGAAAGGGTAGAGTTATCATGGTAAAATATTTTATCTCTTCCTATTCCTCCCTTACCCTAAGTTTTATTTTTGATTTAATTCTTTTGGTTCTAACCTCATATACCACTTGATATGAATTAGTTGGATTTTCATATATTGATTTTATTTATTAGTTTCTTTAATGATGTCGAGATGTCAAGTTTGGTCATGTCCTTCAAGAACTTCCATTCGAAGTTCCAAGGGTGCCATGCCTAAGAATTTATTTTTGATGCCAAGGGTGCCAAGTCGGTCGTGCCCATCAAGAATTTCTTCTTGAAATTCCAAGGGTGCCACACCACTTGCCCTTCAAGTATCCAGTGGTTACGAGGGGAAATTATATGTGCAACAACATAGACTCTTCTCATCTCGTATGTTGTCTGCTATAGTGAGACTAATGGTGCTGGGGATCAAGGAATCTGCCTTGATGCGCACCCCCCCAGAAAATCCTCGTGAGCGAACCCAATTTGGGACCTACCCCCACGACATCGTGATCTTCAAGGCGAAGGTATTTCGACCTTTCCAGCCTAAGTCACACCGGGAGGCTAGCGGGTGAGATCAGGAACACTGTTCCACCCCTCCCATGTTGTTCCATCCAATTGTACAACCCCATCACCCATATGTGGGTCATTTGGCCAAGAAACTAACATGTTCCAGATGTTGTCAGCTCATCATATGCGAGTGCCTCTGGTGGTTTCCTGTCATACTCAATAATCATCAGTAACAAGGTTTCTCATTGTTAGTCATTATCATAATAGCAACATCAACATGACCGTCATTCACATCGTTGTTCATTTTGAATCATAACTAATGTAAGTAGCTACCATAGGGACACATCTATCATGGTTATCATAATCATCACATCAATGTGAAATTAACATATCCATCCAAGCCATCATCATCGTAACATCAATAGAAAACATACCTATCCATCAAGTCTATCATCATCATGATATCAATAGAGAACATACATATCCATCAATGATGTCATCATCACAGTATCAATAAAGAACATACATAACCATCAAATCCACTAATAATAGAGTCATGTGTCTGGATCCTCAACCCGAGGTCCTCAAAGAATAAAGTATGAAGCATCAGTGTTTAATCAACCAAAGTGGGGCACTAAAAGGAGCCTGCAAAAACACTAACTTCCACTGATCATATCTCCGAAAAATATTGTGCACCTTGATTTGAAATTTTACAGGAGTTTCCTCAGGATTTCGGCTTCGCCTCATAAAAATTTCAGCTTCTAATTCTTCTTAGAAAAAAATTTAGAGAGAAAATGCCACAATGACCTATTTCAGATGGCGAAATCCCTTGCATGAGGGGGATATGAGGATCACAATTTATATGAATGCTTAGGTTGAGAGGGGCTTCAACAAGTGAACGTGGAAGGGATTTTAGGAGCTTAAAAAATATTAATTATGACTTTTCAATGACCCATGCCACAACCCCATGGGGTTTTAGCCCACTAACTGGGGGTATTTTTGATCGGATAAATCAATCTTGCGGACAAGATCAATCTCCCTAGTACCAAAAGGTAATCTAACAACAAACAGCCAAACAAACCTATCTTTCTCTAAACATATGTGATTTAAAAAAGAATACTATAAAGGTGTTAAGGTCTTACCGTAGATCCGATACTTGTTCGAAGTTGTTGTCCCTCGTGCACTTAAAGGAGTTATCTTTATAAACCTGCAGTCACAAACAAGCAAACATTAAATAGCACCTATATAGTAAATATTATAAATCATGCCTATCATGGTGATCTTGGAATCCATGAAATAAAAAGTTAATCAACAGATTATTGAGAAAAATGAATTCATTTGTATTAACTTTGAAAGAAGGAAAACCTTACAACCTTAGCCTTGATGTTGAACAGGCCTTCCCGGGGTTTGAAAGCAGGAATCTCCTCTACTCTGACAAGCCTTGCACTCTCCCAACCAAGACAGATAGAGGTATGTGATCTTTCCTCACAAAATCTCAGTTAAATGAGTCTGAATCCCAACAGCACTTAACCTCAAATATTCTAAAGCTTGAACTCCCTTTGAGGCTACCCAATGCCTCTTTTTATAGTGAAAAGGAGGAGGTTTCAGTTCCAACTATGAAGGGATAGAATCCTCCTTCAAAGGGATAAGCTCCTCACATCAAGGGGTTAGCTCCATAAGGTAAGGGATACATGAACCTCAAAAGAGCGGTTCTGCCACCGCAAGATTCTTTCCAGAGGCTTCTAGAAATTACTGAAAGTGAGATTTTTGAGTTTACTTGCGCCTTTTTAATCTTTCACAGGGGTCCGCACCCATAACACAGAGAAAGTGCATTCAGGTACGCAGGAGTCATGAACATTAGGTGCGGGACCGCAGGAAAGATACAGAGAAAGTGCGATACCAGAGTTAAGGAGATTTTTAAGAACTTTTCTCTTATTTTCAAGACTTGACATGAGGAACTGATGTGTTAGATTTGCAAAGGAAGAAGTATGAGTGATAATGAGCTCATACAAATAGCAGAATGTCAAGATGACAATTTTTAGTGTAACAGATTGCCCCCTAAAGTGCAAAGTCTGGAATAGATGTAGCTGAAGTCTGTCATATATGAAGAGTGTGGTACTTTATCATTTCAAGGATCACCCTGTGGACACCCCAGTCGGAACTTGTAAAAACATTCAATGCAAAATATATATATGTAAACATATCATCGCTGAGGTAGGCATTCCCATACTCAAATCAAAACTAACTAGAGAACTGACTAAACTATTCTGATACAGGAATGATTTTGTAGTACATCAATAGTATAGACATGCGTAGACACAGTATGGATGCAGCCATTTGTTTATGAATAGTCCACTATATAAATGAATAACAAAATTCCTCGCAGCCTGGATGGTAGAAACTAGATCCAGGGTCTTGATTTCCGCTTCTCGAACTAGTACGTTTCTATCCATGTGAATGAATGTGTCGAAGTCGAACATGGTAGAAACCACTTGATTACCAGTCAATAATGTAAACTGTTAACTAGTGTGAGAGTAACCACCAGTAATGTCAATGGCTCCCAAAGTACTCAGTACAATCCATGAAATGTGAATGAATGAGCTGAAGTCGAACATGTCACGGAATCATTCGATTGAAGGTCAATGATGCAACCTGTCGTCGAAGGCGAGAAACCTGCCATTGAGGCATGCAGATTTCAAGGTACTGACGATTTCTAGATCAGCTTCCTAGATAATGAGTTGTCGTTGATAGGAAGTGATTCGTCGTAGGCAAGCCCACAACCCGAAATCATAGATCAAGATTTGAAGAAATATATTGGCAAGGACTAACTCAGGGATGGTCAAAATGGAAGACAAATATTTTGCAGATGAATGGTTTGTTTTGAACTGTCCTCTTGAACACATAACAACACTGCAGATGGTTTGGTGATAATTGACTCAAAGCTAATACCCAGAAACCAGCTGAAGACTTTCAATATGGTTTGATTAACTGTTAGGCAAAGGATTTTCCCAACCCAGGTGAACAAAAGTGTCGTGTTCAAGAGTGGTTAATGGCTTTTTGAAAAATCAAAACACAACAAAGAGGTTCATTTTTCTCTCTTTTCCCCCACCATTTCTGGCAAGTACCTCTTTATTTTTGACAAACTTGAGGAGGATAACATTTGCTTGTTTATAAGCTCATCCTTCGGATGAGTCCAACTTAGTTTAAGATTCGAACCCTAAGAAGGAGTGGTTCATTCCTATTTAAAATTGAACAGGTCCTTTACTGTTTAAATTTTAACGAGTCCAGTATAGGAGAAACTCAGTGTTTTTTCAATTTTAGAGAGTCAGAAGAAAAAATTTAAGAAGACTCCATGGGTGTACTTTTTCGGAAATTTAGTCTCTCGAGCCCGAAAAATGATAAAATAATGCGGGAGAGAACTCTATTGACCGTAATTAGTCAACATATACCTTTTTTGTAAATAGTCCATCTTAGTCCGTAAAAGGGGTAAACTTATACTGAAAGGATGATCATTCATTTATTTTAACGAGTTCGAATAATCAAGTGCTCGGCAATCTTTTCAATTTTCGAGAGTCTGAAAAGAGCTTAAAAAAGGACTCCAAGTTTTCGCTTTTTCGTAAATTTTTAAAAGAGTCCAAAAAAGTGATAAAAGTATGCTCTTTGTTGAAAAATGATCAATTTTCCCGAAAAATCCAATTTTCTGCACAAAAACTCGAAACATTACACATACCTGTTTAAGATAAATAAAAATGCTTTCAAAAATAACCTTTTTAAAGTGAAAAATAAACAAATTAAAAATTCATTTATTTGAAAAAACTTATAAAAAGGACTTTTCTGACTTCTTTTTTACCATTTGTGTTCAGAGTGAAAAGTAAGAGCTTTGGGTAAAAAAGTTTCTGCAAAGATTCTAGAAAATCCGTCTGGTGAAATCGAGAACTGTCAGCTCCAGGTAATCCAAGACCTCCTTATCTTGCATTTCATCTGTTTACATTTCATTTTTAGGCTTTAGATTTCATTTTTAAGGGAAAAATAGGTTCACAAAAATCGCCCGCGGGGGTCCGCAGGTGCAACATGCGGGCCCTGCAGACCCCAACGTTTTTCTACATAGAAAAAAGTCTTGGGTCCGCACCTGTCTCAAAGCGCCCGTGCATTCCTACGCACTGTGTATGAGGATAGAGTGCGGACCTCGCGCAATTAAATTTCAAACTTAAATTTCTTTAATTTCGCCCAAAATTTTTAAAACTAGATTGTTCTAATATATCTTTTTATGCATTGTAGGATATACAAGATGCTAATTTGGAGAGAACGTGAGCATGAAGACGTAGATGACGCCGCAATGCTTCATTTTCCTACAATGCAGGCATTAAGAGCATGTGGTTTGTATAAATTCTGGGCCATTCAGGGCATGAGGGCACAGGTAGACCTCTTAACGTGGCTGGTGAACAGGTGGAATATACAGGACCAGTGCTTCATTATTGGCGGCCACCGGCTCGAAATTGAGCTGGAGGATATCTATTTTTTGGCTGGTTTGTCCAAGAGGGGCGAACAAATTTCTCTGTTTGGGACTAGGCTAGGTGGCCATTCTGTGGCTAGTCTTCGACTAGAGTTCTGTGATGATCAGGCAGACCCCTGTGACAAACGGATTAACATAAAAACTATCATCCGTTCTGAGCTTAAAGTTATTTCATTTACTGTCACCAAACTGTGTGAGAGCGCTACATTTCATGTGGCTACCGGTTCCCAAATGCTCATTGCTGTAGACTGTTTTCGAGGCACCATTTTCAACTGGTGCGACGCTGTGTTGGCCAATGTAAAAGGCCAACTAACCAGAGCAAAGAATGGAAAGCTCAACAAATTTGGATATGGATCCATTGTATTCACCTTTGCTCTAGAGAGGATCTCCATGTTTGCTCCACATAACATTCTTGTTGATGATGGTCGACCTCGAGAACCTAGGATGGTTCGTTGGGTTGCATTGATGGCCCGTCATGATGCTGAGGGCATCGAGGTTGTTCGATTTCCTTCTTCATATTTCGTTAGCTGGAACGCCAACTTTTTGTCATAAAGGACTTTCCATACACTGGGATAGATTTCCGCGGTGACCGAGAGATGGCTCTCCCAACAGGGGAACAGTGGGATGAATCAGGTAAAAATCATTTTCAACAATTTCTAAGTTCTAATTCTTTTTTGTATTTTAATCGTCCCAAAACTAATAATCAAAAGTTTAAATGTAGATGTGGGCCCATGGTGACCAGTCCATCTCCAGCCTTATGAAAGGAGGCAACCAGCTGCAGCCGCACCAGCCCCAGAAGGCCAATCAACTGAGATCATGTCTGATTTAGAGCATCACCTAGAGCACCTGACTCTAGACATGCCAGAGACCGAATTAGATGATATTCCGCTCAAATTACAGAGATATGTGATTGGTGTCCCATGACCTTTTAGGAGGTTTCTATGTATGGTGGCCCGGGCAGTGGTCTCTTATCGTGATCATCATCAGGGATAGGATGATCATTTTGTAAACTCATATCATTTTTGACCTTTAGTATTATCATTTTTGCCGATCATAAGGTGTATTTCAAGCTATGATCGAAGACGATGTATATTTTGAAAACAAACTTTTATGCTATGATATATCACTATTACTGGATATCTGTGTACATGTTATCGAATGTTGTTTAATTTACTATTTTTTTAATTGCAAATGTTTATTTATCATACTAGAAGCAACTGCATCTACTAAATTATTTAAATGTCTTGGAATATGCTGATATTCAATGTAACAAAATTCACGTTCCAAAAGACAAACTCTTAAAAATAACTGTAATAACACTGGATTTCTAATGGCATAAACCCTGTTAAGCTGTAATACAACAAGTTCAGAATCCAACCTAACAATCAAACTCCGAATTCCAAACGATATGGATTCAGATAATAACTCAATCACTGCACTATACTCTTCAATGTTATTCGTTGTTTGACCGAGGCTTACCCCATGCATGCATACTAACTCGTCAGAGGGTGAATAGATAACCCAAGCTGCGGAAGAAATGTTCTGTGTACTACGACAAGCACCATCAGCAAAACCATTGTAGGTTTGAAGAGACGTCGACATCTGCAATATCAAGAGTAAAACTCAGATAAGCAGGAATAGTGATAAAAACACACTCTAAACTAGGCACACTTTTCTAATCTAAGACACACCAACAGTAAAGAATCTAATCTAATTAAAAATCTCCACACCAAGTTTAAGCATAATACCTCTTTAGATAAAGCCCATTTCCAGGTTTATCTAAAGGGACACCATCAAAATCTATTAGCTCATAGGCCCCTTTCGCCAGCTTTCGCTTAACAATGAAAGGACCATGCCACATAGGCACACATTTTCCAGCCCCTAGCTTATCGTTGGCTTGATCGTACACTAAAACTAGGTCTCCTTCTGAAAAACTACGAGGGGTAACATTTCTATCGTACTGAGCCTTTATTCGTTTGACATGAGCTTTATTTGCTAATGCAGCATTTCGTCGATTCTCATCTAGCTGAGCCAAGTAAAAAAAACGCTTCTCCTCTTCAGACGTAGATGGGAGTAATTCTATGGCTAATTTCAATGACAGAATTTCGCATTCAATAGGAAACACAGCTTCCAAACCGTAAACCAGTTGAAAGGGAGTGAAACCAGTTGATGTTTTTGCTGAGGTCCGATATGCCCGAAGTGCTGAAAATAACATGGAATGCCAATTCGACTTATGAATACCAATAATTCGTTTGATCATAGTAACTAAAACTTTATTGATAGCTTCAACCAGACCGTTAGCCTGCGGGTAATATGGAGTAGAACTATCGTGGCGCAGGCCAAGTTGTTCTGTCAGTTCAATCATCATGATATTTCCAAAATGACTTCCATGATCTGTAATAATGGCTTGAGGAACACCGAATCTAGCAATTATATGATTGAACACGAAAGTTGCAGCAGTCTTGTCGTCTACCGAAAATGTAGGCATCGCCTCGGCCCACTTAGTAAAATAATCTACCGCTAAGATAATATACGCATGCCCCCCGGCCGAGTGAGGGTTACATGTAATAAAGTCAATACCCCACTTTGTGAAAGGACCGACAACAATTATAGGGTGAAGAGGAGTAGGTGGTGCACACATTTTACAATCAAAGACCTGACAATTGTGGCATTTTCGGACTGCATAGATACAATCTTTGAATAATGACGACCAGAAATAACCAGCGCGCAATATCTTTTGGGCTATGGCATATCCAAACATATGACCGCCACATGCTCTAGAATGGCAGTCATTGAGAACCTTCTCAGCTTCTTCATGAGTAAGACAGCGTCGGAAAATATAATCCGCTCCACGACGATAGAGTGTATCACCAATAATATTGTATTGTTGGGATTGGAAAAGTATTTTTCGTCGCTGAGATCATGAGATTTCAGGCCGAAAAGATTGGGTTTGGAGATAAACAATAATATCTTCATACCAAGGATCAAGAGTACTGATAAGAAACAAGGATTTGTCCGCAATGGGCTGTTCCGCCACAGTTTCAGTATCAGTAGAGGGGAAATCAAACATTAGTTCGGCAAAAACCAAAGATTTCTTTGCCTTGGATTTTTCAAATTCCTGCAGGATAACTATCCATTTGGAATACTTGCCTCCTAGCAATTGTTTGGTCAAAATGTACATCATAGGGTTACAATAAAAAATTACTGTGGTTTTGTGTAATAAGATGTAGTGTCAAAATATTTGGACAGCTTGAATAGCTGCCAAGGCCAATTTCTCCACATGTGTGTATTTGATCTCAGTTGGATGCAGATTTCGACTAAGAGAGTAAATCACATGTTCATTGTTGAATTCATCTTCCTGAACTGAAACCATCCCAATGGTGGAATGAGAGGCGGCGAGATACAAAAAATAGTCTCAGTTGTAATTGGGAGGATGCAGTAACGGTGCATGGGTCAACGCGTGTTTGAGTGCATCAAAAGATCGATTAGCGATCTCATCCCAAAAGAATGGAACATTCTGTTTCAACAACTGGGTAAAACCCTTTGTTAGCTCGGCGTAGTTAGGAATGAACCGACGTAAAAATTTTGCTTTCCCCTGCAAACTTTGGAGTTGGCGCAGAGTCGAAGGAGGAGGTAGATTGACAATAGCCTCGACCTTCGACGGATCAACGTGAATGCCTGCTTTCGAAACAAAATATCCCAGTAAGCGACCCGATTCTACACAGAAAACACATTTGTGTGGATTCATCCGAATTCGATAATGCCAACATCTCATAAAGATAGCTCGTAAATGAGTGAGATGGTCGGCCCTACGTGATGAATGAGCAGGTAAATCATCGAGATAAGGCTGCATAATGTGCTTAATGTCATGAAATGCGTAAGACATAGCCCTTTGAAAAATTGCCCCAACGTTCTTCAATCCAAAAGGTAGTTTGCAATAAGTAAATTTCCCCTATGGACAAACGAAAGTTGTTTTTGGCTGATCAGCAGGGAGTATGTTTATTTGATTGTAACCAGAAAAACCATCCATAAAGGAGAACATTTCACTGCCGGCACAATCATCAATTATTTGATCGATATAGGGGGTTGGATAATTATCTTTAGGACGAGCTCAATTAATATCCCTATAGTCGATACATACTCTTATCGTTCCTTGTTTTTTGTTAACAGGAACAATATTCGATACCCAATCAGTTAAAGGAATTGGATAAATGAAACCTGCACGAAGTAATTTTTCAACTTCGGCTTTGATAGCAGCAGCTTTTCTCGGATGTATTTGACATAAGCATTGATGGACAGGTTTGGCATCTGGGTAAGTCTTGATTTCATGTACAACAATTGACGAATCGATTCCTGACATTTCTTCATATGACCAGGCAAACACATCATGGAATTCTTGAAATAGGGCTTTATAAATTTGGATTTCATTGTCCGTACAACAAGCACCTATATGAATGTTTTCAATTATTCCTGGCTTAACTGAAATGTCAATAGGAATCGTTCGAGAAATATTTTCCAAATTTAACTCAGAATCAGGATTTTGCAATGGATTCTGTGGTTCTTTGACATATTCAATAGTAAAAATAGAAGCGAAATCATTTTCAAAATGATCCAGCTCAGGTAAAAACGAAGATTGATGATGTAGATCTTCCCATGGTAAATCATCAACAGACAAAAGTTCACGAATCTGCTCATCAGTGTGAACAAGATCAGGAAATTTCGTTGTGGATGAGCTAGATATAGAAAGTGATTCCTCATGGATCCCATTCATTGGATCAGTTTCGGTTGAAAAAGGATCGGAAAGTGACTGTACAGCCTGATATGCAATTTCAAAGGGACTCAAAGGAATCACACCATCAAACAAATCCAACTCGAAATCTGAAGGTACGATCCAAGGATCATCAAACGTAATGGTATTCGACGAAATCATATGAATATTTTCAATAGGAGGCAATACGTTAGGAGGAGGAAAGGAAAAAGTTCCTAGTAAACCAGAATCTTTAATCAAACCTACCCCAACATCCTTGTAAGGGATAGCCGTTTTACCGATGTGCTGGATAGTTTCTGTAGAGGCTGGATCGGATGAGAAATAAGTGAGCTGATCTATTGTAACGATCTTTCCTTGATGTGGAAACTTGATAAGTCGATAGACCGATGAAACAACAGCAGTCATAGCATAAGACCAACTGCGACCCATGAGAATGTTGTAATCTAGAGGGGCATCAACCACCTCCACATCTAGATTTATGGTTTTTCCTTCAACCCCTATAGGTAAATCCTGCAAAATACCAAAAGGATGGAACCCGCGGCCATAAAAAGCCTTTAGAATTTTCGAAGATTCATTGAGTTTAGGAGAACAAAGCGATTGCCAACACTAGATCGACATAATACACATAGAAGCCCCTTCATCAATCACAGTCCGAAAGATCAGTCTGTTTTTTACTAATACTGGAATCTGGAAAGCCATTTGATGAGGTAGGCGGGGTGTACTATTCTCTAAATCAAATATTATTAGGTTCGAATCCTGAATATCGACAACTCCTATGGCAGACAAAAGTAATTTACGTTGTGCTGGGAATGATTGCAACACTTCCAAAGCCGACATTGTTGAAGGAGAAATAGCTAAGTCCTCAACAATGTTGCAATTCTGAGTAGCTCTCGCATGTGGATTGAAAGCCGATTTACGAAGTACACATTTAGCAGGCGGTTTGATTACTAAGTCTGGATTGGATTTCTCGATCTGTAGTGGATCAGAAACAGGAGGAGGTGTAGTTGATGTGTTTGAACTAGAAGATTTTGCTTCTTTACCACCAACAGGATTTTTACTACCATAATCTTGCGACCATGTCGCAATCCTGACATGAGACATCATCATAATAGGTTCTTCTAAGGCATTCGAGGTAGAACCAATCATCTTACTGTCTTGAGTAGGAAAAGGATCCTTTAAGACAACAGGTTGTTGAGAACCTTTAACGAATTTTGAAACCTCTGCTCGATGTGGACATTCCTTAATAAAATGATCCTCGTCACAAATGAAACAAGGATAACGAGGCTTGCGTTTTTCGTCATTAGATTCAGTTTTATCTGTTTTCTCTTTTGAATTCTTTTTGTTTTTATTCTTCCCCTTCTTTTTACCGTTAGATTTAGATTTTGCCGTAGATGTCTCTACGACATGAATGTCGGCAGAAATTTCATGAGAAGACTCTCCTTTCGGGGAATCAAGTAAAGTTATTATAGGAGAAGAATTCTTTGAAGATTTCTTCTTACTTTTAGTATTAACTGTACCAATCATACCATCAGCGGCATGAGACCCTGAAGGAGCTGCAGTTATTTGACCTTGTTTTGGAAGATCGGGGATTTTTTCATGTAAAGTACCTGACTGCGTATAGAGGAGGTCGAGATACTGAGCTTGAGAAATGACCTTCTCCTCAGTAACAACTCCTGACTTAGCTACATCTTCAGTGATTTTGGGTAATAATGATTTAACAAACCATTCTGCCAAAATTTGATCTTGAATGTAAACTTTCACTAAATGCCTTCTACGTCGCCATTCGTGAATATGATCAGAAATATACGTGGATGTGGATTTCTTTAGTGAAGTCAAAAGTTTCGTGCCATTGTCATATCGGACAGGCAACTGAAAATGAGTTAAGAAAGCAGTTGCTAACTGACTGAAATTATTAAAAGAGCCTCGTGGTAATTCAATGTACCATTTGGCGGCAAGACCAATAAGAGTTCATTGAAAAAGACGTAAGCGAATTGAATCATCAATTATCGAATTAGACGCACACCAGAGGTGATAATTCATATTGTGATTTGACGGATCCTCTACTGACTTACCCTCGAATTTCGGTATATCACTAGGCAACTTATGCGGCATTGGCGGCCAATACGGATGATAAAAAATTGGATCATTCGTAAGGCGCGTCAAATCAGGTAAATCCAAAGTTGCAATAAATGGTAACTGACAGTTAGGGTCACGAAAACCTTGCGTAACAAGACCAGTCCCGGGAGGAGGATATCAAGGATAGCCTGGAATCGGATTTGCATTAGGAATAGTATAACCTCCGAGAAAACCAGGATTAACCGGACCAAACTAGGGTTGTTGAGGTTGTTGATAAGTATAGCCAAGGTACGGTTGATACTGATAAACGGGGGTTTGTGTAGTAAAACCGAATTGATACTGTCCCTAGTACGGTTGATATGTAAATTGCGGTTGAATTGTGACAATCGTACTTGTACCAGCTTGTCCTATAGGTATCTGGACTGAAGTCTGAACTGAATGTCCTAACTGGGGCACAGAGACTTGAGAGATTTGCACGGATGCAGGGATAGAAGAAACCGGAGCTACATATACTCCAGAAACAAGTGTTATAGGTTGAACAGATGTTGCAGCAGTTGCAACAGTTTGAGGCGGAGTCTGAGGTGTACTAGGCCCAGATTGCTGAACAGAACCAGGTGCAAGGATTTGAACAGTAGGCTGGACAAGTTGCTGGGTTGGACCAGAAACCATAGGCTGTCCAGGTTGAGTAGGAAACTGCACATTAGGTTGCATAGTCTGTTGAATTTGGGACTGATCCCACACCATATTTATACCGGGGTATTTTCCTATAGAAGGTTGTACATATCTAGGAACATAGCCTGGTTGAACGTAGGGTTGATAATTAAGTGGTAAATTTCCAGCTCCTTGAACAAATGATTGACCAGAAGGCGGTTGAAAACCTTGAGTTGGGTACTGACCTTGAGGTTGATAACTCTGAGGTGCGTACTGAATCTGGGATTGATAAGGACCTTGAGGAACATACTGAGTTTGGGGTTGACCTTGGGGTATGTACTGTCCTGAAAATTGATAACCTTGAGGTATGTAATGTCCTTGAGGTTGTTCTCCAAAATAATATTGCCCTACAGTTTGTCCTGGGAAAAAATTACCCTATAATTTCCCCCCAGGTGGTAATTGACTGCCTTGTGGTTGCCCCCCAGGCGGTAACTGACCACTTTAAGGTTGCCCCCCAGGCGGTCACTGACCACCTTGAGGTTGCCCCCCAGGCAGTAACTGACCACCTTGAGGTTGAGGATTTGGAATATTACCAGACATCATAAATTTTTGCCGTGCGTTTGACGTTTCAGTTTTAATTCAATTAAGACCAGATGATAATACTTGTTCGATTGGTCGAGGAGCTGCTCCTGAGAAAGTACCAGAAAGAGCCTGATACCCCGAAGGAACAGAGGGACCACCGTGTAAAAATGCTTCCGATGATTGGGAAAACATAGATGACTCTCCTGCCATGATAGATGAAGGATAGTAACCTCTGGGCGTAGGATGAAATGGAATTCGAGGTGGAGAAAAAGAAAGACCTGGGTTTTCTAAAATTTTTGTCAAAGATAGATACCAAGCATCAGTCCTAATAGGGCTGTAGAAAATGGATTCATGCTCCCTAAGATTCAAAGACTGTGGGGATTTAGGAAGAGATACGTCTTCATTTGGATTAGTAAGTTCTTCAATGGAAATAAGGCCAGATGGAAGATCTTGAGTAACAATGTTTCTTACCCTAAGTGAACCAGGATCGCTAGAAGTTGGAGTATTAAATCCTAAGGATGTTTCCAAAACAGAAAATTTAGTGTTAAGTTCAGATATTTCAGGTTCTTCAGCTAGGTCACTGGAAGGAGAAATACTACCAGTAACTTCAGAAACTGAAATCGGCTCAGAAATATACTCTGTTGTGGGTATTTGATGATCGGGATGAACAACTATAGATGAAATTCCAATTTCTATTGATCTAATTCTACCGCTACTAGATGATACTAGAGCATGTAGCCCTTCAAGCTGACTTGGTGTATATTCAGGGGGCTTCCCCTGAAGTCTCCCGGATTGTCTCGGTAATTTTTCCACGATTAAATATTAATTATTCACACACAAACAAAGAAAATTTCAATAAAAACACCTAAAGTCTCTAAAGAATCAAACAGCTGAATCACACGCCTAAAAAAAATCTAAGAGTTCAAACCACACACAAACAGTAACTTCCCGTACTAAAAAACACTAGTTGGTGATGAAATCCAACTTAGTAGAAATTTAATACAGAAAGGGTGGTTGGAACAGTTACCTCGACAACCTGCTTAATGAAACAGACTGGCACAAGTTTCTTCACAAAACCATCTTGAGTGAAGAGAACCCCCCAGAGAGTCAAAGTGAGTCTAGTCGACGTCTGCTCCAGGTACGGTGAGATCTTTCCTTCACGGACATACAGGAAATGTCAAACATGGGACATGGGTGATAGCACTGATGTGAGAAAATCCAGTCAATTCCATAAGGCAATCATCCATCCTATAACTATAAAACCTTGGTAATCAAGTTCTAATAAATGAGACTTTCTGTTAATGATTTGTCAGTGAACAATGGTTGAATCATAATAAATATTGACATTAAAATTATAGGGTTGGAGGCAATCTCAGTCACTCTTAGAAATTTTGAATTATTACAGTTCTGATTGGATTTATTTCCTACTGCAAGATTTATCTACTTGCTTTTTTTTACTATCTTGGAGAGTTAATTACTCCCTACTCCATGATACTAGCCTAAGCTATATTGGTGATAAGAGCCCTAGAAATAAAAAGATTACTAGTTCAATTTTAATTAAACGTTGTTTTTATGGTTGTTCCTTAAGTCAATAGGTATGGAAATGAAACTTTGATGGCGTGAAGACTCGAATTCCAAACACACTAAAAAATGCACCTAAAATGATAATCAATTCGTTTTTCTTTCAATGAAATTCTAGCTAAAGAAAGAGTTCGAGAATGCAATTCTTTTAAGAGACAATTCTTTCTTTAAACATGAAGAATAAATGGAAGAAAATATTTTTGTCTTTTCAATAAGAACTCAAAATGAGACAAATAATCAATGCTCAAAACAAATCCCTTTCACTTTCAAGACTCGAAACTACAAAAAACAACTTTCCTTCAAAAGAGATCTATAACTTCTAAAAACCACTCAAACTAGGAAAAACTAATTTTGAGATCTACAAACTTTGAAAATCTAATTGAATAAAAGCTTTAATTTTTTTTTGAGAATTTTTTAATTATTTGTTCAGTAAAATAAGGATTCATTTGTCTAGAATAACAAAAAAATCAAAAAACATCCAGATATGTTTCCTTTTGTAAAAATGAAATTTAGAACTTATAACAAAGTTTGTTCAAAGATTTGCAAAGAAACAATTAGATCTATTTCTCAAGAAAGGATGGATTTCACAACCAAGTCAGACTCATCAAGAAGACAAAAAGACCAGTATGATCTGAGGTATTTCAAGCTTCCAATCTTTGAGTCACTACAGAGACTAAGTGAAAACCAAGCCAAGTATGCAAAACTTCTAGAAAATCACTCAGAACACAAATACTGTTGGAACTCACTCAGAAGAGGCTTTTCACAGGAACAATACAGATCTGGGTAGATACTAGAAACCATAAATAAAATTAAACATAATCTGGAAGAATAAATTTGAAGTTTTTCAAAAAATTTAATAGGGTCCGTAGGCCCCAGAAGTAACAGGTGGAGTCCCCACTGGTTACTCAAGGAAAGTGCGAAACTGCCCACACTGTGTAAGAAAACAAAGTGTCGTCCCCAGAAAAGTTCAAGAAAAACACAAAATACTTCAAAAATTTTCAAAGAAAAGTAAACTTAAGCTATCCAGGTGAGTATCCATCAATCCAAAACCAAAAAAATCATTTTCTCAAGTCAAAACAAAGGAAAACCAAAAAACAAGAATCCTTCCCCAATGGAGTCGCCAATTTGTTGACCGGATAAATCAATCTTGTAGACAAGATCAATCTCCCTAGTACCAAAAGATAATCTAGCAATGAATAGCCAAACAAACCTATATTTCTCTAAACATATGCGATTTACAAAAGAATACTATAAAGGTGTTAAGGTCTTACCGTAGATCCAATGCTTGTTCGAAGTAGTTGTCCCTCGATCACTTGAAGGAGTTATCTTTATAAACTGGGTAAATATTTCCAAACTATCCGCACCTGTATAGTAAATATTATAAATCATGCCTATCATGGTCATCAAGGAATCCATGAAATAAACAGTAAATTAACAGCTTATTGAGAAAAATGAATTCATTTGTATTAAATTTGAATGAAGAAAACCTTACAACCTTAGCCTTGATGTTGAACAGGCCTTCCCGAGGTCCGAAAGCAGGAATCTCTTCTACTCTGACAAGCCTTGCACTCTTCCAACCGAGACAGATAGAGGTATGTGATCTTTCCTCACAAAATCTTAGTTAAATGAGTCTGAATCCCAATAGCACTTTACCTCAAAAAATTCTAAAGCTTGAACTCCCCTTGAGGCTACCCAAGGCCTCTTTTTATAGTGCAAAAGAGGAGGTTTTAGTTCCAACTATGAAGGGATAGAATCCTCCTTCAAAGGGATAAACTCCTCACATCAAGGGGTTAGCACGTTAAGGCAAGGGATATATGAACCTCAAAAGAGCGGTTCTGCCATCGCAAGATTCTTTCCAGAGGCTTCTAGAAATTACTGAAAGTGAGCTTTTTGAGTTTACTTGCGCCTTTTTAATCTTTTACAGGGGTCTGCACCCTTAGCACAGAGAAAGTGCGTTTAGTTACACAGGAGTCATGAAAATTAGGTGTGGGACCGCAGGCAAGATACAGAGAAAGTGCGCGAGAGTTAAGGAGATTTTTAAGAACTTTTCTCTTATTTTCAAGGCTTAACATGAGGAACTGATGTGTTAGACTTGCAAAGGAGGAAGTATGAGTGATAATGAGCTCATAAAAATAGCAGAATGTCAAGATGACAATTTTCAGTGTAACACCCCCACCTTACTGAGAACAGGTACCCACATGTTAAAGGAGACTTATATTATTTGTAGGTCTCTCCCCCTCAGTTATTGTCCTCTCTCACTTCACTCCTTCTATGTATTTCTCTCTCTATGACTCCCCTTCAGTGTCTAGTGATTGTGTTCTTACAACGTACTTCAGGCATACGATTAGCTCCTAACACTCGCACGTTGGGGGGGAATACGTTCCACCAATTTTTGGTCATCTAACTTGTTATCACCAAAATCATACTTGATTGGCTACTGATCAGAAAACTTCAGTGTAATTATTTCAAACCAATCTTTTGACTGAGGCTTAGCCTCCTTAGCCTGAGAGGGCTCTCTCAAGGGTTAATGATATGGAATAAAGATATAGATAGATGGATAAATCTATGAATTAAGTATTGATTTTGCATATTTGCAGGTTTAAAAGATGAAGGCTAATACTACCATTGGGCTTATGGAGTCAACAAGTCAGTAGGTTCAATGGTAAGGTTCCTTGACATGGAATCTGAGGCAAATAGGGGTTTTTAAAAAATAAAATTCAATCAAGAACATAGGTCAACATAGTCATTCCATTAATAAAGGAATTTAGAGCATAGAGTTATGAATTTTGAGTAATAGAAATGAAATCTACTGCTAGTGGTCCAAAGGCAATTTACTCATAAAACACAGAAAAACACAGTAATCTCATTACTAAAGGAAGTCAGAGCATAGGGTTATGAATTATAATTAATAGCACTGAGATCTACTGCAAGTAGTTAAACATAACATGTATATCAAGAAAACATTAAAACCCCATGAGAAACTCAGATCTGTCAAGAAGAAAACCTCTCTGCATTACTGATCACAATCCATTACATGAAGCAAAATTTTTGCCAAAAAGTCTCCAACCCTTTTTGATTTCGACCTCATGCTCTTTATATATCATTTAAAAAATAGGATAATCTTATCCTCCACTACATACCTCGAAATCCTATTTCTTGACACCTTTTCTAACTAAAAACATAACCTTTATTACAAAATGACAACTGCTACCTAATGAGCAGTCCTATTTCAAATAGGACTAAAACTCTTTGACTCAACTCCTAACAACCTTATCTTGAATTAATTACATTATATGTCACTTTAATTTCAATAGGGTCGAATTATGATGATGTCCTTCAAGTTGTTGAGACCATGAGATTGATGATGGTGTTCCCCTGAAACCTAGGAAACATGTCTCCTGTTTTTTAGGCCTTTGATTCCCTTAACTGTTTGGAACACTTTGACCATTAATGAACCATGTTTACATGTATATTGCTATCAAATTTTACACCATATGTATTCAAACATCCAGCTGTGCAAATTTTAAACTTCGAAATGTGTAAAAGGTTGAGAATAAACCCGCGCTACGAAAGCAGCACAGTTTCGTAGCGCTTTTCGTAGCGCAATGTTTTGGTTCCTTTTCTTATCACTTTTCAATATTTTTTCTTTAGGGAAACCTTCATATGAACTTAACACACTCCCACTAGAAATTTTAGAACAAAATTCACAAAATTTCCCTCAAAATTTGCTGTGAAAAATGATGAAAAGACTGCTTCAGCAGTTTCGTAGCACATTTCATCAAATTTGAACTAACTGCGCTACGAAACTGCTATGTAGGTATTTTTGTTGACAATTTCTTCAAAATTTGTAATAAAGAGATTACCAGACTCAAGAAAATTATTATTTTGTCAAAACCATCACAATATAGACTGAAAATATAACTTTCATCTGATTTAACCTTCATGAAGTACCTTCTCCATTTGCAAATTATTCTTGTTTTTTTCCTGAAACTTAGGTCTTGGGACAAAGCCTATATCTCTTCATCCATGATGTATTTTGAGAAAATGAAGGAGGTTTTTGTATTCCATTTTTTATTAAATAAAAACCTCTCTTGGTGTTTTTAAATACCTCTCTTGCTGTCCATAAATTGTCTTTGAAAAACATGTGTAAAACAAGAAAACTCTGTTTTCTGAAAATAGGGCTTCAAAGAAAGCCTTTTCTCTCCCAACTGATAACACTTGTGAGAAAATTGAGAGAGGGTATTGTATATGGGGATGTTATGAAGACAAAACTCTTTCAGAATTCCAAAATACTTTGGCATGGGGCCAGAAAATGATCTTGAAATTTACTGTTAAAAAGTCATGTACAGGACATTTTGTAACAACAGTTTTGTAGCGCATTTTAATTTATCAATTTCTCCCACCTCCTAATGAATTTGAAGAAAATGAGAGAGGTGTTTGTTGTTAGGTATGTTAGGAAGAAAAAACTCTTTCAGGTTTCCTAAACTGGTTTGAATTTTCTCAGAAATCTCCTTGGAAGTTGACTACTCAAACCAGAAAACATAGTTTTTGCTTCATAGTGAAAAAGCTGCTACAGCAGTTTCGTAGCGCACTTAGTGTAAATTTTGCGCTTTTGTAGCGCATTTCATATTTTTTGAACTGGAGGTGCTATGAAAGTGTGGATTCATGGCTAAATGCTAAATTTCGATTCAAAACTTAATGACATGACCCGTAAATGAAAAATATGACTTTTTAATCATGGGATGAACTTAAAGGACTTTATTTGGACTTGAAAAATGACCCTTAAAAAATTATAAAACTATGACCTACCCTTTATCAAGACTTAAAATAGCTTTAAGACCTATTTGAGACCATGATAAAAAACATAGTTGACATAATGATGTTTTGAGAATTTTTGGGTGATAACATAACCATTTAAAATTATATGGATCGAAGTACACCATGTAAGACCAATTTTACCATAGTAAAATTTATTTCACTATAATAAATAATTTAATAAACCATATTTTATTAAGTTATTTCTGGTTCCAACATGAAACCCCATGAGGAGTAATTAAATAAATCATGATTTATTTAGTTTTCCTCTAGGAATAATTAAATAAACCACTGTTTAAATAATATTCCTAGTCATATTTAACCAAATTATGAGAAATAATTAGATAAATCATTATTTTTATTATTTTTTCTCGAGGAATAATTAATTA
Source organism: Pinus albicaulis (assembly GCA_034641835.2). Taxonomy (NCBI): domain Eukaryota; kingdom Viridiplantae; phylum Streptophyta; class Pinopsida; order Pinales; family Pinaceae; genus Pinus; species Pinus albicaulis. The sequence continues at coordinate 1,307,511,269 of CM076580.1, forward strand.
AATCATTATTTTGTTATTATTCCTTGTTAAATTTGACTAAATCACCTAGAAATAATTAAGCAAATCATTATTTGTTAAATTATTCCTTAACCCCATTCTTGAAATCATAAATAAATCATTATTTGTTTATTATTTATAAATAAAGGTATTTAACCAATTTAAATTTATTTTCCCTCTAAAAAATTATAATAAAATATTCCAAGCATTTAGATCTAGATTTTGGTTAATAATATTTTATTATTTGCCATTATCGAGGATAACTCAATATTTTGTTATAAATAGGATGGATTTCCATTAATTATTCACTTTGATCACTTTCATTGTCGCGGTTTGATCATTTTTATTGCTGCTACTATTTTCTTTCTTCTTGAGCTCCCATAGAGTTCATCACGTCTTGGGTTTTCTACACCATTGAGAGAGATAAACTTCTGGATCTGAAGCGTTGAGGACATCCAAGAACCCATCCCATTGAGGGGGACTGGTAACATCATTCTCTATTCCCTTCCCAGGTGTTAATACATATAAAATTATTTATATATATTGTCTTGTCCATTGGATATCTGGAGCATTTTCTTATTTCTTTTTATTGTTTAGCTACTTTTACTGCATAGATCGATTTTCTGGCAGCATTTGTTTCGACTATCTATTGGAGATATAAAGAAGTTAAGCAGCCATATTTGTTGTTAGGGTTGTTTGTCACATACAACTAAAGTGAACTCTTTTCGTACACTCGCTTTAAGAATTTATTCTAATAGAGCACTTATTTTTGGTATAAATATAAGGTGTGCGACATTCATTCTAATCATCCAAAAATTGGATCATTCATAGAATTATATCTGAAAAAGGTCGAGCTCAAGAAGGAGGAAGAAGGAGGTAAAGAAGTTTGTTTTTAGGGTAAATAAACACATGTGATTAGGCCAAGTTGCTACAAGAGGTAGTTCGCAAGCCTAAAGGAAAATATAGGCATGATTTTAGGTGATATTTATCTTTGTTTTGGGTTTGAACCGAGTAGGAAGGAAGGTCGCATGCCTTGAGAAGTATTTGATACTTGTGCATTTATTTTTTGAGGGTTGTCTTCCCTATTTTATGATGTTGTAGTCCTATTCTATTTTTGCAAAATTAGCCGTAGTTGTGTAGAGGATTTTTGTCAGGATTTTTTTCCTTAACAAGTTGAAACATAGTGTCATATAAAGCAGCGAAGGAAGGAGTATCTCGTGGAAGGAAAGTTGCATTCTTCTGGGTGATTGTTGGAGTGGTTTTAGGGTTGTGACATATTTTGTGGGTTCCATAACTAGTGAAGAGCTACAACAGTATGCACAACCAAAGGTATGTTGATAAGATAGTGTTGATTTGATGCTAGTTTGGGTGATGTCCTAGTGTGGACTAGTTGCAGTTTGTGGGAGCCAATTTGGAGGCTTGATTGGATGGTCAAGAGCCTTTCATCGGTGCAGATATTATAGTGTATTATTAGGTGCCATTTATTTAGTGGAGGGTAGTGTGTTGGCTACCCAAAGTATCCCTAGACGAGCTATCTTGAAGTGGCGAAGAGGAGTTGAAGGTTTGGTGAATATTGGTGCCAAAGTCTAGCACCTTAATGGAAAAAGGTGACTACTAGCCTGGAAGTTTGGAGCTCGAGTATTGGCCAACCTAGAGAAAATATTGGATCAGACCATGTACCTACAATAAAAGTGAATTGCGGTAGTGTTAGGTGACATCCCTCCTAGAGTCTTGTTGTTTTGTCCTTTGAATGACTAAGGGGAAGCTAGTGAGCAGTACGGATGTGAAGGACTGACAGGACAAGGTACAACATCGAGAAGTTGCCGCGTGTTTATAATTGTATCTTGTATACCATAGAATATTCTATTATTTAGATTGGTTTAATATAACAAATATTGGGTTGTAAATTATTGTTCAATTTTGTTTAAAATTGTGTATACTTGTGCATGTGTAATTTACTGCTTTATATTTTCCGCTATGTAAAGTAGTTTTGGATGAGATTCTTGGTTTGGTAGCATCGGTGATTTTAAGACTCTAACCTAGACCCAAGATCGTGGAAAATCAATAGAAACAAGGTGCTGTAATTCATCATTAAGATGTTTCAAACAAGGGAGGAAATATGATTGATGTTGATATTCTTCCTAAGGTGGATCAAATATCACCATGGCTTCCAAGATGGCTTCATCAAATGGAATCATAGCATGCAGGAAGTCATGGGAACTAGAATGATAAACAACCCATGCAGGTAAGGATAAGCATTAGCTCCACATCATGTGAGAGACTTGGCTCATGGTCAACAATCACCATTTGGATAGTTTGATAAGCCAACTCAATGAGGTTGAAAGGCATCTAATGTCTATACATGTCAATATATAAAAGAGAATATATTATCCAAAAATCATCAAGTTCGTCAGAGTCATAAGTGACAAATGTGATCATATTAATAGTATTGGATGAATGTGAAATTTTAGGAAGAAGCAAGGGTAAAGTTCCCATTAATGAATATTCTTTGAAAATCCCTTCTCCAATGCTTTTATGAGTAGAAGGGGAATCTCCTACAAACAGATTTGACTGACTATTGTGAAAATACAAGTCAGGATTACGAAAGGTCAACTAGTTGATAATGAATATTTTATCCTGATGGGGGAACATCACAACCTAGAAGAAAAATTAAACAATTAAAATCATAGCATAAAACTAGAGTCACTCAAGTAAGAGCTTATAGTCTAATGGGGCATCGTTGATGTCAACTTCAATTAATATCATTTTACCCTCGAGCTTGATAGTAAAGCAGGAAAAACCCCTTGAGGTTGCAATGTATGCCCATCAAAGGCCTTAAGATAAACTTAGGTGGTGACAACAATGGTGATCCAAGAGCTTTCCAACACTTTGATAACACAACATATCTATATTCCCCTTCGTCCAACATTGTTTGATGAATGTGTCATCAAAAGATGTGAACAATGATATGGAAGGCTAGATGATATGGAAGATAGGGTTTACATGAGGATGGACCGAAGGTGATGAGATTTGAATATGAGGTATCTACTCCACAAATGGTAATTAAAATTTCCTTCCATTGCATGGTGATAATTTGTAAAAATTTGAGCACAGATATAGTAGCAAGTGCTTTTGCTAGATCCTAGACAATATTGTAGTTGTGAGTGGCCCTTGCAGTGGGGTTATGCGTAGTATTACAAAGTATTCCTTTAGGAGGACATGATACAATGCTAAAAAATTATTTATCAAAATTAAGAAGACCATTGGGTTGAGTTGGGACCATAGGTTTTGATGTGGAATTACCAATCTTAGAATTATCTTAGTTATGCACTCCAATTGTGACATGGATTGGTTTTTCCACCATAAATATATCTTACATGGATGATGGGGAATTATTGGAACATTTCCCCATTTATAAGGAGGTGGAGAGTTTGCAACCATATGTTTTTGTTGGGCCATAAATGGATTCATCAAGACAACAAGTTGATGAGCAGTTTTTTTTACAAGAAGTAATGGTGGATCTCATCTATCTAGGACACTTGTGAGTAAGATGGTCCTCCTTGTCAATCTTGCAAGGAAAAAAAATATTTTTCTTATTCTATATTGTGCCACCCCAAGTCACGGTATCTTGGGGTTAATATGCTCCTCATTTAATTTTCAAAGTTTTATTGGACTTATTCTTCTTCTTTTTTCCTCCACGTTGTTGAAGATTGTTTGAAGGTGTTGATTGTGCGGAATTGACCTCAAAGGTTTGAAAAAAAGCACTAGGATTTTGAATGGTGGGATTAGAAACCATGACACTATAAGAGATATTAATTTGGCCAATCTAAGTAATTAAATGTCCTATGTTTTTGAGGATACAAACCTCACAACACCATCAACGTGGGATATGGGCTTTGGTTTCAATATGTCATTCAATGACCAAGGAGAACTAGGAATGATTTTATATAGATTACCCACTTGAAAATAGATCAATTCCAATTATTGGTCATGGATGATGGTTTGTTCCCCCGTTTGGGCTCCTGCCTTAGCTACATCTTTTGTTGGGTATGTGTTATATTCTTTCCATGACTAGTCACGCATGGGGGTTCACGGGGTGGGGGGGGGGGGTGATAGTCCCCTCATACGTTGCGACGAGCGCAACAGGGGGGTCATAGGGGGGTGGTAGCACCCCAAGAAAAAAAATTTGGACCCTATTTTTCAGTGGGCAGACCCGCCCATGGTTTTGTGCATGGGTTTGCACATGGTTTTGGGGCATGATGGTTTTCAGCCCCTGGTATTTTGTAGATCCAATTAAGGAAACTATGGTATGTTCTAATCTAGGGTTAATGGATTGGGGTTTATGTATGCTTCAGCATGTATATATTTGTGTTGTAACATAAAAGGCATATAATGAAAAATCAAGCTGGTCATCCTGATTTGGGATCTAGGGGAAAATATCTATGTATATCTGTTTTATGTTTTATGCTCTCGCTATTGTTTATTTTCTGTTTTTAAGATTCGTTTGCAGATAATTTTTGTACAGGGTTAAAACCACATTTGGTATCAGAGCTGTTTCAGCTTCAAGGGGATGCCTTTGTTGCTGAGGGGTTTTTTTCTCGGGCTGTGGTAGACCCTGTTCAGTGGGAGATTTGCGGGATTGATTCTTGCAGTGAAAGAAGATGGCGAGCAGTGGAAAGATAGAGATTGAAAAATTTAATGGTTAGAGTTTTGAGTTGTGGAAGCTCAAGATGGAGGATCTGATGGTGGATAAAGACTAGTGGATCATGGTAGATCTAGGTACTAAACCAACGACAATGTTAGATGAAGACTGGAAAAAGTTGGATCCGAAGGCAAAGAGCACAATACGGTTGTGTGTCTCAGATCCGGTATTGTTGAATGTATCTGGGGAAGCTACGACAAAGAACTTGTGGAAAAAACTTGGGTCTTTGTACCAATGTAAGTCTTTGGTGAATAACTTGTTCCTCCGGAAAAAGCTGTATAACCTGAGGATGAAGGATAGAGACTCGGTGATAGAGCATCTGAATGCCTTCAATATTGTGGTAAGTCAATTTTCATCTATTGATATTAAAATCTCAGATGAAGATAAGTGCATAAGTTTTTTGTGTTCTCTACCAAACTCGTGGGATAGTGTGGTTATTGCAATAGGTAGCAATACAACTAACATGAATTTTGATGACATTGTCTCAGCCTTGCTTTAAGAGGAAATGAGACGGAGAAATATAGAGGGTCATAATTGAGATGCCTTATCTGTACAAGGAAGGTCCCATAACAGAAACAATAATAAGGTTTCGAGTGGGAGATCTAAATCTAGAGGGAGATCTAAATCTCTTGGAAATTTTCTAAAGGTGTGCTGGAAATGCAGAAAGGAAGGGCACTACAAAAAGGATTGCAGATCTAAAGCTCTTGAGAAATGAAAGGGCTCTAATGATGCTCCTTCTGTAGAGGCAAAAAACACCTCGGATTAAGGTGGGGATATGTATTTGGCTTCTTCTTAAAATACACATGTAGATCATGAGTCATGGTTGATTGACTCGGGTGCATCCTTTCACTTCACTCCCCATAGGGAGTGGTTCTACGAGTATGAGAAATATGATGGTGGTGATGTATTCTTAGGTGATGATAGGAAGGCCAGGATCATTGGACATGGAAAAGTCAAGTTGAAGCTACAAGGTGGAAGGATTAGAACACTTCCTGGTGTTCTGCACATTCCTGCATTGGCCAGAAATCTGATTTCTGTAAGCAAGATGGATGATGCAGGTGTAAAAATAGTGTTCGAGAAAGATACCTGTAAGATGGTTCGGGGAGCACTGGTATTAATGTGGGGATTACGGATTGGAACTCTGTACAAGATTTAGGGCAACAACGTTCTTGATGGGTGCAATAGTTCTATGGTTCCTAAAAGTGGAGCGGAAAGCCTAGTAGTCTCTGGAGAAAAGACCATGCTATGGCATCAAAGGCTTGGACATATTGGAGAGAAGGGCCTTCGGATACTGCATGGAAATTGTGTGGTAGAAGGTATGTCTAATAGCTCTCTGGATTTCTATTCCTATGAACATTGTGTATATGGGAAGCAGAATCAGGTGAGTTTTCCTTCTGGTGCTAAGAGGGCGGACAAGATATTAGAGCTTGTGCACAGTGATGTGTTTGAACCTGTGTCCATCACTGGGTAAGTCTGTGTACTATGTCTCATTCATAGATGACTTTTCAAGGAATACATGGATATATTTCTTGAGGAAGAAATATGAAGTCTTTGACAAATTTAAAGAATTTAAGGCTCTGGTGGAAAACCAGATAGAGAAGAAGATAAAGGTGTTGAGGACAGATAATGGTGGGGAGTTATGCAAGAAGGAATTTGAGGAGTTCTGTAAGAAATGTGGTATAGCACGATAGAAGAATACTCCATATACACCTCAACAAAATGGAGTTACAAAAAGAATGAACAGAACGCTGATGGAAAAGGTAGTGGAGACTGCATGTTACTTGGTTAACATATCACCTTCATCAGAATTGGAGGATAAGACTCCACATGAGGTATGGACTGGTAAGAAACCCTCTCTTTCACATTTGAGGGTATTTGGATGTGATTCATATGTACATTTTCCAAAGGAGAAAAGGACCAAGTTGGATAATAAATCTGCAAGGTGCATATTTATTGGGTATAAGGATGGTTTAAAGGGTTACAAGCTTTGGAACCCAAAAACAAGGAAGGTTGTGTACAATTGAGATGTGGTGTTTAGAGAGGTGAAATATGTTGTTAAAAATGAAGTCCTACCAAAGGAACCTGAAAAGATAGAGTTTGAGCTAAAGGAGGATGAATCAGAATCTAAAACAGAAGAAGACTCAGAAGAGGAAGAGCCACAAACTCCAGCTGTGAGAAGATCAGTTCGGGAAAGAAGAAAACCAGAAAGGTATATTCCATCTACTTTCTATTCAAATTTTGCTTTAACTATAACTAATGATGATCCCAGAACCATCAGGAAGGCATTATATTCAAAGGATGGAAAACTCTGGAAGGAGGCCATGGTTGATGAAATGGCATCCTTGCATAAAAATGAGGCATGGGATCTGGTGGAGTTGCCGGCTTGAAGGAAGCCCATAGGGAGAAAATGGGTGTTTAAGAAGAAGATGAATGTAGAAGGAAAGGTGGAGAAATACAAAGCTCGGTTGGTAGCAAAAGGTTATTCCCAAGTGCCAGGAATTGATTCTGGGGATATTTTTTCTCCTGTTTCCAAAGTTACTTCTATTAGATTACTTTTATCTGTTGCTACTGCATTTGATTTTGAGGTAGAACAGATGGATGTGAAGACAACATTTCTTCACGGGGATTTGTAAGAGGAGATCTACATGAAGCAACTTGAAGGCTTTATGGTGAAGGGGAAGAAAGAACTGGTATGCAAGTTAAACAAGTCTTTGTATTGGTTAAAACCTACATTTGGTATCAAAGGTTCAATATGCAGGATAGTAAACTGGTGAATGTTTTGATTCCTGTAGGTGTAAATCTATTTTCTGAACAGTGTCCCAAGACACAATAAGAAGAAGAGGATATGTCCCGTGTTCCATATGCAAGTGCAGTGGGTAGCCTGATGTATGCAATGGTCTGTACTAGACCAAACATTGCACATGCAGTGGGAGTATTGAGCATGTTTATGTCAAACCCAGGGAAGGAGCATTGGACAACAGTGAAGCGAGTTTTCAGATATTTGTGTGGCACTAGTGATTATGGCTTGTGCTACCAGGGAAGACTAGGATTGGAAAGAGTGTTTGAAATTCGTGGTTTTGTTGATGTAGACTGGGCTAGAGATCTGGACCAAAGAAGATCTACAAGTGGGTATGTGCTTAGCCTATTTGGAGGTGCTGTCAATTGGATGAGTAAAATATAGTCTGTAGTGGCTCTTTCAACTACAGAGGCCAAATACATGGCAGCCACTCATGCAAGCAAGGAAGTAGTTTGGTTGCAGATGTTAGTGTCCTGTGATTTGGCAGATTGGTAAAATAAATGATAGGGTAACATCATACCAGTCTTTGGAGTCCTCGGACCTAGCCTTCCTAGACTCAAAGAGGTCTCTCTCTATTATGTGAATGATATGAACTTGTTCGCTTTAGATGGTTGATTTTAGGCTAGTTGTTAAGTGTGGGTTTTGTTTGTTTGTTTGGTTGAGGTAAGATGATTGAGTAGGATAGGTGGAATAAGAGGTTGTCAAACATTGGGCTATGTAGTCTATGAAGTCATTTATATCTTAATATTGAATTGGGGTACATCACAGGGCCAATGTATTTTAGTCAAAGAATCTTTAATTTTATGTGTGAGGTGAAATGGACATTAAGTTTGGGAACCAAGGTAGGGCAAAGGGCAATTAAGAATTCTTTGTCAAATACCTATGAACAGGGAGGTCTTAAATAATGATAAGAAAAAGATCCTAATCATGAGATATGGCGCACAATTTACCCAATGACAATACTTTTAAACGAATAAACATTTAAGATATACAATCCAGTGGAACAAAGAGAGTAAAATAACTTATCTAACTTCAATGATTCTACTTTCAAGATTTGAAAACATATAAGAGAAAAATAACATCAATAAATGAAGAGGGAACACATAAAAATCATTCATTAAACTATAAATAAATTTTAGGAAAACTAATAAGCATATACAAAGGGCAAGATCGAAACAAGACCTCTTTGTCTTTGTAATGTTCCAAATTTGGAATTTTCTACAACAATGAGAATAACCTAAGGTATTCCAGAGTTGGAGATGCAGCCCTATGACTGATAAAAGATATTATAGTGCATATTCTTCAATAATATGATCATAAACAACCTTTACTTCACTTTTGGACTCAAAAGGGTGGGGAAAATGGGTGATTTTGGCCCTAAAATGAGTGTATACATAAATCCGCGTAAAAATAAGGAAAATGGAGAGACGTTATTTTATCTTAGGCCATGAGAGACTCCCATACCGAATTTCAGGTCAAGAAAATCATTCTAGCTAAGTTAAACAGTTCCTCCACTCCCGACTAGGCTTAAAAACCATGATTTCCCATGACTTAATGTATGCAAAATTTTATGAAGATAAATAAGCGTAAATTTCTGAATGGATTAGATTAAATAGGTTTATAACATCATGAAATTATATCTAGGGCAAGACTTATGCATTTATGAGATAAAAACATAGATTTTACATGGATAAACCCTCAAGATTGAGGTGCTGCAACATTGGAAATTGCCAAGAGAGATAGAAAATGTAATTTTCTAAAGACTGAAGAAATGATATATTATATATTAGATCTATAACAGATATATGCATGAAAATATGTATCTATTACAGATCTGGAAGCCAAAGAGTCTGTTTATTACATTCCCCTTGGGGTTTTGTACAAAACATGAAGCACAGAGAGTAGATCTGAGATCTAAGGTTGCAGATCTGAAAAATGATTTAGAAATTTATGAATAATACAATGTTACATCATATCAGATCTGAAACTAACATGGATTGGATGGCCAATCCATGGATCACCACAGTGAGAGGAAGAATCCCAACACCGGAGATCTCTCCTCCAAAATGTAGACAAAACACCCTACAGCTGTAGATATACAAATAACGCTATCCAGTAAGAGAAACAACATTGTAAGCTCTGATAATGATTTTTCCTAATGCCAAGATCAAAAACTGAAGCTCAAATAAGGGATGCACTCTTCTAGGAGGTTAAAAGACACACTCACTGAGAAGAGGCTCCAATACAAGCTAGATATGAGCAGATCTAGTATTCCACTTGCTACAACTTACAAAAGTAAGAAAGCCCTCATTGGATCTGAGTTGCAGTTGGAAGTAGAAGCTTGGTCTCCAACTTGATAGTGGACAAGCAATACAAGCTCTCCCAAGAGCTCCTCAATGGGAAGAGATGGAACCCCTAAACAGGAAATCCCAATGCAATCTAGGCTAAGCAGCCCAGAAAGTTGTTTGTATAAACATACAAAAATTTAGAAATCATATCATGAACAACCTCAATATTCTTCCCTCCTCTTCCTTTTATAAGATTAAGAGATTGTAAAACCCTAAACCACCTTCAATGATTTAGCCCCATTGACATGTGTAGCCTCCAACTTGACTGCATTGTCCTTCTAGGAGATTCATTGCATCTGGACAGTGTGGTTGATTTGGTCCTGGTTGACTTGGTCAATAGATTCAATCTCTTTCACACTCAAGGGTGTTTTTACAGGTGGCCCAGATTTAGCGTTGTTCACATTGGGCATTGATTTATTCTTTTATTAGGAGTTTTATGAACCTCCTTTACATATTTATTCTTTAAACAAAGAAAGCAAAAAAAAAAAAGAATATTCCTATTAGCTTAGGACTAATTAGGAACATTACATTCCTCCCCTCAAAAATGTTGCTTGTCCTCAAGCAACTCACAAGGAATTTGCAGGATCTCCAATGGAATTGTCTCCTCCCAAGAATACAACTTTGCTTTTGGTGAATGAACCAAATAGTTGTCATCATGAAGTAGTGGGAGATACATAGAAAGAATCATATGTTTTCCATTGGCATTCTCAAGGCATGAGAGATGGTGAATAGTGGGTGCTTCAACCCCCATGAGAAACTTCAATCTCCATGCTATCATCCAAACAAAGTGAGCCATCTTTGGTAGCTCAAAGAAATAGTCACCAATCCCCACCATATGCAATGTGTAGGGGATCCATGGCTGGAAATGAGAGATAATAATACTCAAATCACGTTGTCTCTCCCTCCATTTATGATAAATATGGAGCTGGTGATCCTGGGCTGCAATAATATAGTCCTCATGGAGCCAAAAGAGACTTGGAACTTCATGATTCCCTTCATGGATTCTAGTGAGCCTCCATGCCCAATCTTCCATGCATATAGTGAATAGAGGATCTTCACCATGTCTGCTCCAAAAGAAACATAGACTAAGTTTCATATGAAATATTGGATGGTGACAACAGTCCCTCCCTTGAGACCAGCATTGTCCCTCATCTTGCTGCCTCAAATCATAGTACAATAAATGGCCATCCCACCACCTTCTTGCTGCAAAAAGCTTCTTCAAAGCTTGGAAACAGTAGAGAATAATAGGTGTTGGCTGAATATGATTCAAGCAACACATGTCTTGCTGCAAATTCTCCCAAGTGAGAGACTTCTTCCAATGACATAAGCCCAACATATGGCTCCTTGCATAAGAAAACAAAGGATATGATGTAGCAGCCATACAATGTGCTATCCTCCTCTTGAAGCATGAATGAATATGGGAGATTTCATTCCCAAAGGACACACTCAACCAATGTGTCATCCCTCCTCTCATTTTCCCAACAAATATCAGAGCATGATCATCATCATAAGATAAACAAGCTCCCTTATGCCATCCCATGAGAGAGTTACAATTTCTCCCAAACCCAAGTACATACTTGATCATGAGATGCATTCCAAAAAGAAATACATGTACATACATGAGACTCATCCCAATCACAAGCAAATATATGGACATGAAATTTGACATGGGATGTCCAAACTCTCTTCTTGTCAACCAAATCAACCATGCCTTCTTCTTCTTATGCATCCTCTCATTGAGATACAAGGCATGAGACAAGAAAATATCAAACCTTGGGTAGTACCCATACTCACCCAATAGCAACCAGCGTAGGACATCTCCTACTTGCATAAAATTCAGATGTGCTAAGTGGTTTCCCCACCACTTACTTGCTGCCCATAACATATCTCCATGGCTGAAAGTGGAAGATATATTTGGTGCCTTAGGAAAGCACCCATCATGCTGCAAAATCTCTCTTAGTCAATCAAGGGAGTGGCCATGTTCAGAAATAGTTTTGGCCCAAAGTTGGCCATGAAGTTTATAAGATATGACACTCCTCCTTGGAGTCATGGCATGGATATATAATGTAAAAGAATGCATACAATCATAAAATATAACATTATTTTCATAAGTATTCTTTTCACCAATAGTCCTCCTCCAACAAGTGGAGAGGTGCACAGATCTATCTCCTTCCTCATGAATAGAAACCCCTTGAAATAAACAAGGGTGCATGCTCCTCATCATTGGATGCTAATCCATCTTTATGTGATACATGCATCTTTGATAATGCTGATATAAGTCTTCTTCAAAGCCTTCCCACATGAATCCATTTGAGATAATATGGTGTGTTCTAATGAAAACAGTGGGGGTAGAAAGCAAGATATCATAGGCAGCACCTAGTAGTTGGTCTTTGAGTCTTGAATCTTTAGTCAAATAGATCTGATCATGAAAGTAAATGACTCCATCAACCACCTTATACCTCCTATCTTTCCTTTGTCCATCAAGAACCTTACATGTGAAGAGGTTCTTGGAATATTCTACCAAGAGTTGGGATTCCCAATAGGAATCAAGGCTTCTCAACAAAGACAGTGTTGTAGAGTTACGAACTAAAGTAGCCATCACCTCATCTTCTTTCTTTTTATGGAGAGATATCATTTGCTCCCCCAAATCCTTGGAGTGGCCTTTTGACACCATGCTAATGTCATCATAGGTCTTTGACTTCTTCTTTATCAGCGCAAATAGATGAGTGAGAAATAGCAAAATAAATTTCAGGAAATTGTTCAGCTCTCCTTGAAATATATCAATAGATCTTAGTGTTGTGGTAGCTCCCTTCAAGGCTCCATCCTTAGCCAATTTTGTCATTGATTCACAAAGTTGAGAGAACACTTTATTATTCTTCTCATCAAGGGGTCTCCTCGGTGAAATGCCTCCATGTAAAGAGACATCAAGATCTGAAGTAGACTGCATAAATGGTTGGATTGATGTGTCCCTTTCCTTGCTACATAGTTCAGTCTCCTTCTCATCAATATTTGAGAACACCTCACTATCAAAAAGAGACCTTGGATCTTGGTCTTCTTTTGTATGAGGAATCTCCATGACTTATTTTTTAGAAGAAATCTCTTCATGCAATGGGGATCTTGCCCTTGGCAAGGTATCACACAAGTTTTCATCCCCTCCAACATAAATCTGAAGTGGAGTTTTCATAGTAGGTATTTCCAACTCATGGAAGGTTTTTGCATGCTCATGCTTTGCTAGCTCTTTCACGGATGTTTTAGCTTGCCTCTCATCAAATCTCTTCACCATTCTCCTAGTGAACTTAGCATAAGTGGAAATATTTGCATTCTTCAAAGAAAAGGTTTCAAATAACCACCAAGCATAGGATTTACCTTTAAGATGCAGCGCTGCTACCTTAAGGGCTTCTTCTTCTGAAACTTGATGTAGATCGAGATATGAGTCTAGCTGATCTATCCATTCTTTAGCTGTGCATGTGGAGGATCCATCAAAGTTAGGAAGAAAGAATCTACCTCTTCTTCTTCTATTGTTTGCTCTTCTCTCCTCCTTGAGTTGGCAGAACCATTGGAAGCTCAAGTGCTCCTTGATTTCCCAAGTTTTAGATTCATACTCCTGAAGATAATCACTCAAAGTCTCCTCCTTTGATGCATCTTCCTCCTTCATTTTCCTTGCAGTATTCTTGACCTCCTTGGAGAGGTTCTCTCTAGATCTAAATTCTGATGAGAATAATCTCATATTATTCATAATTCTGATCTCTTGGGCTTAGAATCATAGGCTGAGCCAAGACTATGCTCTGATACCATTGTAATGTTCCAAATCTGGAATTTTCTACAACAATGAGAATACCCTAAGGTATTCCAGAGTTGGAGATGCAGCCCTATGACTGATAAAAGATATTATAGTGCATATCCTTCAATAATATGATCAGAAACAACCTTTAATTCACTTTTGGACTCAAAAGGGTGGGGAAAATGGGTGATTTTGTCCCTAAAATGAGTGTATACATAAATCCACGTAAAAATAAGGAAAATGGTGATATTTTATTTTATATTACGCCGTTCAGGACTTCCATACCGAATTTCAGGTCAAAAAAATCATTCTAGCTAAGTTAAACAGTTCCTCCACTCCTGACTAGGCTTAAAAATCCTGATTTCCCATGACTTAATGTATGTAGAAGTTTCTAAAGATAAAGAAGCGTAAATTTCTGAAGGGATTAGATGAAATATGTTTATAATATCATGAAATTAGAGCTAGGGCAAGACTTATGCATTTATGAGATAAAAACAGAGATTTTATATGGATAAACCCTCAAGATTGAGGTGTTGCAACACTGGAAATTGCCAAGAGAGATAGACAACGTAATTTTCTAAAGGTTGAAGCACTGATATATTAGATATTATATCTATAACAGATATATGCATGAAAATACAGATCTATTATAGATCTAGAAGCCAAAGAGGCTGTTTATTACATTCCCCTTGGGGTTTTGTACAAAACATGAAGCACAGAGAGTAGATCTGAGATCTAAGGTTGCAGATCTGCATAATGATTTAGAAATTTTTGAATAATACAATGGTACAGCAGATCAGATCTGAAACTATCATGGATTGGATGGCCAATCCATGGATCACCACAGTGAGAGGAAGAATCCCAACACCGGAGAGCTCTCCTTCAAAATGTCGAAAAAACACCCTACAGTTGTAGATATGCAAATAACGTTATCCAGGGAGAGAAATAGCGTTGTAAGCTTTGATAATTCTTTGGACTGATGCCAATATAAAAAACTAAAGCTCAACCAAGGGATGCACTCTTCCAGGAGGTTAAAAGACACACTCACTGAGAAGAGGCTCCAATACAAGCTAGATCTGAGTAGATCTAGTATTCCACTTGCTGCAACTTACAAAAGAAAGAAAACCTTCACTGGATATATGTTGCAGTTGGAAGTAGAAGCTTGGTCTCCAACCTGATAGTGGACAAGCAATACAAGCTCTCCCAAGAGCTCCTCAATGGGAAGAGATGGAACCCCTAAACAGGAAATCCCAATGCAATCTAGGCTAAGCAGCCCAGAAAGCTGTTTGTCTAAATAGACCACAATTCAGAAATCATATCATTAACAACCTCAATATGCTTCCCTCCTCTTCCTTTTATAAGATTAAGAGATTGTAAAACCCTAAACCACCTTCAATAATTTAGCCCCATTCACATGTATAGCCTCCAACTTGACTGTGTTGTCCTTCTAGGAGATTCATTGCATTTGGACAGTGTGGTTGATTTGGTCCTGATTGACTTGGTCAATAGATTCAGTC
Organism: Pinus albicaulis; assembly: GCA_034641835.2. NCBI lineage: Eukaryota > Viridiplantae > Streptophyta > Pinopsida > Pinales > Pinaceae > Pinus > Pinus albicaulis. The sequence continues at coordinate 1,307,526,411 of CM076580.1, forward strand.
TCTTTCACACTCAAGTGTGTTTTTACAAGTGGCCCAGATTTAGCCTTGTTCACATGGGCATTGATTTATTCTTTTATTAGGAGTTTTATGAACCTCCTTTACATATTTATTCTTTAAACAAAGAAAGAAAAAAAAAATGAATATTCCTATTAGCTTAGGACTAATTAGGAACATTACAGGCTTAACCTAATCATTCAATACATCAAAGAGAGATTTCAAGACAGATTTTAGATAGCATAAAAAAAGCAGGGCTCACCATGAATCATGTTTGTAAACTAGCATAATAATCCAATAATGAAATAGAAAAGCTTAGGTGGGCCTAAGGAGCAACTAAGAATTCCTTAAACTAACCCAATAGAGGAAAATATGAAGACAATAGCAAACAAGAGGACTAAAGGTGCCTTAAACAACATTTCTCATCCTATACTCTTCTGAGCTACTGCAATATAGAAAGATGGACATATGGGAAACAAGAAAAACATGAAAAAATAAGAGATACATCACCATTAACTAGACTCAGGGACCCTGCAAGCAAGCATTCATCAACATCAATCAAGGAAAATCATCCACAAGCTCCACAACACCAAATTTCTCTTCAGCTTCCAAAAACAATGTATTGCTCTCAAAAACATCAAAATCCTCTGTTTACAATGAATCCTCATGCTATATATAATAAGCAGGGAGGAGGAAAACCTAATAGATTATCTAGAAGCCTATTGGCCAATGGAAAATATCCTAATTTTTCCTTGAGGCCTTGCATGGCCCAAGGCACAAAAACATCTAACAAATATATTTTCCGGCCATATATAGCAAATAAATTGACCTTTGAGGCCTGACTGCCTCTGAAAACTTGCTAAACGCACATTCTTCTTATTCAACCACAGGAGCGCAGCACACTGTGTTAAAATTTGAAATTATGCCAAGTCTCCTACACTGTCATCTTACATACTTACATTATCATCATCTTCATTGTCAATTTTTGTGTTTTCATGATTAGAGGTGTCCTCATCATGGCTTGATGTATTTTCATCTTTATGACTGTCCTTCTCTTCATTATTTGACCCATTGTGTTTACTTTCAAACTTTGCATTTATTTCACTGTTTGCATTTGCTGTGGGGTCACTGTCATAGGCACTTTCATTGGTTCCTTCATCTTTGCTATGCCTACTGTCTTTGCCTTCAGAATTTGTGACTTCATTATCACTGTTTTGTTCATGAATATTGTCATGATCTTCTTCCTCACCATTGCTGCCATTTTCTATCTCATTATATATGTCTATACCTACACTAATTGGCCCACTTTTTCTTTGTTTTGCCTATGGTCTTCAATTCTAACTCAATCTCTGTTTCATAGGTTTCATTATCTTCATTTTTGCTATGTTCACTACCCCTTTTATCACTGTTATTGGGCTCATTGTCTTCTCCTTCATCTTGATTGTTTTTTTCATCAAAACCTCCTTTTGTTTCTTGGCTGTCATTTGTGTATTCATCTTCATATGGCTCACTGTTTTGGTCTGTCCCTTCCTCACTGTTTTCATGTTCCTCTTTGTCATATACACTGCCCTTTTCTTTGAAGTCTGCCTCTGTGCCTTGACTTTCATTTGTTTCCTCACCTTCATTAGGCTCAATGCTTTCTTCTTTGTCATTAGGCTCATTGCATTGTTCTTGTCATCAATGCTTTCTTCATTGTCTAGCTCACTGTTCTCCTCTTTATAATCTGCCTCTGTCTTTGTGTCTTCAGTGTCATCATCTTCATCATTTCTACTGATTTCTGCACTGTCCTCTAATTTATTTATGAGCCTTACTATTTTTATTGTCATTATGACCATTATGATTGCTGCCTTTTATTGCCTTCAACACTATTTTTTGCACCTTCATTTTTCTCCTCATTGCTACTAGGAGCCTCACTGTTTTCACTATCATGACTGTCACCATGGATCTTTGTTTGACTGTCATCCTCTTCACTGATGTATGTTTCATAATTGTTTGTAAATTCATTTCCTTCTGTATTACCTTTTGCATTGCATTTTGCCTTATTCACATCTTCTAATTATAAATCATCAAAGCCTAAAAATGTTTTTTAGGACCTGAACATACCCTTAAGAACACTTTAAAACCCTTGGCAGAGTGATTTTAGTTGAAATTAGGATTTGTAGGGTGTGGAGGCCCTCCTGGCCAAAAACACAATGTAGGTGTGTAGCATCGGGCCAGTCGGGAAAAGGCTGCCAGACCTGTCAGGTCGGCCAAATGCATAGCATCGTGTGAGTTGGGTCAGTTGGGTTAGGCAAAGGCAGTGTGCAACCAGGCGCGCAACACGTGCAAGTGGTCGGGTCTATCGGGCATTGCTGAACGGGTTCTGTGCGTAGTGCCTGGGCTAGTTGGGTCACATTTTTGGGCCTGTCGAGCGAAAAATTTAGATGCGAAGTGCCCTGTGTAAAAATACATAGGAGGAAGTTCCAGGCGCACATCGCCAGTTTCGAAGTGCGCAACACAAGGCATTTTTTCCCATTTTTGGCTAAAAAAACCCAGAATTTCTTCCCTTGACTGCTTTTTTATTTTTTTTCAAGTGAACAATGTTTTGTTGAAGTGTTTAATGAGTTTAATGAGCTTATGAATTGCTCTTAACCTTTGCCACCCATTTCTAAGGTTTTTTCAAGCTTTTTAACCCTTTCTCACCAACTCTTTTTGACATTCTTACTTTGTAGGTGACTGATATGATGACCTTGATTTTTGCCTTTAGTCTGAGGGTTTGATCTATTTATCTTGATATAGAAGCAGTCTTAAAAACTTCCCTCTCTTCCACTGATACTCTTTTTCCATCCTTGTTCTTTGAAGCAATGAGACACCTTATCTTGGCAGCCCTTTGATTCTTTTACACAACAACTCCTTCAAACTCTCACTTTGTTATCATTATGGAGTTCACCTCACCCTTTCCCTCTTTGATTAACAGTTTTTGACAAACTTCCATTATTTTTTGCATGGTGTTCCACCTCTATGGTCATTCTACAATTTGTCACTGTTTGGCACACTGCTTCACCTTCAAGCTTAACAAACCTTAGTTTCTCTTTAAGCCCAACTGGTTTCCCTTTCTTCAACTATGAGTTGTCTTGACTTAGGGGACACTATCTACCTTGTCAATTATTTCTGATAATGGCTTATAACACTCTTGCAGAAGTGTAATGTCTTTGTATCTTCCTTTTTCATATTTTGAACTTGATTAGGAAGGTCTTCCTTGAAGGTTCTTATGATCTCTATCAAAGCTTTAGAAAAACTTGGAGGAAAATTTAAAGGGCTCTAAAGTGGTCTGAGGGGTTAATTTTCTTAGGAATCCCTCCTGGCCAAGGGTGCAACACCACCTCCCAGGAGCGTTGTGCCATGTGTAATTTATATGGGAAAAAAATGCCAGGAGCGCAACACCACCTCCCAGGAGCATAGCACCTTTTTTCAGAGGGAATTTGGAGGCCTTCCCTGTGTCCGAATTGGGCCCAAAATAGCTCGTTGGAAATATTATCCTATATAATTTCCAAATATACCTCTTTTTTCTGATTGGATTTTATTTGACTTGCTATAATTTGATTCTCCCAATACTGGTCAAAAAGTGTTGAATGATGGTGCAGAAATGCAGAGTGATGGTGCAGACCACTTTTGGATTCCTTACTCAATTCAAAATTTAGCTTTGGATATCTTATTGGAAATATATTTAAGTCTATTTGTATTTTTATCTATCAAGCAAGTCATTTGGACACTCCAGCTGTGAGAAAACTTGATTTTTCCAGGGTCACTCTAGCAGTGAAAAAATTCTCCTAAGACACCTGTATTTTTGAAATTTATCCCAAACCATGATACCTGTGTAAAAAATGAAGGAGGTTTTTCTTCTTGGCCCTATGAGGGACAAAAATATATTTCACTTTTTCCAAATTCATCTCTGTTTGGTCAGAAACATATTTTTAAACAAAAATGGCCCTAGGTGTGGAAAATGACTTGGCCCTTGGAATGAATTCTTGGAAAATTATGAAGGAATGATGTTTATGAGTTGGTATGGACTTATGTTTGCTGATATGATCTATAATATGGATCCTCTTCTCCTATGCCTCCTTTCCATAGAAAACCCTATCTTAGTTGGAAGAGGAAATTAGGGTTTGGTGTAGGGAATTTAGGACTGCCTTGTAGAGGGAGGGGAATGAAGGGGTTAAGGGTTGTATGAATTCTTGGGGAAATTTTGGGGAATAGGGATAGATGTTAGAGAGTAGGGGAAAGTGGAATTTCAATAATTGAGTGAGGGGAAGGGGTCTAAAAGGGAAAAACATAGGCCTAGTATAAAAAAGTGTCAAATTGTGACAATATATTAGGCTTTGTAGAAAAATGATGATTTTGAGGGATAGGAGTGATGGGAAGTGTTGATGAAGGTATATTAAGAATAGGGGAAGGTGTAGGAGCATCAGGATACAAGCTTTGTCGATGCTTTAACCATGGAAGTCATGAAACCAAGAAAAATTCCCCCAAAAACCCTAGATGGACAATGGAGGAGTTAGGAAAAACAAAATAGAGGGCTGAGGCCAAAGGTGGAAAAACATAGTGATAATGAGTGGCATGAGCCCATGATGGGTCCTTTGGGAGTAGTGAGCTGACCTTGAAATGATGGGATGATGAAATAGTGAAAAATTTATCCTAAGGATAATGAAGGCAGTGAGATTTCTAGAACTCACAATGTTCATGAACTTTGTTTCTAGAAATCTAGGATAAGAGTTTAGTCATCCATGAGAAGAAAAAATTACTGATTACTAATAGTCGCTCCACTTGGGGAGGGAAGCTCCTTTTCATGAGGTGTCCAGAACTTCAGATATCTTGGTTTATGAAGACCAATGCCTCATCCATTGGGCAGATTTTCTTTTCTTTTCTTTTGTTGTTGCTTCCTTGAAGTAGTGATTTTGATAATATGAAAGCATGATTAACTCAACTTCATCTCTACCTACCCAACCTAATTTCCTAACATTTTCTCTTCCTTGGGTGCACTTGCACTGGAAAACCCATTGAAATCTTTTCTTTTGAAAGCAAAAACAAACTATCTACTTCTACACTTATTTCTTCCAAGAGTTCAGATTATGCTAATGAACTCTTCTATTCTCTACTTATACTATTTGACTGTTAAGATTAAGTAGTATGACAAAATTCATTCTCTAAGCTATTGACAAGAAATTTAAAGCATGAATTGAACCAGGATTAGGCAATCTGATTCATCGTGAGTTGTGGCATTGAGACAAGCTGCACACAAACATTATTTTCATAAGAAAACAAAACTAGAAGGTGTGAGGGCTATGTTTCATCATTTGCTAATCGTCCCTACCCTTATCCTTGGTTCAGATTTAAGCATGTGGAACCAATATATTTCATTCCTAATCTATTTTCTTTTGACAAGTAAAGCTTAAATTATTTGACCAACATTCTTTCACTAACTTATCAACAAGAAATTGAAAACATGTTCAAACATGATTAGGCTAGATGACTGAACAAGACCTTCTTTCAGAACAAGTAGTGGCATTTAGGTTTGCACACTTTCAGTATCACTATTTTTTGGGTATGGGGTTGTAACTTCTTTTCAAATCTGCCCTCTTTTTCATTTTTTCTTTGTTTTTTACTTTTTCTCTCTTTTTGGTCAAAACAATCTAAAACTAAAGGTAGAAAGATGCTCATAGTGTTGAGCTTATTCGCTTGCCTATCTATCCTAATCTAACTTATACAATATATACATTCAGCTGGTGAAATCTCTTTTCCAATACAACCAATCAAGCAGATGATTCTTGGTTTAGCTCTTTGAGTGTTTTGAAAAAATCAAAAGGCCACTCCCACCTCATTTGTGTTTGAACAGTAGTGCCTAAAATGTTCTTGAAATTTTGCATCAAACTGCTCTTGACATGTTTTACTCCCTCTTCAAATGCCTCTAACAAATCAGCAAAGGGATCTTGAAACAATACCTGAATTTGAGGATTTAGACAATGAGCTTGATTAAAGACTGCTTCTTCCTCCACTTGGCTGAACTTGGGACTCTTTTGGGAAATAAACTCCTTCTCTTTGTCAGGATCATCTGCACTGTCTGACTCATCAAATATTTCCATGTTATCGTTTAGCAAACCTGATGGGTTTTGATATAGTGGGCTAAGTTATGTTTGAAAACCACCATGTTGATGAGTAGGAGCACTCCTTGGCAACAAATCTTCTTGAGAAAGAAGTGCAACAACTTTCTTGTGATCATCAATTTTCAAGCCTTCATTTGCTTCTAAATTTTTTAAGCTTTCCTCATCACTGTCATAGCTGTTATGCATTGGTTGGTTACCTTTCTAAAGTTGATGAAACTGAGCTTCCTCCCAAAAACCAAGTGCTGAATGATCTGCGAAGTTAGCTTCTTTTTGGAGAACATCATCATTATCAACATGTTGATCAAACCTTGGAGAATCATCAATATAATTAGTGTTAACAACCACACATATTGGACTATCAGATTGCTTCTCTTTGAATTGATCTATAAATCCATTTTCTGCTATGTGATAGCTACGATTAGGAGGAAAATAAATAGAAATGTTATGTTCATATAAAATATTAGAGGCTGACTATTTGTTTATAAGCTGATCTATCTCCTCTTCAGTTAAAAAAGGAGGCATTTTTCTCTTTCTTTGGATATAACTACATCAGTCCTCTTTCTCATGGGAAGGATGATTTATAGGCTGAATGTCTTTTTGGGCCTCACCTAAGAGAGATGATGAATCATCACTTGTGTTTTCAGAGAGATCCTATGGGTTCTCTTTCATTTCTTGATTGATTTCATCCTCAACCAACTTTTCTTGATTTTTGTGAGAGTTAACTTGAGCATGGGATTCATGAATAACTGCTAAGAGATCTTTAGGATACAAATTTCCTTTCAAAATATGAAATGAATTAAAGCATAAGGGAAGAGATCCTAAAATTTTTGAATCCTCCTCTATTTCAGATTTTGTGATTTCAAGATGGCTTGAGGGAAAGAGCTCTGGATGTGCAAAAGGGTTTGCATCATCCGTCTTGTTTGTCATTGATTTTTTAGAGCATTCCACCTTGTTTTTATTTGCAATTTGTTTGTAGTGTTATCTTAGTAGTGAAGCACAAGATATAAGAAGGTATCTAGTACCTACTTGACAAGCTTCTTCAATCTCTTCTTTGTAGTCTTGCTCAATATGCATATTTTGATTGTTATTCTTGTCCTTTAATGACAGAGTTTTTTCTTCCCAAGGAAAAAGTATAGGTTGTTTTGAACATGTAGCACCAACCTCAACCTTGTACTCTTCCTCTTTCTTGCCAAGTATATGCATCATTTTTCTGATTGTATCTGTCAACATCTCTAGTTTTACCTATGAAGATATCAGTTTCTCTTGAGCTACTTTGTCCTTATTTATTGCTTCTAACTTTGCCTCTCTCTCTAGTATGTTGAATTCCGTAGTAATTGCTATATTTTTCATTTCTTCCAGGTTTGAAGGGTCTTTTTCTCTTATCTGGAAAGCCATCTCTGGGTCAAGAGAATTTGGGTAGTGCAAGAGAGCCCACCCTAGGGGTGGCTTTATCTTAGACGCTATTGTGTGGTATACTTTATTGAACCTGGATGAAATTTGTTGTACTATCTCCTCTGGATGTCTTTTCAAATGGTTCTAGTCCTTTATGATGAGAAGAGAATCTCCCATGACTGCCCACATATCTAAGAAAACTTGAGTGAATTGATGAAAGTTGTTAATGCTTGCAGCTGGAAGGTCCTTAAACCAACTCTTAATTTTTCCTTGTAATGATAAGGAAAACATTCTGATACGCACATAATCTTCTTCTATTGCAAGTAGGTCAAGTAAACCCTCAATATTTTGAATGTGCTCTTCAGTGGTGACTTTTGAGTTTTCTCCATCAAATCTGGGTATTTTATTTGCAAGATTTGCAGGGAGGCCCTGGAGGATAAGAGGAAAAACTAGAGGCTTGTATTTTTCTGGGACCTTTGTTGATATAGATAGTGCAAAAAGAGATTGATGACTATTTGAGGTTTCAGCAAGAGTAGGAAAGGTAGTATCAGGCTCATGTTTCACTAGATCTTCCACAGGTGTATCTGGGGTAGGCACAGGTGTATAAGTCTACTCAAGGTTTGCAATTTGAGGTTCAGATTTTTGAGGCTTGAGAGATTTTCAATGATCAGTGTAGATCTCATCAGTGTATTCTTGATCAGGCTTAAAGTAGGATAGAACATGGTTATAGTTAAAAACAATAATTTTTTGAATACAACCTAGGCCTGAGTGCTTTTTCTTTCTAGGATGACTGGTCATGTTTCGGATTCTTCCTCCAATGGAGCCTTCAGGTCTATTGAGAGTTTGTGGATTCGCCAGGTGGATGATTTCAACTATTTTAAGGCAGGTTGTTGTCCACCGTCAGCAACTTAATACCAATATAAGGATGTTTGTAGGTTTTCTGAGATCTAAGGAATACTTAGTTTGTGACTTATTCAGAAAGTCCCACCGTGATCGCCATTATGTTAGTGTCTCGTGATTTGGCAGTTTGGTAAACCAAATGACAGGGTAACATTAGACTAGTATTTGGAGTCCTAGGACCTAGCCTTCCTGGACTCAGAGAGGGCTCTCTCTATTATGCAAAGGATATGAACTTGTTCGTGTTAGATGGTTGATTTTAGGCTAGTTGTTAAGTGTGGGGCTTGTTTGTTTGTTTGGTTGAGGTAAGATGATTGAGTATGATAGGTGGAATGAGAGGTTGTCAAACATTGGGCTATGGAGTCTATGAAGTCATTTATGTCTCAATAGTGAATCGGGGTACATCACAGGGTGAATCTAGTGTAGTCAAAGGATCTTTAATTTTATGCGTGAGGTGAAATGGACATTAAGTTTGGGAACCAAGGTAGGGAAAAGGGCAGTTAAGAATCCTTTGTCAAATACCTATGAATAGGGAGATCTTAAATACTGATAAGAAAAAGATACTAATCATGAGATAGGGTGCACCATTTACTCAATGACAATACTTTTAAACGAATAAACATTTAAGATATACAATCCAGTGGAACAAAGAGAGTAAGACAACTTATTTAACTTCAATGACTCTACTTTCAAGATTTGAAAACATATAAGAGAAAAATAACATCAACAAATGAAGAAGGAACACCTAAACATCATTTATTAAACTATAAAGAATTTTGAGGCAAACTGATAAGCATATACAAAAGGTAAGATTGAAACAAGACCTCTTTGGCTTAACCTAATCAATCAATACATCAAAGAGAGATTTCCAGACAGAGTTTAGATAACATAAAACAAGCAGGGCTCACTATGAATCATGTTTGTAAAATAGCATATTAATCCAATAATGAAATAGAAAAGCTTAGGTGGGCCTAAGGAGCAACTAAGAATTCCTTAAACTAACCCAGCAGAGGAAAACATGAAGACAATAGCAAACAGGAGGACTGAGGTGCCTTAAACAACATTTCTCATCCTATACTCTTCTGAGATACTGCAATATAAAAATATGGACATATGGGAAAGAGGAAAAAAATGAACAAATAAGAGATATATCACCATTAACTAAACTTATGGATCCTGCAAGCAAGCCTTCATCAACATCAATCAAGGCAAATCATCCACAAGCTCCACAACACCAAATTTCTCTTCAACTTCCAAAAACCATGTATTGCTCTCAAACACGTCAAAGTCCTCTGTTTACAATGAATCCTCATGCTATATATAATAAGAAGGGAGGAGAAAAACCTAATAGATTATCTAGAAGCCTATTGGCCAATAGAAAATATCCTAATTTTTCTTTGAGGCCTTGCAAGGCCCAAGGCACAAAAATATATAAAAATATATCTTTTCTGGCCATATATAGAAATTAAATTGACCTTTTAGGCCTGAAATGCCTCTGAAAACTTTCTAAATGCACATTATTCCTATTCAACCACAGGAGCATAGCACACTATGTCAAAATTTGAAATTATGCCAGGAGCGCAGCATAGAGACAGGAAAAATAGGTCTTTTTGCAGCAGTGTTTTGGAGGCCTTTCTGACGTCGGAAAAGGCTCTGTGATGGATCGTTGGAAAGCCCTTGAAGTATAATTTCCAGATATAAATTTATTTATTCAATATAACCTCTGAAAAAATCCAAAAATTAAAAATTCCAATACTTCCAGGAGCGCAACACATGTCCAGAAAAGCAAGCAGAAAGGTGAAAAAATGGGTGTTTTTGACCCTTTTGAGGGGAAAAAACAACTCAAATTGGGTTGAAACGTTTTGAGCATGCTATATTAATGATGAGGAACCAAAAAATGCAAACCGTTTCTCCCGAAGATGCCTTGGGAAAAAGTGTAGCACAAGGTGTGCTGCGCTCCAAGCCTCAACATTTGCAAAAAACAAAAAGTTGTCAAAATTTTCCCAAATTTGGTGGAGTAGTGCCTCATGGGTTTTGGGAAGCCTGTGGAGAAGATTGGGCTAATATTCCAAGACTAGCTTGGTATTTTTCCTCTTTTGGTGTCGGGAGCTTGCCTTGAGCCTTCTTCAATTTGACCCTTGCTTGCCTTCTTGAGAGGCATTTTCATTTCCTCCCATGCTAGTATTACTGTCAAGATTTTCATCTTTTTCATCTTCTTCCAAGTCTCCTACACTGTCATCTTCCATAATTACATTATCATCATATTCATTGTCAATTTTTGTTTTTTCATGATTAGAGGTGTCCTCATCATGGCTTGTTGCATTTTCATCTTTATGACTGTCCTTCTCTTCATTATTTGACCCATTGTGTTCACTTTCAAACTATGCCTTTATTTCACTATTTGCATTTGCTGTGGGGTCACTATCATAAGCACTTTCATTGGTTCCTTCATCTTTGATATTCCTACTGTCTTTGCCTTCAGAATTTGTGACTTCATTATCATTGTTTTGTTCATTAATACTGCCATGATCTTCTTCCTCACCATAGCTGTCATTTTCTATCTCATTATGTGTGTCTATACCCACACTGATTAGCCCACTTTTTCTTTGTTTTTCATATGGTCTTCACTTTCTAACTCAGTCTCTGTTTCATAGCTTGCATTATCTTCATTTTTGCTATGTTCGCTGCCCCTTTTATCACTGTTATTGAGCTCATTGTGTTCTCCTTCATCTTGATTTTTTTGTTCATCAAAACCTCCTTTTATTTCTTGGCTGTCATCTGTGTATTCATCTTCATTTGGCTCAATGTTTTGGTCTGTCCGTTCCTCACTGTTTTCATGTTCCTATTTTTCATATACACTGCCCTTTTATTTTAATTCTGCCTCTGTGCCTTGGATTTTGATTTGTTTCCTCACCTTCATTAGGCTCAATGCTTTCTTCTTTGTCATTAGGCTCATTGCATTGTTCTTTGTCATTTTTCTTGTCATCGCTGCTTTCTTCATTGTATAGCTCACTGTTCTCCTCTTTATAATATGCCTCTATCTCTGTGTCTTCAGTGTCATCATCTTCATCATTTCTACTGATTTCTGCAACGTCCTCTGATTTGTTTATGAGCCTTACTATTTTTATTGTCATTATGACCATTATGATTGCTGCCTTCTATTTCCTTCAACACTATTTTTTTGCACCTTCATTTTGCTCCTCATTGCTGCTAGGAGTCTCACTGTTTTCACTATCATGAATGTCACCATGGCTCTTTGTTTGACTGTCATGCTCTTCACTACTGTATGTTTCGTCATTGTTTGTAAATTCATTGCCTTCTACATTACCTTTTGCATTTCCTTTTGCCTTATTCACATCTTCTAATTATAAATCATTAAAGACTAAAAATGTGTTTTAGAACCTGAACATACCCTTAAGGACACTTTAAAACCCTTGGCATAGTGATTTGAGTTGAAATTATGATTTTTAGGGTGTGGAGGCCCTCTTGGCCAAAAACGCAGTGCAGGCGCGTAGCGCCGGGCCAGTCGGGCAAAGGCTGCCGGAGCTGTCGGGTTGGCCAAACACACAACATCATGTGAGTTAGGTCAGTCAGGTTAGGCAGAGGCAGTGTGCAGCCAGGTGCGCAGCGCATGCAAGTGGTCGGGTCTATCCGGTGCTGTTGAACAGGCTTTGTGTGTAGCACCCGAGCTAGTCGGGTCACATTTCCAGTCCTGTCGAGCGAAAAATGCAAGCGCGTAGTGCCATCACACAGGAGCGCAGCGTCCTATGTAAAAATACACAGGAGGAAGTTCTAGGCACACAGCACAAGGCATTTTTGCCCATTTTTGGCTAAAAAAACCCAAAATTTCTTCCCTTTATTGCTTTTTGATTTTTTTTCAAGTGAACAATGTTTTGTTGAAGTGTTTAATGAGTTTAATGAGCTTATTAATTTATCTTAACCTTTGCCACCCATTTCTAAGGTTTTATAAAGCTTTTTAACCCTTTCTCACCAACTCCTTTTGACATTATTACTCTGTAGGTGACTGATATGACGACCTTGATTTATACCTTTAGTCTGAGGGTTTAATCTATTTATCTTGATATAGAAGCAGTCTTAAAAACTTCCCTCTCTTCCACTAATACTCTTTTTCCATCCTTGTTCTTTGAAGCAATGAGACACCTTATCTTGGCAGCCCTTTGATGCTTGTACACATCAACTCCTTCAAACTCTCCCTTTGCTATCATTATGGAGTTCACCTCACCCTTTCCCTCTTTGATTAACAGTTTCTGACAAACTTCCATTATGTTTGGCTTGGTGTGCCACCTCTATGGTAATTCTGCATTCTAAAGGAGGTTTTTCTTCTTGGCCCTATGATGGACGAAAATCGCTTTCACTTTTTTCAAATTGATCTTTTTTGGTCAGAAACATATTTTTAAACAAAACTGGCCCTAGGTGTGGCAAATGAATTGGCCCTTTGAATGAATTCTTGGAAAATGATGGAGGCATGATGTTTATGAGTTGGTATGGAATTATCTTTTCTAATGTGATCTATAATATGGATCCTTTTCTCCTATGCCTCCTTTCCATAGCAAACCCTAGCTTAGTTGGAAGAGGAAATTAGGGTTTGGTCTAGGGAATTTAGGACTGCCTTGTAGAGGGAGGGGAATGAAGGGGTTAAGGGTTGTCTAAATTCTTGGGAAAATTTTGGGGAATAGGGATAGATGTTAGAGAGTAGGGGAAAGTGGAATTTCAAGAATTGATTGAGGGGAAGGGGTCTAAAAGGGAAAAGCACAGGCCTAGTCTAAAAAAGTGTCAAATTGTGGCAATAGATTAGGCTTTGTAGGAAAGTGATGATTTTGAGGGATAGGAGTGATGGGAAGGGTTGATGAAGGTATATTAAGGATAGGGGAAGGTATAAGAGTGTCAGGATACAATATTTTTTGATGATTTAACCATTGAAGTCATGAAACCAAGAAAAAGGCCCTCGAAAACCCTAGATGGACAATGGAGGAGTTAGGCAAAACAAAATAGAGGGTTGAGGCCAAAGCTGGAAAAACATAGTGATAATGAATGGCATGAGCCCATTATGGGTCCTTTGGGAGTAGTGAATTGACCTTGACATGATGGGATGATGAAATAGTGAAAAATATATCCCAAGGATAATGAAGGTAGTGAGATTTCTAGAACTCACAATGTTCATGAACTTTGTTTCTAGAAATATAGGATATGCATTTCGTCATCCATGAGAAGAAAAAATTACTAATGACTAACAACAGAGATTGTGTTCAAGTATGGGGTTGGTGAAGAAAGCTATAAGGATAGACTGTGATAACCAAAGTGCAATTTTCTTGGCTAAGAACCCTGCTTATCATTCAAGGACAAAGCACATTGATGTTCAATATCACTTTGTGAGAGATATGGTTGAGGCTAAAAGGGTGTTGCTGGTAAAGGTGGAAAATTTGAAGAATGTTGCAGATGCATTGACGAATTCTGTGAGCACTCAGAAGTTCTCTTGATGTAGAGAAACAATGGGTGTTGCAGAGCTGGGCTAATGACTAAGCTCTCCTGTGGCCCCCTGCGGAAAGAAAACAACAAGTGGGAGAATGTTTGGTACGTGTTATATTCTTTCCACGACTAGTCACGCGCGGGGGGTCACGAGGGGGGGGGGGGGTGAGAGCTCCTATGTACGTTGTTCCGGGCGCAGTAGGGGGGTCACAGGGGGGGCGGCAGCTCCCTGGGAAAAAAAAATTGGACCCTATTTTTCGTTGGGCGGACCTGCCCATAGTTTTGTGCATGGGTTTTCACATGGTTTTAGGGCATGATGGTTTTTAGCCCCTGGTATTTTGTAGATTTGGTTAAGGGAACTACGGTTATATTCTAATCCAGGGTTAATGGATTGGGGTTTATGCATGCTTTGATATGTATATATATGTGTTGTAACACTAGAAGGAATATAATGAAAAATCAAGCTGGTCGTCCCGATTTGGGATCCAGGGGAAAATATCTGCGTATATCTGTTTTATTTTTTATGCTCTCTCTATTGTTTATTTTATTTTTTTAGTATTCGTTTGCAAATAATTTCTGTAGAGGGTTAAAACCTACATCTTCAACAATCCTAGGTAATAGAGACTTGGAAAACCGCTCACATACTAACACATTAGGAAACTTGGTATCCTAATAATATTTAGTGTGTATATCAGTTCCATATTCATACCTAATAGGAAATTGGTATTATTTATCAAAGGAATGTGCTAAAGACATAAAGTTATCATAAGTGATGCTTTCTATATTAGTGTATAAACTGTATATGAAGTTGCTTGAAGATTATGTAATTTTTTCAAGTGATTACTTAGGGTTTTAAGCCTCTTTTTTCAAATTATTAAAAACATAAACACATATAAAAAGTATAGTTTTTGTAGTAAACAAGAGACAATATCACCTTAATACCAAAACACATAGTAGAAATGATGAAGGAGTTCACCCCTCCTGGGCTACATCTCCTGGTCCAGTTTCCAATGGTTGGGCCTCTTTCATTATGCTCAAAAAATAGTGTTTACATATAATTACATTTCTCAAATGGTTGTATTGATAGCTCCAATGGCTTTAGAGCACTCAAAAACACCTGTCTAGCCTCTTTCTGCTCCCAAAAAGGATAAAAATTGATGAAGTTATGATCTCCACAAGTTTTAGTACTATTCATCCTTCAATTTAGACCTGCCTGTAAATAGTCCTACAAATCCACCCCAAAAGGCACTAACAGAGTGAATTTTTGGCCAACCATCGGCACAAATCATGGGATACTTAATTCATCCAATATTTCCTATAGACCGAATAATTTAATTAAAATTCAGGGGGGAGTGGGGGGGGGGGGGGGGGTGTGCGGGCTAAGCCCTGGCCCCTAGTCTCGCCCCTTATTTCCCATGGGCATGGTGACTGGGGCTGGGGCAAGCCCTGATCCACCCCAAAAATGCACCATGCATACTCCTTAAATAAAAATTTTAAACTATATATATTAAGCAACATCTTGTGGCGTGTTGGTTGGGCGCCGATCTTGTTGCTCGCAGGTTCTATGTTCAATTCTGTTGGAGGTTCTTTTGGCCTTATAACATAAATTTTGGTTGGACACCAGGGTGCCATGTGGAAACCTCTGGTTGGCCCATGTGATGTTCCTTGGTTGATCTGATTAACAACCAATAGTAACCCACAATTTCAAACCAATATGAAGGCGACAGGTGGCGAACTTCCATAAGCTGAAGAAGTCCAGTCAATTACACATAGTTAGGGTTGAGTTAGCAGTTTAGACTACTGACTCGGTAGCCCTGTACATTCCAAATAATTTTTTTTAGTTGTTTCCAAAAATGGACAGAACGCGATTGCAGGAGCATACATAGTCAGTTTTTTCACGAAACTAGTTGCTAGATTCATAACAACGAGATATACGCAAGCCCATATGTTTTGTTCCATTCTGATAATTTTGAATTTTGAGCATAAATTTGATCCACCCGATCAATCCTCCTCACTAGAAGATTTTGGACCTCCAAAGTCTTTTTATCCATCAACAATTAGATGAGGGTTCAACTCCCTCACCCTTCCAGTCTCGATCCACTAAAATTTTCTTAAATGCAACATTTTGAGCTTTTCATGAAAAATGATCATTTTCCCTGACTTTGGAGACTTTGAATTGCTATTATAGATACCATCTTGCTGAAATTTCCCAAAATTTTCAAAACACCAACCTATCCTTGAATTAACAAACACATTCCCTCCTCAGTCCTCAATCAAAGAAATCTTAAACAACTTCAATTTATTCTCACCTTCAACACTGTCAACATGACGATGTTTAACATGTCTCACCTTGCACTTGGCTCGATCTTTGACCAAATTTGGTTTCCATCACCATGCAGCATCCAATTTCAAAAACAACACTTTGTGAAATCCACAAGAAGAAATTTTGAACCCAATGCCCTATTTTTCAAATTTATTTGGCACTTTCTCTTTGACCTTTGCACGCTCTTGCATTGGCATGTTGTCCACATCACTATTCATCAATGGTGCATGCTGGTGCAATTTCACCTCATCTTGTTTACCTCTTTTTGGAGGCAACATGTTAAAATCCTGAAACATCTTATCACAACCACTAGTAACCTATATTAAATCGGATTTTTCATTTGATGCATTTCCTTGAATGGCCTCATTTACAACATCTTCAGGCTTGAACATTAATAAAGAAATTTTTTGACTAGAATTCACAATTCTCTTCATTTGTCTAACATGCATAAGAGACAAGTTCATCTTCTTACTATGTGCTCTAACAATGTACTCAATCCCATCCTTGAACAAGTGATACTTATTCTCATGGTGATGAAATATTTATCTCTTATCATAAAGATATGGGTTACCCAAAACAATACCAGAAATATCAAGTGGAACAACATCAAATTCAACTTCATCAAGAAAGTTTGAAGTGATTGAAAATATAATTATGCACTTCCTCGTCACCTGAAAATTTTCATTCTTACATATCCAACTTAAAGGATAAGGTCTTGGATGATGAATGGTATTTAAATTCAACTTCTTGACTAAGTCTATTAGCGCAAATTATTAATGCAAGTGTACGAAAAGAGCCTGCTTTAGCTGTGTGTGAAAAACAACCCTAACAACAGAAATGGTCGCTTAACTCTTTATATCTTCAAGGAATAGTTAGAACAAATGTTGCAAAAAACCAGATCTATGCAGTAAAAGTAGTTAAAGAGTGAAAAGAAATAGTAATTGCTCCATGCATCCAACAAACAAGAAAATATTTAAAGAATGTTTTCATATATTATTACACCTAGTGAAGGGAACAAATAAGTGTTACTAGTCCCCCTCAATGGGATGGGTTCGTGGTTGTTCTCAACACTTCAGTTCCAGAAGTTTTTCTCTCTCAATGGTGTAGAAAACCCAAAATGTATTGAACTCTATGGGAGCTCAAGAGGCAAAATAAAATAGTAGCGGCAATGAGAATGATCAAAGCGCGAAAATGAAAGTGATCAAAGTGAAGAATCAAAGGAAAACCCTCTTATTTATAACAAAATATTGAGTTATTCTCGATAATGGCGAATATTAAAATATTATTAGCTAAGATCTAGATCTAACCACTTAGAATATTTTATTATATTTTGTTGGAGGGAAAAGGTATTTAAATTGGTTAAATACATTTATTTAGAAATAATAAACAAATAAATGATTTATTTATCATTTCAAGAATGTGGTTAAATAATAATAAACAATAATGATTTGTTTATTTTTTCCTAGATGATTTAGTCAAATTTAACAAGGAATAATAACTAAATAATGATTTAATTAATTATTCCTAGAGAAATATAAGAAAAATAATGATTTATCTAATTATTTCTCATAATTGGTTTAAATAGGATCAGGAAGATTATTTAAACAATGGTTTAATTAATTATTCCTAGAGGAAAATCAAATAAATAAGGATTTATTTAATTATTCCTCATGGGGTTTCTTTTTTAAACCAAAAATAACTTAATAAAATATGGTTTATTAAATTATTTCTTATAGTGAAAGCAATTTTACTATGGTAAAATTGGTCTTACATGGTGTAATTCGATCCATCTAATTGTAAATGGTTAGATGACCAAATTTTTGTGATAATAGATCACCCCCGAACGTGCGAGTGTGAGGAGCTAATCATATGACCGAAGTGCGCTGTAAGAACACAATCACTAGACACCGAAGGCGAGTCAGAGAGAGAGATAGAGATACATATATGGAGAAAAGTGAGAGAGTCCAATGATTGAGGGGCTAAGACCTACAAATGATATAAGTATCCTTTAATGTTGGGGTACCTATTCTCATTGGGGCAGGGGAGGCATACCTATGCCCTCTGAGATGAAAAAGTACAAATAATGATAATGGGCTCAGCAATATGAGACTGAGCAATAAACTACATGATAAATGGTACATGACATGTTGGCCTAAAATGGACCAGAAAAAATATAGCAGATCCCACATACATATTGCGCCTAGAGAAACATGAGCCAGGACTGAATAAAATAATATATGAGTAAATGAGACATAATAACAACCAAAGAGGCCTTGTTGAACATGAAAGGGCTTTAAAAATATGAATGGATCATCTGAATGATACATGCATGCTATGGGTGTTTCAAGTGGCTAAAACCAAACCCATCACATCTGCAGAGCTGCATCTGAGGTTGTAGCATAATCTAAGGTCATCTGGGTATGTGGGGGGCTACTTGAAGGGCCACCGCCTCATGAGGTATGAAACATCTCACACACACACACGAGAATCACTGGTACAATCTGTTGGATCACCGGACTACCAAGTATACGAATCTCAATCATGCAATAATGTGCTGAGGTTGACCGGATAAGAAACAACCAAGTCAAAGGGCAATGATGATTCCCTTTTCTTGATCTAAGGCACCAAACAAGAATGGAAGTTGGAACCAAGGTACGCCGCCCTCTAGACCTGTCTTCGGGAATGAGTGTGATGATGTCTATTATCGTTATATAATTTTAAGATTGGAAAGAATAATCATAAAAGGACAACATCAAAACCACTTTGGAGCCTAGGATCTAGCCCTCCTAGACTCAGAGAGGGGTCTCTCTATAAGATTTAGCTTTGTTTTATGATTTTTGATATTAGGCTACTTATACTGATAATAGTAGGGGTTGATTTTTGATTGATAGTTTGGTTGTATAAGGGGATCTGCTTAAACTAATTCCATTGGGCTATGGAGTCATAACAGGCTGGGTTGTTGCATCAAATTTTCAAGAGAATTTACAAGGAAAGCTAGCTATAGTTACTGGATCTTTAAAACATAATGAATTACGAGATGAAACAAAAAATTATTTTAGTAGTGGTTAAAAAGAAATTAAGTATTTTTTAACCAGACTTCAGAGGAAAAACACTTATATTGTAAACACAACTAGAGTGCTCTAGGAGAAAATATCATTCTTCAGATTTCTATTTTACAATTAGAATTAAATGATGCACTGAAAGAAGTAACAATGGAAAACATTAAACACAAAAAATAAAATACATCACCAAATAAATATAACTCAAGAATCTTGCAAAATGGTCTTTTATTATTGATGCTCCGGCTCCAAAATACAATGATCCAAAAGATTTTTTTTTAAATCTAGGGTCCAACCCTTGATACTGAGAAAATGTAGTATTTAACTAACTCTACAGTGATTGCTGTATCTACATGGGAAATTTGTTATTAATTACAATAAAGATAAAAAATTGACTAGTGTGACCATGAAGTGGACACGATGGAATAATTTTGACATTTGGCCCTATTCTCTAGAATTTCATTGTTGTGCTGGAATATTTCGATGATTTGAAGCTGATATGCTGAGTTGATACGATGATCTGCCAAATTGAATGATTCACTGAGTTGAATGATTTTCTAATTCACTGGCTATCATCCTTCTTGGTAATCACACAATTTTTCCCATTAATGTGTATTTGGGATCTTGATCCTGATTAGCTTCATGTATATCTCATCTATTTCTGTGAACTTCATAAAAGTTGGCCTTAACACAAAGATATGCTTGATTTCATGTTGTATGAATAAATAATTATCCATAGCTTCAAGGAAAGCTCTTCCTATCATTGAACCTTTTATCCCTACAAACTTAGTTGTGTCTTTGGAAATTTCTTTCAGCTTCTTCAGATAATCCTATCTAGGCATAAGCTTATCATTGATTAAAAATAGTAATGGTAACCCTCTCTTGGTCAGTGGCTCGATTCTGTTAAGAATCTATTGACACCAATTTATAAGTTGTGACACTTATCTTCTAACTGTGTGACCAAACTCTTTTTGTTGAACACTTTCTTGACTTCTAGAATGGTTAAAGTTTCATCCTCAACTCCTAGTGCTTCCAATTCAAACCTGTTCTTGGAATTTAAAAATCTGATAATATTGTTTGTTGTCTCGGGCATCCCTACAAGCTCCTTGTTTTATTTTTCTATGGCATCACTTACCTGTCCAATCAGATACTTCTGTTCAAATATGATTTGAATAGAACACCATATTTCATTCATGGAATAAAAAATTCTTGTCCAAAATATTATTGATTGGGGTTGGGAGTCATCATTAATTTTCTTCATTGTAAAATTGAATTTTCTGGCATGAAAATATACAAACATGTAAACAAAAACTGAAGTGTATTTAAACACTTCCTGTGTGAAAATTTACAAATTGATCATGGATAACATCAGCTAAGAATTGTCTGAAGTTAAACATGATGGAAGGCTTGGACTCTGATGAAATAATGGACAAGAAACCTATCATGGCTTCATCTATCTACTGATCTGAATGATACCCTAACAAGTATGAAAGGACAGTGACAATGTGTTGAGTCCTATCAGGGAAATTATATGAGGGATATGGAGGATTCTTTTTGGGAAATGGAGTGTCAATAGCCATGAATAACTCTAGTGTTTTGGCTCTGCTGGAAAAATCTAGTTTTTGGTATAGTTCTCTGAGGGTCTCATAGGAAAAAGGTATCGTTCCTTCAATAGTGGGGGCTTTCATCATTTGAATGATGGACTAGGTAGTGATAGTAATGAGGACTTCTCCTGTTGGGATTACTACTGCTCTTTGATTGATATCATAGCATGCATGACATTTCCTAGAAAACTCAGGGAAACTGTTGGTCTTTGGGAACATATAGTAGGGTAATTTAGTCTCCCACAACACTATGTCATCGACCTCATCAATCAACTTGTCTTCTAGCCAATAGTAGACATTGAATAAGTCAAATTTCGACACTGTCTCGTGTATTTTGAAGTCTTTGTCTGCCAAAGACACATGATTTAGGTCCACATGAGGGTAAACCATTGGGTCAAATGGTTGTTTCTCCTTCTTTGGAGGCATGGTTGCACATGAAAAGGAACTGACTATAAATGTACAGAAAGATATTTGAAGAGGAGGGGAATAAAGAAAGGGAGTTTTACTTGAATCAGTAGGGGACCTGGGAGGAAAGGAATTGAAAAAAGGGAATCTCTACTGATTCTGTAGACATTTGAAATATTCTCTATGCCTTCTTTTCCTTTGAAAAGCTATGACTGTGATCACCTATTGCAATAAGAACATGGAAGCAAGGTAAACCTTGAAACATGTGCGAGAAATGGATTTTATAGGGTGACAGATTTACAGTTGACATGGCGCGGGCCTATTGGGAAATGGCCTAAGCCATTAAATGTCTAACAGGCTTAAGGCATGAACGTAGGAGATTGGATGGAGGTGACAGGAGGGAGTTGTCATGGCGCAATGGTAATGGAGGGGATATAACAGTGAATAACGCGGTTTAGGAATAGTGGAAAATAACTTTTCGTAGGGGGTATTGAATGGTAAGCAGTATGGAGTGGGGGGGGGGGGTGCGAAAAGATGCAGGCATGACAAATAGCAAGCGGGGTGGTTTGGAAAATCATCCATTTTAGACCCCCCGACGTTAATGTTCGAAGGATGAGAGGGTGGGGGGGGGGGGGCGAAAGGGATCTTGGGCCATTGAATGAGATGGAGGGAGTGGATATGAGATGAGATATGGTGGGAGTTTAGCGGTGATGTGACAGATGAGTGGATGGTGGGGTCGAGTAATTATATGACGAGTGGGCTATAGTTCAAGGCTTTAGGATAGAGAACATGGCATAAAATATGTCAAATTATCTTGGATAAAATATTAATATTGAACTTAGGATATCCAATGTCTTTTGATTTTTCCTCTTCATAACATAAAAATACATTAGATCCTTTGAATGAGGCTATGGAATTGATTTCATGTATCTTCAAAAAATTTTATTTTTTCCTCTTTAATCAGGAACACATGAAATCTATTGACTGAACTTTAGAATAAATTTCATGTTTCCTCCATACTTTCTTCTTTCACTTCTACCTACCCATTTCACTAATCTAACATTTTTTATTCTTTTGCAGGGTGCATTTAGGCTTGCAGACCCAATTCATTTTTATTTAAAACTCTAACCTACTCTATCCCTTATTCCTTCCATTGACTTAGATTAAATTGTTGAGTCAATTTTATTTCTACCTAACTACTGATATGCCAAGATTAAACTATTTGGAAAATCCTTATTTTCTAACCTATAAAAAGAAGTTTAAAATTGTTCAATCATGCTTAAACTGTATGATTGAACAAACTAACCTAATCAGCAGTGGCATTTTTATTTGTAGCAATTTCAGTATTATTCTGTTTTGGGGGTTTTCTTTCTTTTTATTTCCTTTTTTTTTCAATATACCCTCTTTTCTTTTCTTTTTCACATTTTTTGGAAATCATTTGAATATTGAAAATCATACTCAATACAAAATTGAAACTTATGAAATACTCAATCACCTTGAGATATAGGGCTCTAATAGTGGCTCCAGCTGGGGATGGCACTTATCCAAGTGAAGTGTCAAGAACCTAATACCAGTAGCCTTGAATGCTCCATTTTTTGCAAAATCTTCATCTAATTTCTTTTTCTGTTTTATTGACAGATCATCAAACCATGCTTAGGGCCTTCTCCACGGGCTTCAACCTTTGTTAATGAATTATTCAATTCACCAATTATAAAACTATGGTATTTACAATGATGAAAGACCAACATGTATTTTTAAGATAAATAATGTTTCAACATCTTGCCATTGACAGGAACTCCAGGTATCTCTGTTCCATCCAACTCTTTTGAGGAAATATGCATTGTTTCCTCTAAAATCATCAATAATGTAAGGCCCTTTCCATAGGTTATCGAATTTCCCTTGTTTACCTTTGTCTTCTCTTATTTAATCCCATTTCAAAACTTTGTCTCCTAGACTAAAATCATTAGCCTTTGTTCTTTTATAAAAAATCTTCTTGATATTCTCTTGAATCACCTGAGTTCTGTGATAAACTTCCTCTCTGGACTCTCGCAACTGAATATTTTGATTGATTCTTCTTTGTATATAATTTGGTTCTGCTTGTATCTCTTGGATGATCTTCATGACTGGAACTCCTAATGAGGAAGGAAAAAATGCATCCATGCCATAGAGCAATTGGTATGGAGACATGCCAATTTATTTTTTGGGAGTAAGCCTATCAGCCCACAGTGCATTTACCAACTTGTTGTGCCATGATTTCTTGCTATCTTCCAAGATATTTTTTATGATATTAACCCAAATTTTATTTGAATATTAAGCGAACCCATTACCCTGAGGGTAATGGGCTATTGAATTCCCCAAAGTTGTATGATATCTATGACAAAAGTCAACCATTTTCTTGGACTTGAAGGCTGCAACATTATCAGTGACGAGTTTTCTAGGACAACCAAATCTAGAAAGGATATTGGTTTCAAGGAATTTTATAATGACAAAATCAATAGCATTTCTAGAAGGAGTGGCTTCTATCCATTTGGTAAAGTAGTCTGTGGTAGTAAGAATCCATTTATGCTGGGTAGAGGATGGGGGAGAAATTTCTAGAATAAAATCTAATCCCCATTGTTGGAAAGGGCTCTCAACAAAAATGGGCTTTAAGGGAAAGGGCAACAATTTCTCTTTCCTTAAAAAATTTGGCATTTGTGACAAAGAGTTACCATCTTGTAGATGTCAGGAAAATGGGTAGGCAAATAAAAACCAACCCTCTGGATCTTATTAGCAGTGGTTTTCCAATAAATATGGCCACCACAATCACCTTCATTGAATTATTGTATAACTTTATCTGCATCATCTTTTAGCAAAAATTTGAGTAAAATACCTCCTACATCTTTCCAATACAAAACATTTTCTAAACTGTATAATTTGACAACTTTCAACTTTATAAATCTTGCTTTAGTTTTGGAAAAACCAGGAGGAGTATTCAAATTAAACAAAACATATAAGATACTTCATACCAGTGAGAATTTAGGAATGCTTCATCAATTTGTGGAGTCGCCAGTTCCTCTTGATTGTCCAATGAATAAACCGTTTTGATGTCCAGTGCATGAAAATTAGATTCAACCATCAATTTGGCTAATCCTTTCCCTTTAATAAATTTGGTAGGTTTGATTTCCACATCAAATTCCAAAATAACAACAATCCATTTGCCTCTTTTTCCATCAGGACCATTTTGTGTTAAAATGTCTTTGACCACTACATTGGACACATAATCAATAATATGTGAATGTATAATGTAAACTCTAAAATCCTTTAATGCTTTAACCAAAGAAAAAGCTTGTTTTTCCATGATGCTAAAAAATGTTATTGGTTGTTCATGTCCTTCACTATTTTTCTGAAATAAAACAACAACAATAGTATGCTCAGATGCAAAAGAAAAAACTATGAAATCTTTGGTAAAATCCGGGTTGATTAGGAATGGATATTTTGTCAGTGCTTGTTTGACTAGATCAAAAGATTGTTTAGCTTCAATGTTCCACTTAATTTCTGAATCTTTTTTAAGCATGTTTTTTATATTCCTCAAAAGTTCTGCAAGATTGGGTATAAATATTCTTCAAAAAATAATTTTACCGATGAAAGATTGAAGTTATTTAAGATTCCCAGGATGACTAATTTTGAGTATTCCTTCAATCTTGCTAGGATCAATTCTAATTCCATCTTGAGAAATGATGTGACCCAAAAAATTTCCTTCTTCAAGACTAAACAATGTTTTCTTTGGATTTAGGGAAATTCCAAACCTTCTACAATTTTCAAAAACTCTTCTTAGATGTGCCAAGTTCTCTTCATCAGTTTTGGAATATACAGTAATGTCATCAAGATAGATCACAATAAAATGGCCAATTTCATTTACAAAATCTATGTCCATGGACCTTTGAAAGTAGAACCAACATTCATTAATCCAAAGGGAATTTTCACATACATTGAAGTCCCCCAAGGAGTAGTAAAGGTTTTTTTTTTTTTTTTTTTTTTTTTTTTTTTTTTTTTTTTTTATCATGAGGATGCACTAAAACTTGATTATAACCTGAAAAGCCATCTAACAAAGAGATCCTACTGGAGCCTACGACCCACTGCAATATGCGGTCCATTTTTGGTAAAGGGTAGTTGTCCTTAAGAGATACTTTTTTTAGATTCCTAAAGTCAATGAAAAGTATGATTTCACCTATTTTATTTCCTATAGAAACAATGTTGGATACCCATTTAGAATATCTAAGTAGAACTATGATTTTTAATTCATACATTTTCTTGATTCCTTTCTCAACTAAAGGCATTAAGACATGATTTATCCTTCACAGTTTTTGTTAAAAGGTTTTTGATCCTCCTTGAATGGAATTTTATGTTGTATGATGCTAGTATCATAAGATTTTAGGTCCTCATAGCTCCAAGAAAATACATCTATGAAATCTTTAAATAGAGCTATATACCTCTGTTTTGTAATTATAGGCAGTGATTTTGACAATTTTATGATTTTGGGATTTTGTTCAGTGCCTATGCTACATTCTTCAATGTTTGTACCTGTTGGTTCCATTTTGGGTTTCTTGGCCCCATAATTAAAGTCAAATAGTTCTTCTAAAGGGACCAACCCTCTAGGCAGGATATTATCTTTGAGTTGAAGTACTTCAAATTCCTTTTTTTTCTAGGTCTTTATGTATTTCTTTTTTATGTATAGTTTTATTTGCTGAATATTTACATCAGAAACAATAGATTGTTTTTCTACACTAATTTGTACATCAGAGTGACTGTCTTCTTCACAATATAGGTCTATATTGCTATCTTCAAATTCATCCTTTGATTGTAATAAAATTTCAATTTGCTTGTCACTACAAAATACTTGCCAATATCTCATGTTATCTGGCACAACTGGACGATGTTTAACCTCTATTGTGTATTATCTATTTGGGTGAGGAAATTGAAATGTGCTTGTTGAAAAGGCTAAACTATTTGCTAGGACATTTTGATTTCTGGGGATAACTGCTAAATCATATTCATCGAATGTTCTTAATAAATCAAGTACAACATTTTTATGTGCTCTTAACCTAGGATTTTTTGCAACATATTGTCCTTTTATTTGTTTTATGACTAATTCAGAATCACCATGGACAAAAATCCTCTTAGCTCCTAATCTTTTCAACAATTGTAATCATAATAGTAGGGCTTCATATTCTACTATATTGTTAGTGCACTGAAAATTTATCTTGTATGAGTGACCTTGTGCACGATTGTTCCTTGCATTATACACCCAAATACCTGCTCATGAACCTGCTTTGCCACATGAGCCATCAAAACTCATATTACACAGAGGTTCATCTTCAGGATCTTGTTGTACAATTTGCATCTGATTGTCATGTTTTTCTTTAGGATCGTTTTCTGCATGGGTAACTTATGAATCAATGTCTCCATCATTATAAAGAATGAAGGAGTTAAGGTCAGTATGCACATAGTACAGAGGATAATTGTGTGGTTTTTCTTGACTACTCACCATGTACTTCATTAAGGTTTCTCTATACAGTCTTCTTGGTTGACCAAACACCGATATTGTAGCATAAGTCATATCCATTTGAAGGGTCCCTTGTAACTTTGCTCCCCATGAGCATGATAAAAGCATGCCATACTCAAGAGGGATACCAAATACTACTATATCCATTACAAGAATTTTTGATGGTATCTGAGCCAAAGTGATACAAATATCTTTGATAAGACCTAAACATTTAACTTTGCTAGAATCAAATGAGTACAAATATTTTTAAGGTCTAGTAATTTCAAGGCCAAGCTTCTCCATAACAGCCTTTGGCATAATATTATGTGATGCACCTGAATCCAACATGGAATTATGGAGAATTTTGTCATGAACATTAATACTGACATAAAATGGAGGGATACCACCTTCTTGGGGTTTACCATCAACTTCTGGCCCAAACAAAAGTTCAAGCTGATCATCATTTAAATTAATAGTATCAGTAATATCCCCTATGTTTAGTACATTTAGGACCTGATATATATACACATTCTTGTTTATCAATTAAGTGAGAGGAATAGATATTTTCAATTTAGCAAGTTCATTCTCAATGTTGAATGGTGTTTGAACTTTGAGCAGATTTGAAAAATCAGTTCTTTTAGCCACTAATTTTTGGGTAAATTCAGCTTGTTTACTTGTGCTAGGAATATCAGTTTGAGAAATTTTGGGAGGTGTATCAAGTGTTCTCCTAGTAATTTTTTCTGTGTTCTTCTTTTATGAATTATTCTCTATTTTCTTTGAATTTTCTGTTGTTTTGTTGAGATTAGTTTCAGAGTCTTTTTTGGCAGAATTTTCTGAATTATTTTTATTGGAATTATCAAAGTTTTTCTTTCTTCTAAGGTTATATTATCTATGAAAATCCATGATAGCATTTTCAAATCCTTGTTTATAATCATCAGATTCCTCAGATTCTAACTCTGTCTGGGTTAATGAGAATAATTCTTGTTCTTCTTGGGTGAGAAAAACAGAGTCATCTTCATTAATTTCCATCAATTTTATTTGATTTTATTCTACTTCCTCAACTACTCCTTCACTGTCATCAGTATAAATTCTCTTGGAATGGAGGCCTACTCTACTGATCAGGACCTCTTTTCCCTCTCTGTCTTATCTGAGAAGGATTTCTTCTAGGATTTTGATTTCTATTTTGAGGAGCTAGTTGATTTTCTATGGGAACAATGATCTCATTTAAATGTATTCTCTCCATCATTCTCTCCATATTTATAACCAATGAGTCAATTTTAGTGTCATATGTGGAATTTTGAGGCTCTTCTCTCATAGTAACTCTTCTTTCAGTTCTCATTCTAGCTCTTTTTGCTAATAGGTTGGCTTCCACACTCACTGCATCTCTCTGCATTTCCTCTAATGTGGCTGAGTTTCTTTCCCTTAGTTGATAAGAAATTTCAGGTTCAAAACCATATGGGAATTTAACTAAGGCTAAACCTTGTGGTGCTTTTATATGAGTAGGTATTGCATTATATAAACTATTGAATCTAGTGCAATAATTCTCAGACACTTTCAGCTGGGGCCCTTCTAATGTTTTCATATTCAGATAAGATTTGAAGAGGGTTATTTTTAACTTCTAGCCTATTTAGGAATTTTTGATGAAATGCAGGGATTTCATTGATATTGTTTGCAGGTAAAGATTTGAACCATTTTCTAACTTCTCCACTAAGACTCTGAGCAAACATCCTTAACTTAACACTTTCTTCGTCTACCTCTTGCAGGTCACAATATTCATTAATTTTGTCAACATGTTGTTAGGAAAATACAGAACCAATTCCATCATATAGGGTAATTTTAGACTAGAAATCCTGTGGCATAGTTGGCAAAGGTGATGGCAACACCAATGGGAAATATCTAGCTGCCATGATTGGTGGAGGTGGTGGAGGAAGGTGTACAATGGATGAAGTAGGATGGATGATGGGAGAATATGTATGTGTGGAGGTTTGAGTGCTCTTATGAGGAAGGATAAAAGAAGTGGTGGGGATTGTGGAAGCAGTAGGACTAGCTGACTTAAGATGTGTAGTGTGAGAGGTAATGGAAGAAGATACTATAGTTAATGCAGTTATTTCTACAGATTGTTAAAGGTAAGCATCATCAACAGTTGAAGTAAACTCTGTTGCCAAATATTGGAGAGTATCAAAATCCTGGAGAAGCTGAATATTAGATTGAATTTGTGAGTAAGTTTCTCTCATTGGAATTTGTTGCAGAATAGATGGATAAAAAACTGTCTGGTATATCCAATTCTCATATTTAGTCCTAAATAAACCTTGTTTAAAATGTAAATCAAACTGAATGTCTTGTAAGGTGACAAAATTTTCAGGGAGCGAATTTTCTCTGCGGAGAAACCTGCCACTTGTTTGGCTCTAAGTTCTGGGAGTTTTTCTTAAAATATTCTTAGGATTGTCCACTAGAGCAGGAGGATTTGGATCAAGATGGGATCTAGTAGAAATTCTTTTAGGATCCATAATTCAGATCAGAAGCACAGACAAACTGATTATTTTTAAAAACTGAAAGAAACCAATCTTAGAAAATACCTCTATCATACAATGCTTTTAACCAGGGTTTCTGAATTCAAATGAAATAACAAGCTTTTCAGTTTATATCCCCAGTATGGTCGCCACTATGTTATCATTCTATAATT
Source organism: Pinus albicaulis (assembly GCA_034641835.2). Classification (NCBI taxonomy): domain Eukaryota; kingdom Viridiplantae; phylum Streptophyta; class Pinopsida; order Pinales; family Pinaceae; genus Pinus; species Pinus albicaulis. The sequence continues at coordinate 1,307,555,916 of CM076580.1, forward strand.
TTAAGATTGGAAATAATAATCATAAAATGACAACATCAAAACCAATTTGGAGCCTAGGATCTATCCCTCCCAGACTCATAGAGGTATCTCTCTATAAGATTTAGCTTTGTTTTATGATTTCTGATATTAGGCTAGTTATACTGATAGTAGGGGTTGATTTTTGATTGATAGTTTGGTTGGATTAGGATATCTGCTTAAAATAATTCCATTGGGCTATGGAGTCATAATAGGTTGGGTTGTTGCATCAAATTTTCAAGAGAATTTACAAGGCAAGCTAAGTAAACTTACTGGATATTTAAAACATAATGAATTAAGATATGAAAGAAAATTATTTCAGTAGTGGTTAAAAAGCAATCAAGTATTTTTTAACCAGACTTGATAGGAAAAAATCTTATATTGTAAACACAACCAGGATTAAGGTTCTCTAGCAGCAAATCTCATTCTTCATATTTCTATTTTACAATTAGAATTAAATGATGCACTGAAAGAAGTAACAATGGAAAAAATTAAACACAACAAAGAAAAGACATCACCAGATAAATATAGCTCAAGAATCTTGCAAAATGGTCGTTTATTATTGATGCTCCAAATCCAAAATACAATGATCCAAAAGAAAAGTTTTACAATCTAGGGTCCAACCCTTGATACTGAGAAAAATGCAGTATTTAACTAACTCTACAATGATTTTCGTATCTACATGGGCAATCAATTATTAATTACATTAGTGTGACCACGAAGTGGGCACGAAGGAATAATTGTGACATTTGGCCCTATTCTCCAGAAGGTCGTTGCTGCTCTCTTTAATCTGTTGTTGTGCTGGCAGATTTTGATGATTTGATGCTGATATCCTGAGTTGATACGCTAATTTTCCGAATTGACTGATTCGCTGAGTTGGCTGATTTGTTGATGCACTGGCTGTCAACCTTATTGGTAATCACACATTATTTTCCCATTGCTGTGCATTTGGGATCTTGATCCTAATTAGCTTCCTGTATATCTGATATGTTTCTATGAACTTAAAAAAGATGACCTTAACACAAAAATATGCTTGATTTCATGTTGTATGAATAAATCATTATCCCGGTAGCTTCAAGGAGAGCTCTTCCTTTCATTGAATCTTTTATCCCTGCAAACTTAGTTTTGTCTTTGTAAAATTATTTCAGCTTCTTCACATAATCCTATATGGGCATAATCTTATCATTGATTACAAATAGTGATGGTAACCCTCTCTTGGTTAGTGGCTTGATTCTGTTAAAGAATCTACTAACACCTATTTCTAAGTTGTGACACTTTTCTTCTAACTGTGTGACCAAACTCTTTTTTCTGAGCACTTTCTTGACTTCTAGAATGGTTGTTGTTCTATCCTCCATTCCTATTGCTTCCAATTCAAACCTTTTCTTGGAATTTAAAAATCTAATAATATTGTTTTTTGTTTTAGGCATCCCTGCAACCTACTTGTTTGTTTTTTCTATTGCATCACTTACCTGTCCAATCAGATCTTTCTATTCAAATATGATTTGAATAGAAGGCCATATTTCATTCATGGAATCAACAATGCTTGTCCAAAATATTACTGATTGGGGTTGGGAGTCATCATTAATTTTCTTCATTGTGACTTGAATTTGCTGGCCTGAAAATATACAAACATGTAAACCAAAACTGAAGTGTATTTAAACACTTCCTCTGTATGAAACTTTACAAATTGATCATGAATAACATCAGCTAAGAATTGACTGAAGTTAAACATGATGGAGGCTTGGACTCTGATGAAAGAATGGACATGAAACCTATCATGGCTTCATCTATCCACTGATCTTAATGATACCCTAATAAGTATGAAAGGACAATGACAATGTGTTGAGTCCTACCAGGGAAATTAGATGAGGGATATGGAGGATTATTTTTGGGCAATGGAGTGTTAGTAGCCATGAATAACTCTAGTGTTTTAGCTTTACTGGAAAAATCCAGTTTTTGGTATAGTTACCTGAGGGTCTGATAGGAAAAAGGTATTTTTTCTTCAATAGTAGGGGCTTGCATCATTTGCATCATGGATTAGGAACTGATAGTAAATAGGACTTCTCCTGTGGGGGCTACTACAGCTCTTTGATTGATATCATAGCATGCATGAAATTTCGTAACAAACTCAAGACAATTGTGGGTCTTTGGGAATATATAGTAGGGTAATTTGGTTTCCCACAACCCTATGTCATCGACTTCATCAATCAGCTTATATTCTATCCAACAATAGACGTCGAATAAGTCAAATTCTGGTTCTGTCTCATGTATTTTGAAGTCTCTGTCCGCTAGAGCCACATGATCAAGGTCCTGTAGAAATTTATAAACACAATAATGTATTTCCGTATTCTCTTGATCTAAAAAATTAATCTTATGTTAAATAAAAAATCCTTCCACTTAATACTTTGCGGAAATTAAATTTCCAATTGCAAAACACATATGAAGAAAAATAAATCACACATAACAATATGTTTTATCGGGAAATCTTAAAGCTAAAAACCCCAACTATCATATATTATGTATATCAATGGAACACGTAACAATATCATACAAAGCTCAGCTCATAGAGCTTTCAGTACAATATACAATCGTCACACACTGTCATGTAGAAATTTGCACCTCCATGCACCAATTTCCTACCTCCTAATAGCCTGCCTCCACTGCGCAATCCCTGCTGAAGAAGAACCCTGAATGAATTCGACCTTGCCTTGCTTGCACTGCGCAATCCTCATAAGAATCTCCAATGTGTGTGTATATGCATTGAATGCATCACTATAGTCATAACATATAGTCCATCTCACCCTCTGACCTATCTCTCCACTGGGTCTCCACTGGATCTGCCATGCAAGTAGTTAACTGTTGTATTTCTTCAGTTGCAAGTAAGACACTACTTGTGAATTAATTCACTCATCTATCACTAGTGTATGTTCAGCTACAACTAGCACAACTGAGTTTAACTCATTGAACTGAGTTAAACTAAATAACAACTCACATGACTATTCTTCCAACTCTGTTACAACTTGCCACTATCAGTTATAACGAAGTCCTCCATGCATGAGTCACCAACCACCCTAGGAATTGCGTAATTCCTTCAGCCCACAGATGTGCCACACATGTTCACTGAAATAAAGTGCTCCAAGAGAATAAGTTACTATTTATTATCTGATTATTATTAAGGGTTAATAATAATCGACATGCAATCTATTTTTACATTAGTGATCTATAAATAAACTTCGCTCATATTCTAAAAATAGAAAGTCATCTAAAGATAGAATTTTCTCAACCATATAGAATCAATCTCTTGCTTATTTTAGAATATTCTCACCATTCTAAAAATAGACATACACCTAAAAATAGCCTGTGTGGGACCCACCTAGTTTAGGTGATTATTTTTCACTAGGATCAAGGAATGATGTTTCCGGATGCCACTTTCACTATTTCTTTTTGCAATATTCAACACTCCCTCTCAAAAATAAAGGAATGTATTTTCATGCGACATGAAATTCCATGCATGCGCCCTACAACCTTTGCATGTGCCATGCAACTCCATGTATGTGCCCTGCAACTTTTGTATGTATCACTTCTCTAGTGTTTCTCGCACATGCAACACTTCTAAAATGGAATAGCCTCCAAAAAACTGAATCAGTATAATGCATCTATCATCAAAGTATTCTAACTTCTGCTGGTACCAACTGCACATGTCTTATGGATCCACTATGTTGTTGACCTTTGCATCCATGCACTCTGCACTTGTTTTCAAATCTGATCCGTGCTCTAGTATTTAACACTGTCACTTTGATTTCATGTCCTCACTACATCTGACTGCATCAATCCAACTGATCCGATTACTGCTGCTGTGTGGGCTCCTCATAGCCAGGTTCGATTCATGAGATCCACACCGTCTCAATGAATCTTGCCCAAAAATTTCTTCTTGGGATTACTCATGCATGTCGCCCCACCTCTCACTTGGTGGTATAGCTACATGCACTTCCTCTACCCATCTGGCACAAAATTTCTCTGCATGAGTGGTTTCTCCCACTCCATGATCCTCCACATGTAGTTGCTCCACATCTTGAAGTTCACTCTTACTTGCATGCAAATCATGCTCCCTCTTAAGCTTCAATTGCATGTATTCCTTGCACTTCCCAACAACATGAAGCTCTATAGAAATCCCATCTACTTCAAGTCTGTATAGATTCTTAACTTGAATCCCAACCTTCTTGGCTTACCCTGTTGCTTTGTGTCGCAGGAAAAAATTTCCTTCACTAAAGACAACATCATAGCCTCTATCCTCTAACATTGTGACTGAGATTAAATTCTTCTTTAAACCTAGAACATGCACAACATCTTTTAAATGAAAGAGTTTACCTAACACCATCTGAAAGGTAATGGTACCAATTACGCTTGCATTTTATCGTCCATCATTTCCCCACTCAACATGCATATCATGGAGATCTTTCTCCACCAAGTCACTGAACAATTTCTCATCTCCCACCATGTGAAAGGAAGCACCACTATCAAAGTACCACCCCGATCCCAATGCACTAGACACCATTCATGTGATCAATGAGAAGTCAAGCTCAAATTGCAAGGCAAGAGCATCACCAGCTACAGCTCTAGAAGCCATCTTGTTCTTGTTCTTATGTGGACAATTTTTGGCAATATGTCCAAACTAGTGACAGTGAAAACACTTCACTTTGGACATGTTGTGATCCTTGCCTTCTTCACTGGCCTCAGATTTAGAATGGAATTTATTCCCCTTCTTCTTATTTTCCTTGGAAGCCAAAGAAAAATCCTCTTCATCATTATGCATTGATGAATAGCCATCTCTGGTGTTCTGCCTAAACTCCTCCTGCACTAGATCCGACCATAGTCGTTCCCAATCTGGAACTTTTTCCTGTCCGTTGACAGAGTTTTGATAACTGTGCCAACTCTTCAGAAGCCCATGGAGAGCCAAGATCACCTAGTCATCTGAAACACTGACTCCTACACTCCCAAGCTCATCCCTTAATTGGAAAAACTTTGTCAAGTATACTGGAATAGTGTCGTTCTTCTCCATCTCGATTTTTCTGAGTTTATCCTTCAGCACCAATTTCCTATGGTCGCTGCTGCTTTGAAAAATATCTGTTAAAGCCTTCCACATTGAAAATGAAGTGTCTTTCTCATGAAGGCTTGACACAATATGGTCTTTTCACACCTTCCAACTGAATCCTCCTCGCCCTTGCTACTTTCCTTTGCCATGCGTCAAGTACTGGAGTATCTACCGAAGTGGGCTTAGGAACATCGCTATCGATGAAATCCTTCAAGCCATTATCTTCAAGCACCACCTCCATCCTGTCTTTCCAGGCTATGTAGTTCTAGCTGCCCTCGAGTGCATACTCCAATCGCAACCCATTGAAAGCCATTTCAATGTTTACTCAGTTGTCGCATCAAGAAATTCTTGCAGCAAATTCGAATTGTCCACTAGCACGAAACTCAACATCGCTTCAATATTGCAATCCCCAGTGATTAACACTACTCTGATACCATGTAGAAATTTATAAACATAATAATGTATTTCCGGATTCTCCTGATCTAAAAAAGTAATCTTATGTTAAATACATAATCCTTCCACTTAATTCTTTGCAGAAATTAAATCGCCAATTGAAAAACACATATGAAGAAAAATCAATCGCACATAACAAGATGTTTTACCGGGAAAGATTAAATCTAAAAACCCCAACTATCATATATTATGTATATCAATGGAACATGTAACAATCTCATACAAAGCTCAGCTCATAAAGCTCTCAATACAATATACAATCGTCACACACTGTCATGTAGAAATTTGCACCTCCATGCACCAATTTCTTGCCTCCTGACATCCTGCCTCCACTACGCAATCCCTACTGAAGAAGAACCCTGAATGAATTCGACCTTGCCTTGCTTGCACTACACAATCCTCATAAGCATCTCCAATGTGTGTGTAGATGCATTGAATGCATCACTATAGTCACAACAGATAGTCTATCTCACCCTTTCACCTATCTCTCCACTGGGTCTCCACTGGATCTGACATGCAAGTAGTTAACTATTGTATTTCTTCAGTTGCAAGTAAGACACTACTTGTGAATTAATTAAATAATTAATTCACTCATCTATCACTAGTGTATGTTCAGTTACAACTAGCACAACTGAGTTTGACTCACTGAACTGAGTTAAACTAAATAACAACTCACATAACTATTCTTCCAACTCTGTTACAACTTGCCACTATCAGTTATAACGAAGTCCTCCATGCATGAGTCACCAACCACCCTAGTAATTGCGTAATTCCTTCAACCCACTGATGTGCCACATCTGTTCATTGAAATAAAGTGCTCCAAGAGAATAAGTTACTATTTATTGTCTGATTATTATTAAGGGTTAATAATAATCGACATGCATTCTATTTTTAGATTAGCGATCTATAAATAGACTTCGCCCATATTCTAAAAATAGAAAGTAATCTAAAGATATAATTTTCTCAACCATCTAGAATCAACCTCCTGCTAATTTTAGAATATGCTCACCCTTATAAAAATATACATACACTTAAAAATATCCTGTGTGGGCCCCACGTAGTTTAGGTGATTATTTTTCACTAAGATCAAGGAATGATGTTTCTAGATGCCACTTTCATTGTTTCTTGTTGCAATATTCGACAGGTCCACCTAAGGGCAAACCATTGGGTTAAATGGTTGTTGCTCCTTCTTTGGAGGCATGGTTGCACCTAAAAAAGGAATTGACTGTAAATGTACATAAAGGGATTTGAAGAGGAGGGGAATAAATAAATCGATCTGTTCTTGAATCAATAGGGGACCTGGGAGGAAAGGAATTGAAAAAAGGGGATCTCTGTTGATTCTGCAGACAATTGAAATATTCTCTACACCTTCTTTTGCTTTGAAAAAAATCTAACTGTGATCACCTATTACAATAAGAACATGGAAGCAAGGTAAACCTTGCAATAGGTGCAGGAATTGGATTTTATAGGGTGACAGAGTTACCATTGACATGGCGCGGGTCCGTTGGGTAACGACCTAAGCCATTAAATGTCTGACGGGCTTAAGGCAGGAGCATAGGCGGTTGGATGGAGGTGACAGAAGGAATTTTTCATGGCTCAACGGTAATGGTGGGGATATAATAGTCAACAACGCGGTTTAGGAATAGTGGATAAAAAATTTTCGCAGGGGGTCTTGAATGGTAAGCAGTATGGAGTGGGGGAGGGGTGCGAAAATATACGGGTGTGACACGTAGCAGGTGGGGTGGTTTGGAAAATCATCCATTTCGGAAACCCCCCCCCCCCCTCGACGTTAATGTTTGGAGGATGGGGGGGGGGGGGGGCAAAAAGGATCTTGGGCCGTCAAATTAAGATGAGGGAGTGAAGATGAGATGGGAGATGGTGGGAGTTTAGAGGTAATGTGACAGATGAGTGGATGGTGGGGTCGGGTAGTTATATGACGAGCGAGCTATAGTTCGAGACTTTAGGATAGAGAACATGACATAAAATATGTCAAATTATCTTGGATAAAACATTAATCTCGAACTTAGGATATCGAACCTATTTTGATTTTTCCTCTTCATAACATAAAAGTACATTAGATCATTTGAATGAGGCCGTGGAATAGATTTCATGTATCTTCAGTTTTTTTGATTTTTTCCTTCTTAATCAGGAACACATGAAATCTATTGACTGAACTTTAGAATAAATTTCAGGTTTCCTCCATACTTTCTTCTTTTACTTCTACCTACCCATTTCACTAATCCAATTTTTTTTATTCTTTTGTAGGGTGAATTTAAGCGTGCAGACCCAATTAAATTTTCTTTAAAACTCTAAGCTACTCTATCCCTTATTCCTTCCATTGACTCAGATTAAACTGTTAAGTCAATTTTATTTCTACCTAACTACTGATCTGCCAAGATTAAACTATTTGGAAAATCCTTATTTTCTAACTTATCAACGGAAATTTAAAATTGTTCAATCATGCTTAAATTGTATGATTGAACAAACTAACCTAATCGACAGTGGCATTTCGATTCACAACACTTTCAATATTATTCATTTTTGGGATTTTTCTTTCTTTTTCTTTTTCAATATACCCTCTTTAATTTTATTTTTCACATTTTTTTGGAAATCATTTGAATATTGAAAATCATACTCAATATGAAATTGCAACTTATGAAATACTCAATCACCTTGAGATCCTATAATTTATAGGATTCTAACATTGTCGATAGAAGGAGTTCTGCCATAAGTGAGGCAATGATGAATCCTCAACTAAGGAACGAGGGATCATAGTAAAGTCACTGATGGACTAAAACTAGGGATGATGATGGAATAGGGGATACTTGGTAGCGGATGGACGACTTCCCTTGTCAGAGCATAAAAAGCATGGAAGACCTGGCAGTGAATGACTTGAATTCGGAGGGAATGGGGGAAAGTATGACTGGAGGCAAAAATAGGTGACACAAGAGGAATGCAAGGAAAAAATGGATGGAATATTGTAATAGGAGGCAAAGGGAGTCGGGATAGACTCCATGAATGTGATGATGACTCAACTCAGATGCTCTGAACAAGGGTGACTCAATGATGATGGAACACAGAATAGGCCCAATGGGGACTGTTAGGGTCCTATAATAATAGGGTTCATAATTTTTTAATTGACTATGATTAGTCTTGTAAATATGTACATACCTTGCTTCCTGCAAGTTGTTTTCCCATATTTGAAAATAATAAGAAATGAAAAGAGGGTAAAAGTCCTAAAAGAAATATCAAAGGAATTGAAAAGAAAAAGATAAAAAAGAATAGAAAAAATGGACCCCAAAGAGAAAAAAGAGTTAAGAATAAGACATGAAAGTGATGCAAGTCAAAATTCCAGTACTTTTTACTTTTACTACAAATAAATGATTATGTGCAACTTGTTCAAAATGCCATGATCCATGATGAGTTAAACAATTTAATCTTAACTTTTTCATGCTTTGAATTCATGTTTATAGATACAGAATAAAGATTTTGTCAAACAGTTTAAACTTGACAAATCAATAGATAGTCAGAGAATAAATGAGGAGCTCAATAGTTTAATTTGAGCCCTCGGATGAAATAAGGTTAAAATTAGATAGTTTTATGCTTTAAAAGAAAAATTGATTTAGGGTTGCAAGCTCAAATGCACCCATGCAAATAAAGAGAAAATGGTAGAATAAATGATGGGTAGGTAGAAAATAGTTACACAAGGCATGAATAAAACATCATCTAGAAAATTACTAATTTCCCTTCCCTCAAAGTATTCCAGTATTCAAAACTTTCAGTTATAAAGGCTTAGTGCATTTCTCTGACTTTTGTTGGGATTGGACCCAAGGCTTAATGACTGATTGGCACTAAGTATTGGATTCCCTTCAAAAAAAACCTTTTTCCTCAACATTATCACCATTTTCCTAAGATAAAATATCTTTTCCTAAGTTAAAACACATTTTTTGCTTAGGAAAAGTAAAAACCCCTTAACTAATTTCATATCATACAAAAACATTCAAAAAACCCACAAAATGCTATTTATCCTAAGTATTAAGTGTAAAATGTTTAAAATGGGGCCACCACTGCACCCAAACACTTAAAACACACTTTACATAGGGTATTTTGTATTTCTGCTCATTTTATCCATTTCATATTAACTTTAACTTAATATATTAATTCCACTATAATACCCTACCTCGTATTTATATTAATTCATTTTATTACATATGCCAAACCCACTTTATTAATGTTTACCCTATGGTTTTGATAACCACGTGATATATTCCTCTCCCAATGGGTTTAAACATATATTTTATTAAAACCCGCCCAAAGTTATTTTACACCTGTATATAACAAATTTGCAATGTAAAGTTCCTGTCCGCTTATCCCTTATTACATTATATTTTTTACGTTTAAACTATGTTTTAACTTTTAAAACGTAAACCCCGCTGCATAAAAGACCCCGGGCCCCACTCCCATTTACCCAACAACTTCATCAATAAATCTGGACCATTCACACTCCCTCCACCCGATCCAATGACTCACAAGCCATATCACAAATTTAATGGCGCGATCCTTAATCATTTTTGGATTTCCGATATGTGCGGTATTGCCTCATTATCTCTCCTCCAAGCATCCGTTTCTCATAGGATTGTATATGTTTGATCAAAACCGTTTACCACCCCTCAACGATACGATAACCACTTGGTAGTATTTAACCTGTTTGTGCCAAAATGCTTCCCATTTGAATTGATTGGTATTTAATGCAGACACTATTTCAACTAAATTTCCTATAAACAACATATTTATACGCATTTAAACCTTTTCACTACATTTTCTGGTCATTTGACTGTTCCTGACTAAAGAGAGAAGCCGTCGGCCTGTTTTCATGCACAAACAACCAGAATTCAGCCCAATTCACTGTTGCGACCGTTTATACCTTCCAAATTTGTGATTAAAGTCTTCAACAAAGCTTCTGAAGGCTCCCATACTTCCAAAAACCCTTTTTTGAGTCTAATACCTAAAATAACAGGTATTTTTTCAAGAAAAATAACCATATTACATCTGAAAAGAGTTATACATGTGAATTTAAGCGTCGTGAAGCCTATTTTTCCAAAATAAATACCCTAATTTCCTTCAAAAGTCATATTTGTTTTAAAACCCCTGATAAATTCATAGTTTCTGAAGATTGTAACCTGTTTTGAGAAAATTGAAGACGTCTAGATATTTACAGACCCTTAGATATCCTCTAATTGATTCAAAATCCTTTGCAAATATTCAGAATCCCTTTGTGCATAAATTACACTATTTTAGGTCAGTTTTATCTAAGAAATGAGTAGTAAACCCTTGTTAAACCTTCCTTGAGTCTGTAAAAAGGTTTAAAGATTGATTTTGGAGCAGATGAACCAAAAGAAACCATAATTTTACCTATTTCTATTAAAAAGAGACCCCTGTCATACCAGAAAGACCTTCTGTAAACAATATAAGCTTACAAAAGTGCATAAAAACATAAAAAATAGAGTTTTTAAGATCCAGAGGGTTAAATTGTCAAAATCAAACTCATAAATGGCTTCTAAAAGCACCATTGTCATAAATCCACTACAACCTCTTGTTGTAGATGTTGAGCATACCCCTTTAGCTGATGTAGATTATAAAATCACTGATCCAATAATTGAATTCAATCTTCTTGATCTCCACTGCTGGAGTCTAGAAAAATCTTCGGATCAGGGAGATGAAGTGCAAATTTGGGAGTCCAATTTTCCCAAATATGTAGTTCCACATACCCATCAGTGCCCAGAGGTCATTAGATTGTGTCAAGCTCACTATTCCCCTGACCAAAGAGCTATTGTTAACGTTGAGAAAGAAGTATTATTCACTATCACTGCGGAATCCATAAACCAAATGCTTCAGTTACAACCATATCCTAATGCAGTCCCATTGTCTATAGAAGCTCTTAAAAAGCTTTATCTAGAGTTATAATTTCCTAAAAGATTTCAAATCTTTCAAATATTCATGCCTTCATATGTTGAAATCCCAAATATTAACCCTTGATATTCATCCTCCAAATTCCCAGAAGGATCAAGACACATTATCTCAATCTTGTATTTTATTCTTGGTTACTTTACTGATGAGCACACTGATGAGTCTATACTTGGTTTTATATCCACTTTTGTGCCTGGTCAGCCCCCCACAGTCATTTATAACTATGTTGAGTATATAGCTGATAGTATCCATGATCAGCTTGTAAAACTTCCAACTGAAGGTGTTTTCAGATATACCTCATTCCTCTTTCATCTGCTCCTCTACTTCCAGGAAGATAAATTCCCAATAGCCTTTCAAAAGCTGGATATAGAAGGAAATCCACCGTCAGTTATTTTCTAGACTTCTTTAATCATAAAAGAGTCAGCTGAGTTCACTTATGTAGATTTCACAAACTGTTTTATTCACCCATTGATAAATATTCTTACAAATAGTGTACAACTAAGGATAAGTGATGAGATTAAGAAAGTTTTATAGCTATCATAACAGAGTAGAACTGGTGATTGGTACCTTTACCAAAACCACACAGAGCTTAGAGTCTATGGGTCAAACCTCTTGCCCTATAAATTTCCAAAGTACTTGCCAATGAGAGTGTTTGCCTTAGAGTATATAAGACAAATTCTAAACTCAGATTCTATAAAAAATTTGTCTGCTAAAAATAAGACTTGGTTTAAATTGAAAAACCAAGTGGGTCCTTTCATATGCACCAACAGGGAAGCAGGTGTAGAAGCAGCAAAATAGTTGCTGGAGTACAAGTTTGATGAAAGTTTCTTGTGGAACTATGATCCTTATGGAATAATCAGTAATATGAGGGTGAAATGCAAATTAACCCCTTATATCCATGATAAGGAGCCTGAAATTGAAAATTTTTCCAACCAAACTGAATGGTTAGAAAATATATTGATGGAATCTATCAAGCAAGGTGATACTAGTCACACTTTGCAAACTCCAATTCAGGAGGACAGAACCACAAAGAGAATCAGAGAAGAAGGCACATATACAGCTAAAACAACAACATTAACTACATTAAAGCCTAGATACAATAAGAAACCAAATATTAATCCAACAGAAAAAGAAAAGGAAACAATTGAGATTTTAGATGAAGAGAATCTGAAGAAAGATGCTGTGACTCACACAGTAATTGAATATGAGCGGGAACCTGCTACTTCTAACACTCAGATGATTGAAAAAAAACTAATCATGGAAGCATATTCATCACAAAAATCAGAGGATAAATACATAGATATCAAAGAAAAGTATAAACAGATGAAGGCCAAAAATGAGGAGATAAAAAATGAGATCTATTTACAATACTTGAAGCAGACTCCAGGAATTCAGAATAGGTTGCTTAGCCTTTGATTATACAGTGATACATCCAACAGTGCCTAAACCTACAACATCATCAGATTACAAGAGAGATGATATTGAAATTCCAATAAAGAACATCCATCCCTTGGATCAGATTGAGTTTCATAAGAAAAGCTTAGAAATGCTTTATTCTACCATGACCACAAAAGTAATGAGTGCCCAAAAGCTCCAGAACACTTTTACAAATATAATAGATCCACTTAGGATTGCAAAAGCTTCTTCCTATGCTAAAGACACTAGAATCAAGTCTTTATAAGAATTGGTGATTGAAATAGGAAATGACCCTGCTAATGTGAAAGCTACAGAAGAATTGGTAAAGAAGAAAAATGTTGATATTGCAGCACTTAGAAAGCAACTGAAACTACCTCCAACAGAGCATCCATAGGCAAAGGATATTGTGCAAGAGGTAAATAAAAAAGATGAGATGATGAGTCTCATACTACAAATGACAACACAAATTAAGGAGATGGAAATTAAGATGGACAAGCTTGTTCAAGAAAAAGAAGCTGCAAAGACTCAAAGTGTTCCTCCTATAGTAATTTTCATGGTAACAACAACAGTTCCTTCAAATCTAGCAGAAGAGTTGGCACCAAAATTCCCACTGGCCACAGCAGTGCCAGTCACTTCTTCCACTACTTCTGCCACTGAATCTTCCACTTCAACAGTTCAACAATCAGATGAGGTCAACAAACTCATCAAAGCCATGGAATAAATGTCAATACAGAATAATGAGATAAATAGATTGAAATAATAAATCAAGAACTTAGAAAATGCTAAGAAATTAGCACAGATAAATGCTAAAATAGAGGAACAAAAGGCCAAAAGGTTAAGTGAACAACTTAAAAAGGCATAAACATAATTAACCTTAAAGAGCCCATGACATACATCAAAAATCAGCTATGGTCCAAGATCATTGAGTCAATCAATGATATTTGGCCATCAATTCAAGTGATTTATAAGCAGGAAGACTTGCTTAAGGTAGGCAAAGAAGAAATATTGAAGACTAAAGAAGAGCTAGGTGCCAAGCCTGAAGAAGCCCAAGAAATAATCAAGTTTCTCAATATTAAAAACAAGTAAGAATTGGATGAGATAGGGGTAACTAACAGAACTGAAACAATTCTTGAAGTAAGAAAGGTACTTTCAAAGAAAAATTTAATGAAACAGTTGGAAGAGAAGTGTCGAAATATGGACATGGCCATAACTAGTTTCATGGTTAAGTTTGACACATTAAGACAAAAAGGTTTGCCAAATATTCTTGTTATCAATGATAAACTAATGAACCTAGAATATTACAACAAGAAGATAAGAGACTTTGCAAAATAACAAGTGAGTAAATCAGATTGGAAAGGAGTTCCCACAGATAAAGTGTTGCATAAAAGTGTTGAAAACTTGTTTTATTTACAACATGAGATAAAACACCTTTTTGTAGTCAAACCAACATTTTTTAGATACATAGAGGCAGATGAGAATTCATAAAACTTACAAAGATTAAGTTACCAAATCAAGGGTTTCGGCATAAACTCACATATTTACTTTAAAAAGATAGTTTGCAGTGAAAGAGGATGAAAAAATAGAGTGTTGTTTTTTACACAGTAAAAACAGATTTTAAAGCAGTAAAACAGTCAAAATAGCAGGTTAAAGAGTATCAGAGGTTAAATTGTATCAGTTAAAGAGTATCAGGTGAGAGTTAAAGCTTTAAAACAGATTTAAGACCACTTTTCAACATGAAGGACACCTCAAACAGGCAGCTGCAACCCAAGTTCAACAGAAAGATATTTTTTCTTTAATAAATAGGACAACTTGCAAGTTTGTTATGCAACTGTTACTATCTTTTTGTAATAGATATTTTATTTTCCATAAAAAATTCCTATGATTTTTCTAGGATATTTTGTATTACTTTTTGTATAAATACTTCACCCTTTGAAATATTAGTGTGGATTAAATTGCTGAATATTTCTATAGCTATAACATTCTGAACCTAAGGTTTTTTGTAATCGATCTCAAGTCAGAATACTGGATTTCAAGGAATAAAGCATCATATTACTAGATTTATGTGTTGGGCCACTGAATTGTAGTACTTTCTACTATTATCTATCTATTTTCTTATTTTTTCCATCCATTCATAAATCTATTCTAAATTTTAATATGAAATCAGGAATTGTTATATCAGAATTTGTTAAAATCACTCTATTATTGACTGGTTTTCATTTTAATGTTTTTTGCTGATATCCAGACTAGGGAACCCTTAATTTCTCCCTAATTTCTATTGACCCCTACCTTCTCACTCCTTATCCGGATCAAATAATTCTTAATTGCTCTTTGTCCCGATTAAAACCACTTCATCAATAAGCCTTTGAAGATATTTAGTGACTTTGCTATCTTGCCCTTTAAACATTTGACTTTAGACCTTGATCCTGATCCTTCTTCTTGACACATTGAATCCATCTGCCCAAAGGATTACAGATTCACAACTATCCATTTCATTAAGTGACTTTTCCCACCAAAACCAATCAAAACCCCAAAACCAATTTTCCCTATATAGCTAGTCTAAAATCAAACATAAAAACAAAGTTAAATCTTATAGAGAGATCCCTCTCTGAGCCTTAGGAAGGCTAGATCCTAAAGCTTAAAAGTAGGTCTGTGGTTACCTCTAATATTCTTTAAACTATAAAATTAAAATCTCACAACTTTGGGAATTATTAGAGTGATAACATACTGGCGATCGTACTGGGGAACTAACCAATCCTAAGTTTTAAATTAGTCTTAAAGGAAATCTTTTTATTATATTTTCACCTTAAGACTGTTTTAATAAGTTGTGAGTATATATTCATTAAAAAAATTGTAATTCTGGCTTCTAGAAGAGTCTACTATACCAGGTCAAATGCAGATCCACAACCTGCTGTCATAGTAGATAATCCTGACAGAATTGGAAAAAGGAATAAAAAAGTAGAGGATTTAGGTAATAAATTTTCCTTGTTTAGAGAAAATTCCCTTCCAAAACAGTTAACAACTATACAAGACATTGACTTTGATTTAAATTGTGAACATTCTTTATTCAGAAACAAATCAGAAAGTGATTTAAATAGCACTGTTATAGATCCTAATTTTATTTCATCTCTTGAAATTAAACATGAAGCTATTTCAGTATATTCCGAATAAAATATTTTTGAGGTTTATGATAAACTTGATGAAATAAATGCTACTATACTTAAGGAAACAGATGAAGCTACTTTTCAGCATTCAGTTGAATTAGCTACTTTATTAGCTTATACCCCTAAGCCCTCTACCATTCATTTATATACCAGCCTTTTAGAATCTCAAGGTTCATCTCTATTTACCACCACATCATCCATTATCTCCACCAAAATTCATTCCACAGATCCATTTATTCCTAAACAACCATTCCAACCTAGAGTATTTTTCCCATCCTCCACCACCTCATCTCCATCTAGTAGTTTTCCTTCTGCATTTTCCAATACATCATTCTCATTCCCAAATACCTCTTCATATTTCCCAAATTCATATTTTGGTTTCTCAACCCATTTTCTAGTACATCTTCTTATATCCCAGTCTCATCTGCAAGTTCTTTAACTACCTCAACAAGTACTTCTAGCTTTGCCCCAAGTACTTCCAACTTACCTCCAAGCCAAGCTAGAATTCAAGCCATGGCTACTAGATATGCTCCCTTGGTCCTTCCAGCCCAATTACATGACATGCCCCAGGACTATCAACGAAAAATACCTCAATTTGATGCAACAACTCAATACACTTCCCAAAAACATGTAAATAAGATGACAGAATATTTTTAACTTCATGAAATAAATGAGTCTGATGTCCAAATGAGACTGTTTTCTCAAACATTAACTTGGGAAATGAAAAAATGGTTGAAAGGTTTAAATCCTGGTAGTATTGCTGATTTAATAGTCTTTCATATATTATTTCTTAATATATGGGAAAAGAATAAAAATTCATTACATATTTTGTCAGAATTTGAGAGCATTAAAAGAGCACCTGATGAGATAGTCCAAGATTATTACACTAGATACAATAGCATTTATAATTCAATTCCTGCTAATCTTAAACCTCTTCTTGATTCTGTTCTTCTTAAATTCCCTTATGGATTTGATACAGACATAGCATATCAATTAAGAGAGAGGAATCCTGAAACTTTAGAGCAGATGCAAAGCAATGTTGTTAGTGTAGAAGAAAATCTATTAGCAAAGAAAGCTAGGTTAAGGAATGAAAGAAGAGTAACAGTAAAAAAAGAAGCATCTAGTTCAGATTTAAAAATAGATTAGTTAAAAAAAACATTAGAGAGAATGATGAATAGGTTAGATAATATGGAAAGGAATCCACAATGGGATAACCAACAACAAATTAGAAATCCTAATTTCAGGAAAAACACTAATACTGGAAAAACTAGAGAATCAACACCTGACCAAACAATAAGAGCACCTTTCTAAGAGAACTATGTTGAAAGTTCTCATCTGAATGAAGATGATGAAGACACCATAAATCTAATGGGTATTAATGATGATAACATTATATTTCTTACACAAGAGGATCAGGAGTTATATGATTTACAACAACTGCAATTAGATTCTGGTGAATCATTCGATTACAAACAAGGTTATGAGTTTGCTATCAATGAAGTACATAAGAAATATAACCTTAGGAGAAATAAAAACATAGAGCTTTCTACTAAGAAATATGCACAAACACAAACAAAGAAAACAATAGAAGCTCCCACCACTAAATTTCTGCAAATTCTCCCTAGGGAAAACAAGAAAAACTCTATTTCATCCCAAAAAAATTCAAGCCCTATAATTTCACCTAGTCCAAAAACTGTTGACATAACAGATGATGTTTTCCAAACATCAACAGATTCACAAAAATCTGCTACTGAAAATACAACTAATTCTGCCAAAACAACAATTTTAGACTCTAAAACACCCACTGCTGACCCAAAATCAGCAGATCCAAAAGCTGCCACTGCTAAAACAGCTTCTGAAAATTCAAAATCTGCAAAAACATCTACTACTTCTCAAAATATTCCTGAAAATAAAACTAAAAATGTTAACATAGTAGAAACACAAATTGAAAATGAGAAAACAATTATAGAAAAAGAAGATAAACCTAGTCAAACTACAGTCACTAAATAAGAGATAATTCAGCTAAGTAAATCACAAGCTCCATTTAATATTCAAGATGAAATTTCTAAATTAAAAATACCAATTCCTTTGACATAATTGGTAAAACATGATTTGTACAAAAAAACTATCACTGAAACCTTAAACATCAATGATGGAGAGGATTCAATAAATCTAAGTGATGATCAACCAAAGTTAATTTTTGGTCCTAATGTTAATGGAAAACACCAATATGGAGCAGTTTCGCTGTTTTACATTAGCTTAACTGTTCATGATCAAATATTACATAATGCAATGCTAGATTCAGGGGCTTCACACAATTTAATACCAAAATCAATAATGGAAACCCTGAATTTAGACATCAATAGGCCTTACAAAGATCTCTTTTCATTTGATTCCAGAAAAGTGAATTGTTTATGTTTGATTAAAGATTTGTGTGTCACATTAGTTCAATATCCTAGTAAAAGAATACTCATGGACATTGTAGTAGCTGACATCCCTCCCAAGTATGGAATGCTCTTATCTCACTCATGGAGAGCTAAATTACAGGGATCTCTACAACTTTATATGTCATATGCAACAATATCAGTTTTTGGCCAACCAAAGAAACTTTATAGAGGAACATTGATGAAATATATGGTGAGTAGTGTAGAAATACCAAGAAATTATCCAATTTACACTACACCTACTGACATGGATTCATTAATTTTATGCAACTCTGAAACTGATATTGAAAACAAAACTGAACTAAAAGATAAAAGCGAAACACTAGATTTTGATGGTTCAGTCAATAAATTAGGAGCAGGAGCAAGATTTTGGATAACTAATATGGAAAAAAATCATGCAGAAGGTCATGCTTTCAAACTGAATTTTAAATGCACAAACAACATGGTTGAATATGAAGCTCTTATTTTAGGACTGCAGATTGTTAGAAATTTAGAAGGTAAAATAATATCAATTATGAGAGACTCGGAGTTAATTGTGAAAAATATAACTGGAGAATATTTTTTTTATAATCCAAGATTAAGCCAATATAGATAAATTGTTTTATATTTAATTAAGGAATTGTTAGAATGTGATTTTTCTGCAATACCAAGGAAATAGAACATACAGGCTCACTTCTTAACAACTTTTGCTAGTACCTATAATCTTCCATTTCAACCAAATCATAGATATACTGCAGAAGTAAAACATAGACCTATAATTCCTGATAATCTTAAATATTGGAAAATTTTCTCACAAGATGAACAGATTTATCATTTCATGAACAATGAAGGTGAATTTCAGAATTGTAATATAGATACAGATTGTACCATAGATCAGAACTTAGAGAGTGAAATTGATTTAAATAATGTAGATGTAAATAACTTAAGTTTTGCTAAACCTACTAAATTTAGTCAATTAGATATAGATAATATAGAAAAAGTAGAGATGGAAGAGTTAGCAGATGATGAATCTGATATTTTGAACCTCAAAGATAACCTTTTACCAAAAGGATTAATTCCTTTAGAAGATCTATTTGACTCTAATGATGTTGCAAGGAAACCTAAAATGGAGCCACTAAAATCTGATGTTCAGGAGTGTAATATTGGTGCAGAGTTAAAACCTAAGATGATTAAACTTTCCAAAGCTTTAACTCACGAAGAAAAAGAAAAATACATAGCTCTTTTTAAGGAATTTCAGGATGTTTTTTCTTGGAGTTATGAGGACTTAAAATCATATAACACTAACATAATACAACATAAAATACCTATAAAAGAAGACAAAAAATGTTTTAAACAAAAGTTAAGAAGGATCAATCCTGTTTTGATGCCTTTAATTGAGAAAGAGGTAAAAAGAATGTATGACGCCCAAATAATTGAACCAATCAGATATTCTGATTGGGTTTCTAATCTAGTTCCCACTAGGAAAAAGACAAGAGAAATCATATTATGTGTTGATTTCAGAAAGTTAAATAAGGTGTACTTAAAAGACAATTAACCTTTACCAAAGATGGATCACATTTTACAGAGGGTAGTTGGTTCTTCCAGAATTTCATTGTTAGATGGATTCTTTGGATATAACCAGAGTCTAGTCCATCCAGAAGACCAAGCCAAAACTTCTTTTACTACTCCATGGGGCACTTTTATGTATGTAAAAATGCCTTCTGGGTTAATGAATGCAAGAGCCACCTTTCAAAGAGCTATGGATATAGCCTTTGTAAAGGAGATTCATGAATTCCTAGTGATTTATTTAGATGACATTACTGTATTTTGAAAGACTGATTATGAACATTTGGATCATCTCAGGTAAGTCTTTCTTAAATGCAGGAAATGTGGCATCTCACTAAACCCTAAGGAAACTTTATTTGGATTAGAAGAAGTTAAATTACTAGGACATATTATATCTAAAGAGGGAATTAGGATAGACCCAGCCAGAATAGAGGTAATTCTAAACATTAGTCCTCTTAGGAACATTAACGAGTTACAAGCTTTTCTAGGTAAAATTAACTTCCTTAGAAGATTCATATCAAATCTAGCTGAAATAATCAGAAAACTTAACAATATGCTGAAAAAAGACTCAATACTTAAATGGATTATTGAGGCCAAGCAATCATTTGAATCTATTAAACAAGCCTTAACAAAAACCCCAGTCCTTTTAAGTCCTAACTTTAAGAAGGATTTCATTATTTTCTCTTTTGCTTCAGAACACACTATTGCTACAGTTTTATTGCAGAAAAATGACCAGGGCTATGAGCAGCCTATTGCTTTCTTTAGAAAATCACTTAGAGATTCCATTTTAAAGTATAGCATAATGGAGAAACAAGCCCTAGCCTTAGTAAAAGCCATCAAAGAATTTAAAGTGTACATTATTTATTCACACATCATTGCTTATATTCCTAATGTAGTTGTAAAGGACATTCTAACACAAAATGTGCTTGATGGTAAAAGAGGCAAGTGGATTGCCACAATTTTGGAATATAACATAGAAATCAAACCCACCAAACTCATAGAAGGTCAAGGTTTAGCCAAACTCATGGTTGAATCAAATTTTCACGCTTTAGATATTAATTTTATTGCCCAAGTAGATGATCAGGAAGATATGGCAACTCTAGAGATCAGTGAAGCCTTTTTGGACTCACCATAGTATGCAAATATTATATTTATATTACTAAATTTACAAGCTCCTCCTGGATTATCTACAACAAAAGCTAGATTTTTAAATTAAAGGCAGTAAGATTTTGTATCATAGACATTGTACTCTTTTGGAAAGATCATGGTGGAATTTTATTGAATTGTTTACTTAAAGAAGAAGCTGACAAAGTTTTAGAAGAATTTCATGCATGTGACTATGGAGGACATCTCTACTGGAAGAATACTACAGATAAAATCCCGAGAGCTGGTTTTTAATGGCCTAATTTGTTTGCAGATGTAAAAAAGTATGTGACTTCTTGTCACAAGTGTCAAATATTTGAAGGAAAGAAAAATTTGTTACCCCTGCCCTTAAAACCTATCTCAACAGAAATGCCTTTTCAACAATGGGGTCTTGACTTCATTGGTGAAATTCACCCTCCATCATCAGCCCAACATAAGTGGATTCTGACAGCCAATGACTATTTTAATAAGTGGATAGAATCCATACCCTCTAAACAAGCCATTGACATTGTCATAATCTCCTTTCTAGAAAAAAACATACTTTCAAGATTTGGATGCTCCCAAAAGATCACACTGACAATGTAGCTGCATTCAAATCCAAGAATATAATTGATTTCTGCCACAAGTACCACGTTACCCTTGGCCATTCTACTTCATATTACCCTCAAGGTAATGGCCTTGATGAATCTTCCAATAAAATCCTTATGAACATCATCAAAAAATTACTAGAAGATAATAAGCAAACTTGGAACAAGAGGTTAGTTAATGCCTTATGGGCAGATAGAGTTACCACCAAAAAATATATTGGTACATCCCCTTACCAGCTTGTTTATGGAATGGATGTTGTTTTTCCATCTTCCTTATGAGTACCAGTAATGAAGATAATCCAAGAATTACTAGTTGAGACCAATGACATTCAAAGAAGGATTAAACAAACCTTTCACTTGCAGCAAACAAAGAGAAGAGGTTTATCTTAAGTCTCAAATTATCCAAGATATGATTAAGAAA
The DNA here is from genome assembly GCA_034641835.2 of Pinus albicaulis. Taxonomy (NCBI): domain Eukaryota; kingdom Viridiplantae; phylum Streptophyta; class Pinopsida; order Pinales; family Pinaceae; genus Pinus; species Pinus albicaulis. Next base: position 1,307,578,160 of record CM076580.1, read on the forward strand.
TTTTTTGACAAAAAGAGTAAAGAAGATGATTTCTACATTGGTGAAAAAGTTCTAAAGTGTTATTCAAGGAGAGAAGAGAAATGTAAACATGGGAAAATTGATTTCCTATGGAAAGGACCTTATGTTATTTATGGTTATAGAGGTAACAATGCTTTATTTTTGAAAGAGATGGATGGATCAGAACTACTAGGTGGACCTATCAGTGGTATAATGTTGAAGCATTACTAATCTTCAGAAATAACCAATATTTAACTTTGTTTACTTTATCCATTGTACATAACATTGCATATTTTAGATTGGATTGGATGTTTTCCTAATAAATTTGAAGCCCGAAGAGAAGGCGCTAAAATTTGAAAGGTTAAATATCATAAGTATGAATAATTGCAGAGCTCAGACAACATTTACAAGGTTAGAACAGTCAGAATTCAAAGGCTACAAGTCTCAAAGTTCTTAACATTTCATTAGGAAATGGTATCCCCATGTGGAGCCACTGTTAGGGTCCTATAATAATAGGGTTGATGATGTTTGAATTGACTATGATTAGTCTTGTAAATATGTACATACCTTGCTTCCTGCAAGTTGTTTTCCCATACTTGAAAGTAATAAAAAATTAAAAGAGGGTAAAAGTCCTAAAAGAAAGATCAAAGGACTTGAAAAGAAAAAGATAAAAAGGAATAGAAAAAATGGACCCCAAGCACAAAAAAGAGATAAGAATAAGACATGAAAGTGATGCAAGTCAAAATGCCACTACTTTTTACTTTTACTGCAAATAAATGATTATGTGCAACTTGTTCAAAATGCCATGATCCATGATGAGTTAAATAGTTTAATCTTAACTATTTCATGCTTTGAATTTCATGTTTATAGATACAAAATAAAGATTTTGTCAAATAGTTTAGACCTTACAAATTAGTAGATAGTTAAAGAATAAATGAGGAGCTCAACAGTTTAATCTGAGCCCTCGGATGAAATAAGGTTAGAATTAGATAGTTTTATGCTTTAAAAGAAAAATAGATTTAGGGTTTCAAGCTCAAATACACCCATGCAAATAAAGATAAAATGGTAGAATAAATGGTGGGTAGTCAGAAAACAGTTACACAAGGCATGAATACAACATCATCTGGCAAATTAATAATTTCCCTTCCCTCAAAGTATTCCAGTATTCAAAACCTTCAGTTATAAAGGCTCAGATCATTTCTCTGACTTTTGTTGGGACCCGACCCAAGGCTTAATGACTGATTGGCACTAAGTATTGGATTCCTTTCATTAAAACCCTTTTCCTCAACATTATCACCCTTTTCGTAAGATAAAATCCCTTTTCCTAAGTTAAAATACATTTTTTGCTTAGGAAAATTAAAAACCCCTTAACTAATTTCATATCATACAAAGACATTCAAAAAACCCACAAAATGCTATTTATCCTAAGTATTAAGTGTAAAATGTTTAAAATGGGGCCACCACTGTGCCTAAACACTTAAAACACACTTTACATAGGGTATTTTGTATTTATGCTCATTCTATCCATTTCATATTAACTTTAACTTAATATATTAACTCCACTATAATACCCTACCCCGTATTTATATTAATTCATTTTATTACATATCCCAAACCCACTTTATTAATGTTTACCCTATGGTTTTAATACCCACGTGATATATTCCGCTCCCCATAGGTTTAAACATATATTTTATTAAAACACGCCCAAAGTTATTTTCAACCTGTATATAAATTATTTGCAGTGTGAAGTGCCTGTCCTCTTATCCCTTATGACATTAGATTTTTTACGTTTAAATTATGTTTTAACGTTTAAAATGTAAACCCTGCCGCATAAAATACCCCGAGCCCCATGCCCATTTACCCAACAACTTCATTAATAAATCTAGACCATTCGCACTCCCTCCTCCTGATCCAACAACTCACAAGCCATATCGCAAATTAATGGCGTGATCCTTAATCATTTTCAGATTTGCAATATGGGCGGTATTGCCTCATTATCTCTCCTCCACGTGTCCGTTTCTCATAGGATCGCATCCATTTGATCAAAACCATTTACCACCCCTCAAAAATGTGATAAATTCTTTGTGGTATTTAACCTCTCCGCGCCAAACCACTTCCCATTTGAATTGATTGGCATTGAATGCAGACATTGTTTCAACTAAATTTCCTATAAACAAAATATTTATACGCGTTTAAACCTTTTCACTGCATTTTTTTCTCATTTGACTGTTCTCGACTAAAGAAAGAAGTCGTCACCCTGTTTTCATGCATAAACAACTATTATTCGGCCCAATTCACTGTTGCGACCATTCAAACCTTCCAAATTTGTGATTAAAGTCTTCAACAAAGCTTCCAAAGGCTTCTAGACTTCCAGAAACCCTTTTTTGAGTCAAATACGTAAAATAACAGGTATTTTTCAAGAAAAATACCCATCTTACATCTGAAAAGAGATATACTTGTGAATTTAAGCCTTGTGAAGCCTGTTTTTCCAAAAGAAATACCCTCATTTCATTCAAAAGTCATATTTGTTTTAAAACCCCTAATAAATTCACAGTTTCTAAAGACTGTAACCTGTTTTAAGAAAATTGAAGAAGTTTAGATATTTACAGACCCTTAGATATCCTCTAATTGATTCAAAATAATTTGCAAATATTCAGAATCCCTTTGTGCATAAATTATATTGTTTTAGGTCAGTTTTATCTAAGAAATGAGTAGTAAACCCTTGTTAAACCTTCTCTGAGTCTGTAAAAAGGTTTAAAGATTGAGTTTGGAGCAGAAATTGAAAGTTTGAACCAGAAGAAACCATAATTTTACCTATTTCTATTTAAAAGAGACCCATGTCATAACAGAAAGACCTTTTGTAAACAATATAAGCTTACAGAAGTGCATAAAAACCTAAAAATAGAGTTTTTAAGATCCAGAGGGTTAAATTGTCAAAATCAAACTCATAAATGGCTTCTAAAAGCACCATTGTCATAAATCCACGACAACCTCCTATTGTAGATGTTGAGCATACCCCTTTAGCTGATGTAGATTATAAAATCACTGATCCAATAATTGAATTCAGTCTTCTTGATCTCCACTGCTAGAGTCTAGAAAAATCTTTAGATCAAGGAGATGAAGTGCAAATTTGGGAGTCCAATTTTCCCAAATATGTAGTTCCCCATACCCATTAGTGCCCAGAGGTCATTAGATTGTTTCAAGCTCACTATTCCCTTTACCAAAGAGCTATTGTTAATGTTGAGAAAGAAGTATTATTCACTATCATTGCAGAATCGATAAACCAAATGCTTCAGTTACAACCATATCCTAATGCAGTCCCATTGTCTATAGAAGCTCTTAAAAAGCTTTATCTAGAGTTATAATTTCCTAAAAGATTTTAGATCTTTCAAATATTCATGCCTTCATATATTGAAATCCCAAAGATTAACCCTCCATATTCATACTCCAAATTCCCAGAAGGATCAAGACACGTTATCTCAATCTTGTCTTTTATCCTTGGTTACTTTATTGATGAGCACACTGATGAGTCTATATTTGGTTTTCTATACACTTTTGTGCCTGGTCAGCCCCCTACAGTCATTTATAATTATGTTGAGTATATAGCTGATAGTATCCATGATCAGCTTGTAAAACTTCCAACTGAAGGTGTTTTCATATATACCTCATTCCTCTTTCATATGTTCCTCTACTTCTAGGAAGATAAATTCCCAATAGCCCTTCAAAAGCTAGATATAGAAGTAAATCCACTGTCAGTTATTTTCTGGACTTATTTAATTAGAAAAGAGTCAACTGAGTTCACTTATGTAGATTTCATAGACTATTTTATTCACCCATTGATAAATATGCTTACAAACAGTGTACAACCAAGGATAAGTGATGAGATTAAGAAAGTTTTACAACTCTCAAAGAAGAGCAGAACTGGTGATTGGTACCATTACCAAAAACACATAGAGATTATAGTCTATGGGACAAACCTCTTTCCGTATAAATTGCCAAAGTACTTTCCAATGCGAGTGTTTTCCTTAGAGTATATAGGAAAAATTCTAAACTCAAATTCTATAAAAATTTTGGTTGCTAAAAATAAGACTCACTTTAAATTGAAAAACCAAGTGGGTCCTGTTAGAGTCGGTCTTTTCATCCCTCCGTCAGAGATAAAAATCTCTTTTGTTGCATTTCATTTTAGGTTTCTCATTCAGTCCAGTCATCTGCATTCCATTAGGAGCATCGATCTTCTGACGGAAGGGTCTTTTCACTCATGTTTCTCATGTCGTGTACCTGTTGGCTTAGATCTTTTCATCAAAGTTCATCAAAGTCAATTTTACAGTCATTTATAGTCCTGTTTGGTCTCTTGGTAAGCAAATAGTCATTTCAGTCTTTAGGTCTAGGGTTTCACAAATTTAGTCTTCAAAGTGTCCAATAATCCCAACAGGCACATGAGGGAGGTTCAAAATAATTTTTCATTTCAAAAATTTCATCGTCATAATGTTAGATCATGATTCTTCTTCAAAACTCTGTTTTGAAGAAAAATCGTCATTTTGTCTTTTGTAATAAATGTCATGTAAATTTTCAAAAAAAATTCAGTTGTGAAATTCTTTAGGCGCAGCCCTGGTCACCTTTTCCAAACTCCATGTCAGCCATCCCTGCAAAAAATAGACAAAAATTTCGCCATTCAGCTCAAAAAATCAAAGGAAACAAGAAAAACAAAGTTTATATTAAAAAATGTGAAAGTGCCAAAGTTCTGCAACATTACAAAAGTGGGTTACTAAATGAAAAATCAAAATCCTTTTGATATATATGATATTTTCCACATTCATCAATTCATTTGCACCAAGAGATATCATTAAGCCGAGTCAGATTGTGGGAGAGCGAAAACAGGGTTTTAGAGGACCGACTGTGGGTGAAATTGCAGACGCAGCGCACTGGTTAGAGGTTGCGGCGCATAGAGCCGCCCATCTCTTTGTAAGTTATAACGTGCGTGGCGCACTGGGTTGTGCGCGCGGCGCACAGGGCCGACAAGCAAAAATTTCACCACTGCTCCACAAATTTCAAATCGACTCAACCTCTTATGATTCAAGTAAGTTTGCGAGCCCTTGCAATTTCTATCAAACAATGTTTAATGTGGTTTGAAGGGAAGAATATGAGAATTTGAATGTTGAAAATATAAACCCTATCTTTTTGTCAAAAAACTGCTCCTTAGGGTTGTGATTTGGTGTTTTAAAATCAATTTGGTGCCAAATACTCCTTTTCCCCCCACCTTGTTGATTCCTTCCCTCATTTTAAACCTATCATCCCTATTAATATCCTGTTCCTTTATATCCCAAAACCACTCACATCACTTATTCTCATCCCCCAATCCTTTCATTGTCTATCATTGTCCCTATCCCTAAAACCTTGCATTCCCTATCATTCCTATTTCCTATTTCACTTTTAAAAATCCCCAAACCCCAGATTCCCAAACACAGTCAAGTGACTGTTATTACACTTTAATTTCACTTAACAGAGCTCCATTGTTCCCACTATCCATATTTCCCACAGTCCCTTCCTATTTGGCACACATTTGGCAATTGGAGACAAAGACACCAAATTCTTATCTTCATCTCATACAAATCAACATATACTTGACATAGCCTTTCAACACCATGGAGACAGACACTGATTCATCATATGAACAAGACAGTGATTCTACCACTGAGCTAGATGCACCGAGAAGGCCTCGTAAAGGTGGCAAACATGTGAGAGAAGAGCCCACCTCATTGACTCAATTGCAGGCCTGCCCACTTGCCATGGCATGTTTTCGAGAGCAGTCATGCTATCAGTATTGTGAGATGATTGCTCAGATTCATCATCATCAAGAGTTGGCTTGGTTGTTTGTTTTACATTTGCATGATGGTCAGGTAACTCTCGCTGGTGTAAACTTCACCTTGACACCAGAAACCATTTCTCAGGCAACAGGAATACCGAATGTAGGTGAAGAGTGGAACAAGAGACAGCAGGTGGACAGAGTGCATTATGAACCATACATCAGACCTAGCTATGTGAGACAGCTCAGCAGGGTATTCCCATTCTGGTTCCTGAAGGAATCCTATGCGCCTTTGATGAGACTCATTATCAAATACTTTAGTTGTGAGGGCCGGTTCTCACGCCTCTATGCTTATCACATCAGGTTATTGATGCATTTCATGAGAGTGAGGATGATGAATATTCCGTACTTCATGTGCCGAAACATCAAGATAATGACCACTCTTGTGCATAAGAAAACTCCCGAGCAGCAGTACAACAGTATTTATCATTATGCGCTCATCAAGATCATTGTGGTACATCAGCTTGGATTGCAGGGCATTGCATGGGAGGATTTCATTTCCCATGACTTCTTCACAGCCCCTCAGCCTCCTCCGGAGATTGTTCATGATGCAGGTGAGCCTTCACATCAGTTTGAAGGTCCCGAGACAGAGCCTATCAGTGTGCTGGTGTTTATTACTTATCATAGAGGCACGAGAGCATTATTTGCAGCAGCCCGACGACTACTATCTCCACCCGGGGTGGAAGGGGTCTCGTTGCCGTCATCAGCAGCATAGGTACAGGTACAGGATAGAGGTAAGAGGCCTATGCAGGATGAGGGCCCTTCAAGAGGCCATGATACTGATTTCATATTGCTTGATGAGGATTTGAGCTCTCCAAGCTAAAAACTGAGAGAGATCATTCAGGAGCAGAAAGCTGAGATCGACACATTGACCGAAAAATTGCAAAGAGCTCAATGGATCATAAACTATCTGGAGCAGTGGAACAAATAGTTGGAGGATCAACAGATGATCATGGAGTTGCAAAACATCTGTGAGAACCGGCAAGTTGCCCGAAGAAGCCCATCCGAGATGACACTCATTGAGCATGAGATTGAGGCTGATAGAGAGACTTGGATTGAGAGGGTCAAAATTCATCTCAAGAAGCTATTGGAGAAGGAAAAAAAGGATAAAAACATGCTCAGACACATGAAGAATCACTATTGGGCGCGCAATCATGTTTGCAAGGCGCATATCAAAATCCTGAAAACGAGGCTAAGGAGGGCACTGAAGCGTCGCAAAAGGCATGATAGGCTCCAAATCTTGGCCGAAGCTTCTTTGGCTAAGCATAGCACTTGATGAGGGACCTTCAGCCCAAATTTCAAGGAATTTGGGAAAACAAATTTCAATTTTGATTTTTTTGGTCACAAAACAAATTTTCCTGCCCGACGCATAGCGCCACTTGGCGCACGCTTATAATTGGCAGCTCTTCAGGAGGAAAAATTTGCATTTCTAGATTTTTTATCAAAATTTATGCATTCTCATGGATTACCTAAGGATTTCATCAAGATCTGGGTTGCCTAAAGGGTCAAAAACACCCTAAAAATGGCCTTTCTGCCACTTTTTGCACACACAGGAAGCAGTGTTGGGAGATTGAACTTTTGGAGGGGCAAATGGAAACCAAATCTAGAAATTCCACCTGGGTTGGAAATTAGACAGGTAGGGCTTTCCAAAAAGCTATCCTATGCTTAATTTGGACTTCAGGAAGGGCCTAAAAATCAGCTCCAAACTTGTGCTACGCATGGAGAATCCAGGCGCGGCGCATAGAGGAATTTGGCCTATTTTTCACTCAGCTGCTCAGAATTTCGCCTAGTTTTGGCCAGTTTCACTTTTTCATGTAACTCTTGATATACCTTGATGTAATTTCATGATCATGATGTAATTTTGGCACATTTTTACTCATTCTAGAAGATTCATTCATCAAAAGGTGAAATGAGTGTGAATGGATCAGTTTCCTAGCATATAGAGGCAAGTTGTTTCATTGCCTATTTTTCAATTCCTAGTTTAGATATGGTTGAAACAGCTCCTAGAATGATGAGCTCGACCCCTAGAGGCATGGGAATGAGTTAGGCTTGTTTATATCATGTATTTTATCAGTCATTTTTAGGGTTGGACATTTGGGATTTCTTGGCACTTCATTGTACATTTCATCTCTGCATTTTTGGCAAAGGAATAGACCAGGGTTTGCAACACTCTTTGGGATCCATGTGGCTCTGTGTTTTGATGGTGTTTTTCTCTATGTAATTGTAAGTTCACTGATGTTTATGTGTATCATTTTCCCTTCTCTTTCTTCTTAAATTAAACAAATCAGTGTTTAAAGGTGGACTTCAGTAGCTTGCTTTGCTTTGCCTTCAGTTTTGTTTAATTTTCCATGTTTTCATCTATTTGAGGAGGACTCTTGAGACCCTCTTTCCCTCTTCATCTCCTCACCGATCTGATCCATCCATTTATTCAATCTAAAGAATCAAAACGATTTCCTTCCTTGCCCCAATCAGAACTCTGCAAAAACTAGGCCTAATCCCCGCACCCAAAACTGCCTTTCCCTTTGATCTAACAAAAACCCCCAAAAACACAATCAAACTCATTCACTTATATACCTAGCCTAAAATTAGTTTTTTTTTTCAATTCATCTCAAGCCCTATTGATTATTTTTGCTGAGATTGACCTGGAGAGAGCCCTCTCCTATTCTGGTAGGGCTAGCTACCAGACTGAGCATGGTTTGATGTTACCCTGAACTCTGCCTCTTTCAGCCTAAGGTAGATTTAGGCAATAACAGGTCCTTTCATATGCAATAACAGGGAAGCAGGTGTAGAAGAAGAAAAACAGTTGTTGGAGTATAAGTTTGATGAAAGTTTCTTGTGGAACTATGATCCTTATGGAATAATCAGTAAGAAGAGGGTGAAATGCAAATTAACCCCTTATATCCATGATAAGAAGCCTGGAATTGAAAATTTTTCCAAACAAACTGAATGGTTGGAAAATACATTGATGGAATCTGTCAAGCAAGGTGATACTAGTCACACTTTGCAAACTCCAATTTAGGAGGATAGAACGACAAAGAAAATAAGAGAAGAAGGCACATATACACCTGAAACAACAATAGAAACTAGATTCAAGATCAGATACAATAAGAAACAAAAGATTAATCAAACAGAAAATGAAAAGGAAACATTTGAGGTTTTAGATGAAGAGAATGCAAAGAAAGATATTTTGACTCACATAGTAATTGAAAATGAGCATGAACCTTCTACTTCTAACACTCAGATGATTGAAAAACAGCAAAGCATGGAAGCATCTTCATGAAAACAAGAAGAGGATAAAGACATAGATATCAAAGAAAATTATAAACAGATCAAGGCCAAAAATGAGGAGATCAAAAATGAGATCTATTCAGAATACTTGAAGAAGACTCCAGGAATTCAAAATAGACTGCTTTCAACCTTTGATTATACAAATAAAAAGTTTCTAATGACAGTGCTATAGCCAACAATGCCTAAACCTACAACAAAATTAGATTAGAAGAGATATGATATTGAAATTCCAATAGAGAGCATCCATCCCTCAGATCAGATTGAGTTTCACAAGCAAAGCTCAGAAAGGCTTTATTCTACCATGACCACGAAAGCAATGAGTGCCAAAAAGCTCCAGAACACTATGAAAAATATAAGAGATTAACTTAGGGTTCAAAAATCTTCTTCCTATGCTAAAGACACTAGAATCAAGTATTTAGAAGAATTGGTGATTGAAATAGGATATGACCCTGCTAATGTGAAAGCTGCAGAAGAATTGGTAAAGAAGAAAAATTATGATATTTTAGCACTTAGAAAGCAACTGAAACTACCTCCAATAGAGCATCCATAGGCAAAGGATATTGTGCAAGAGGCAAATAAAAAATATGAGATGATGAGTCTCATACTACAAATAAAAGCACATATTAAGGAGATGGAAATTGAGATGGACAAGCTTGTCCAAGAAAAAGAAGCTGAAAAGACTCAAAGTGTTCCTCCTATAGTCATTCCCATGGTAACAACAATAGTTCCTTCAACTCTAGCAAAAGAGTTGGCACCAAAAGTCCAACTGGCCACAGCAGTGCCAGTCACTTCTTCCACTACTTCTGCCACTGAACCTTCCACTTCAGTAGTTCAATAGTCAGATGAGGCCAGCAAACTCATCAAATCCATGGAAGACATTTCAATACAGAATAATGAGATAAATAGATTGAAAGAACAAATCAAGAAATTAGAAAATGCCAAGAAATTAGCACAGATAAATGCTAAAACAGAGGAACAAAAGGCCAAAAGGTTAAGTGAACAACTTTAAAAAGTAGAAACAGAATTAACCTTAAAAGAGCCCATGGCATACATCAAAAATCAGCTATGGTCCAAGATCATTGAGTCAATAAATGATACTTGGCCATCAATTCAAGTGATTTATGAGCATAAAGACTTTCTTAAGGCAGCCAAAGAAGAAGTATTGAAGACTAAAGAAGAGCTAGGTGCCAAGCCTGAAGAAGCCCAAGAAGTAATCAAGTTTCTTAATACTAAAAAGAAGCAAGAATTGGATGAGATAGGGATAACTGACAGAATTGAAATAATTCTTGAAGTAAGAAAGGTACTTTCAAAGAAAATTTAATGAAACAGTGGGAAGAGAAGTGTCAAAATATGGACATGGCCATAACTAGATTCATGATTAAGTTTGACACATTAAGACAAAAAGGTTTGCCAAATATTATTGTTATAAATGATAAACTAATGAAGCAAGAAGATAAGAGACTTCGCAAAAGAAAAAGTGAGTAAATCAGATTGGAAAGAAGTTCCCACAGGTAAAGTGTCGCATAACAGTGTTGAAAACTTGTTTTATTTACAACATGAGGTAAAACACCTCTTTGTAGTCAAACCAACATTTGTTAGATACACAAAGGCAGATGATAATTTCATAAAACTTAAAAATATTAAGTTACTAGATAAGTAGTTTTGGCAGAAGCTCACAGATTTACTTTAAAAAGATAGTTTGCAGTGAAAGAGGATGAAAAAACAATGTTGTTTTTTACACAGTAAAAACATATTTTAAAGCAGTAAAACAGTCAAAACAACATGTTAAAGAGCATCAGAGGTTAAAGTGTATCAGTTAAAGAGTATCAGGTGAGATTTAAAGCTTTAAAATAGATTGAAGACCACCTGTCAGCATGAAGGACACCTCAAACAACCAATTGTAGCCCAAGTTCAATAGAAAAATATTTTTTCTTTAATAAATAGGATAGCTTGCAAGTTTGTTATGCAGCTGTCACTATATTTTTGTAATAGATATTTTATTTTCCATAGAAAAATCCTATGATTGTTCTAGGATATTTTTTATGATTTTTTGTATAAATACTTCACCCTTTTAAGTATTACTTTGGATTAAATTGTTGAAGATTTCTATAGCTAGAACATTATGAACCTAAGGGTTTTTGTAATCAAGCTCAAGTCAGAATACTGGATTTCAAGGAATAAAGCACCATATTACTGGATTCATGTGTTGGGACACTGAAGTGAAGTAATTTCTACTATTATCTGTCTATTTTCTTATGTTTTCCATCCATTCATAAATGTGCTCTAAATTTTAATGTGAAATTAGGAATTGTGATATCAGAATTTGTTAAAAGCACTCTATTATTGACTGGTTTTCATTTTAATGTTTTCTGCTAATATCTAGACTAGGGAACCCTTAATTTCTCCCTAATTTCGATTGACCCCTACCTTATCACTCCTTATCCGGATCAAAAAGTTCTTAATTGCTCTTTCTCCCGATTAAAACCACTTCATCAATCAGCCTTTGAAGATCTTTAGTGACTCTACTATCTTTCTCTTTAAACATTTGACTTTAGTCCTTGATCCTGATCCTTCTTCTTGGCACATTGACTCCATCTTCCCAATGGATTACAGATTCACAGTAATCTATTTCATTAAGTGATTTTTCCCACCAACCAATCAAAACCCCAAAACCAATTTTCCCTATATAACTAGCCTAAAATCAAACATAAAAACAAAGATAATTCTTATAGAGAGATCCCTCTCTAAGCCTTAGGAAGGCTAGACCCTAAAGCTTAAAAGTAGGTCTGTGGTTACCTCTAATATTCTTTAAACTATAAAATTAAATTCTCAAAACTTTGGGAATTATTAGAGTGATAACATATTGGAGACCGTACTGGGGAACTAACCAATCCTCAGTTTTAAATTAGTCTTAAAGGAAATATTTTTATTATCTTTTCACCTTAAGACTCTTTTAATAAGTTGTGAGTATATATTCATTAAAAAATTATAATTCTAGCTTCAAGAAGAGTCTACTATACCAGGTCAAATACAGATCCACAACCTGATGTCATAGTAGATAATCCTGACAGAATTGGAAAAAAGAATAAAAAAGTAGAGGATTTAGGTAATAAAGTTTCCATGGTTAGAGAAAATTCCCTTGCAAAACAGTTAGCAACTATACAAGACATTGACTTTGATTTAAATTTTGAACATTCTTTATTTAGAAACAAATTAGAAAGTGATTTAAATAGCACTGTTATAGATCCTGATTTTATTTCATCTCTTGAAATTACACAAGAAACTGTTTCAGTAGATTCTAAATAAAATATTTTTGAGGTTTATGATAAACTTGATGAAATAAATGCTACTATACTTAAGGAAATAGATGAAGCTATTTTCAGCATTCAGTTGAATTAGCTGCTTTATCAGCTTATACCCCTAAGCCCTCTACCACTCATTTATATACCAACCTTTTAAAATATCAAGGTTCATCTCTATTTACCATCACATCATCCATTATATCCACCACACTTCATTCCATAGATCCATTTATTCTATAATATTCCTTTTCAGGAATTTCTGCAATATCTCCAATGGGGATGCTGTATAAGGAAACCAGTGTAAAAATAACGCAGTCCAGGGCTTGAATCCTTTAATATATGCTGTATGTAGCTTAAATATATATTGGAATCAGAAAAAAATCACTCTAGCTACTATATACAGATCTCCCCAACTCATATATGCATAAAAACACCCAAATCCCACTGCTTCAAAAAATAGAAATGCCGGAGACTGCAACAGCGTTGTTTTTATTATAGAATCTATAGGAAAATATAGTCTAATACAGATTTAGAGCTTTCATTAAGCATGGAATCAGAAATGAGAGGTTAGACCTATTTTACAAGCACCTCATAATTCCCTGGCAAGGGTTTTTGGTAAAATATCAACATAAAAAGTGGCTCTGCAGAAAATAACGTTATTCCCAGAAAAATTGTATAAATAAATACTAAATATGATCTGAAATGAACAAAAAATACAATATTTGGCCCAAGGCCTCTCTCAATAGATCTCTCGGAGGGAAATAGACTCCTCCTCTTCTGAAACAAGCACAATTGGAAAGATGCAACCCCAGCTACTACAACTGCTGCAGAAATAACACACTCACTAGGAGTGACTGCACTATATAGAGTAGAGGATGGTTCCCATCTAGATATATGATGAGAATTTAACTCAAGACCTCCTCCTTAGATCTCCCAATCATCTATATCAATGGTGAACATATAATTCCCGCATGAGAATCCTTTGCACTAAGCAGTGCTGCAACTCCGGCTAAACAACTGAAGTTTGAAAATCAGTCATTAGACTGAGACAAGAAGAATGAATGAATGAATCCTTTGCTGCTATCCCCTCCTTTTTATCCTAGATGAGCTTCTCCATCCCGGGCCCCACTCATTGGTGATGTAGCTTCCTTGAGAAGTTTCCTCCTTCAAAACTGTGCTGCCCTAGTAGCTTCCCCTCCTTTTGTGACATCGTTGTTGACTTGGTAAACTATAGATAACTCCTTTATTTTCCCCTCTTTCACACTAAAGAGGCTTTATTTTATCCTCCTACCTCAATCCCTTTTCACACTGGGATAGGTTTTATTGTGTTTCCTACTTCTTATTTCAAAAATGGATCAATTATAATGTTCCAAGTAGCAGTGGCTAATTGGGAACTTTACAGTCCTCCCTGCTCAAAAGTTTCTTGCCCACAAGCAATAGTAAAGAAGGATGATGCAAGATCTTCTCTCCCTCCCAAGTGGCATCCTCATCTGGTAGATTCCTCCATCGAATCAGATATTCCTTGATGACTCTGTTTCTCAGTTGCCTCTCCCTTGTGTCTAAGATTGCTTCTAGCTGCAAGATCAACTGGCCCTCATCATCAATAGGGGGAAGTTCCATGTTGGCAACTACATTCCTCCCAATGGCCTTCTTGAGGTAAGAGACATGGAAGATATTGTGGATCTTTCTCCCCTTAGGAAGCTCCAGCTCATATGCTACCTTACCGATACATTTGTTCACCCTGTATGGCCCATATAAACGTGGTTTGAGCTTTTCAACTCCTTTCACCTTGAGTGTGGACTGTTTGTAAGGCTGAAGACATAGGTAGACAAGATCTCCCACCTCAAACTGTCTCTCTATCCTACCACAGTCTGCATACATCTTCTGTTGGTTCTGAGTAGTGGCAATGTTGTCTTTGAGTGCCCTGAGTATGTCTTGGTTCTCTTGAATCCAATCCCTTGCCCTTGGATCTTTACTTGATCCAAACATAACATCAACAAATGAAAGTGCCTCATACCCATATAAGGCTCATAATGGAGTCATTCCAATAGAAATATGGTGAGTAGTGTTGTAACAATACTCTCCCAAGTGAAGCCAATGCAACCAAGCTTTCTGCTGCCCTGCCACATAGTTCCTCAAGTAGCCTTCTAGCCACTTGTTCACTATCTCGGTCTGCCCATCAATTTGGGGGTGATAGCTAGTACTTGGAGTCAAATCAGTCCCCACTAACCGGAAAATTTCCTGCCAAAATCCACCCATGAAGTGGCTGTCCCGATCACTCACTATGGTCCTAGGGAGACCATGGAGTCTAAATACATCTCTGAAGAAGAGCTTAGCTACCTGTGAAGCAGTATAATGTGGATAAATGGAAAATAAATGAGAGTAATTTTTTATTCTATCAACAACAACAAATATATAGTCCTTACCCTGCACTGTCGGTAAGCCGATGATGAAGTCCATAGAGATACTTTCCCACTTCCCAACTGGAATAGGTAGTGGCTACAACAATCCAATAGGGTAAGTGTGTTCTCCCTTATTCTGTTGGAAAATGGTGCATTCCCGGACATGTCGGAGCACATCCTCCTTGAGACCCTTCCATGAGAATCTCTCTCTGATAGATCTATAAGTCTTTGTGAAACCTTGATGCCTGGCAAGTGGTGAATCATGTGAGGCCAATAAGATCTTCTCCTTGAGCTTAGAATTCTTAGCCAAGTATATTTGATCCTTGTAATAGATAACCTCATCCATTACTCTAAGCCTTTCATCTGATACCACCCCATCAAGTATCTCACATGCAAATTCAACTTTGGAATACTCAACTAAGAGTTGAGCCTTCCAATTTGCATCCATGCCCCTCAAGGACAGTGATGTAGGCCTCCTGGATAGTGCACCAGCTACTATATTGCTCTTCCCCTTGACATATTCTATGTCAAAATAACAAGCTTGGATTTTTCTCACCCACTTCTGTTGTCTCTCCTGGAGTTGTCTCTGTTCAAGGAAGAATCTAAGACTGTTGTGATTAGTCCTCACCTTGAACTTATTTCCCACCAAGTATTGCCGGAATTTGGCTAATGCATGCATGATAGCCAACATTTCTTTATCATAGATGGGGTATAACCTCTCATGAGGGAGCATCTTCCTGCTGTCAAAGGCTATAGGATGCCCTCCTTGCATCAAGATTGCCCCAATACCTTCACCTGATGCATCACATTCTAGCACAAAAGGTTGAGAAAATTTAGGTAAAACCAAAACAGGACAACTACTCATTACCTCTTTGAGCTTATCAAAAGCCCTCTGCGTTGTAGGTGTCCAATGGAAAGACCCTTCTTTGTCAGGTTTATGAATGGTGCTGCTAGTTGTGAAAATCCTTTCACAAACTTCTGGTAATAAGTGCATATCCCCACAAACCCCTTGAGTTCTATAACATTCCTGGGTTCAGGTCAATCTCTGATAGCCTGGATCTTCTCCTCATGTACCCTCACTACATCCACTCCTATGATATGCCCCAAATACAACATCTCTGTGAGGCCAAATTCACATTTGGAGAGCTTGGCATAGAATTGTTGCTCCTTGAGGATATGTAAGACTGTTTCAATCTGCTGCAAGTGCTCCTCCCAAGTGTGGCTGTAGATAAGAATATCATCAAATAAGACCAATACAAACTTTCTCAAATGACCACGGAAGATGTGATTCATGCAGGATTGGAAAGTTGCTAGATAATTAGTCAATCCAAAGGGCATTACCAGAAACTCAAATTCCCATAGTGAAACCTGAATGTTGTCTTGGGAATATCTTGCTCCCTCACCTTGATTTGATGGTACCCAGACCTCAAATCAATCTTGGAGAAGTATTTGGATCCCCTTAACTCATCCATGAGTTCATTGATCCTGGGTATAGGGTACCTATTCTTCATAGTATTCTTGTTCAAGGCCCTATAATAAATGCACATTTTCAATGTGCCATCTTTCTTCTTTACCAAAACCACCGAGGAAGAAAAAGGACTAGTACTAGGCCGGATGTGTCCTAGTGCTAGTAGATCTTGGATATCTCCTTCGATATCATCCCCATAAGCCTTGGGATGCCTATAAGGAGTGGTGATTACTGCTTGGACCCCTTGTTCCAACTCAATGGTGTGTTCAAACCCTCAGTCAGGAGGTCTCCCTAGTGAGATATCCCCAAAAACTGTAGAATACCGGTCCAAAAGAGACTGAACATCTATATGTACTGGGGAGTCCTTGCCCTTCACCTCTGATATATGCAGCTCCACTGCCCATTCAACATCCCCTCTATGCAAATCTGCCTCCATCATATGTGTTGAAGCAACCTGAGGGGGATATGTGTTTATACCCTTGATTCTTTGTTGCTGGCCATACTCCCCTCCAGTCCATTCCATCTCCAAAGTTCTACAGTTAGTGGCAACTCTCCCAAGAGTGATTAACCACTGGAATCCCAATATGACATTGGTGTCTGGAATATCTACCACAAAGAAGTGGTCTGTCAATGTATAAGTCCCCATAGTAATGGTTAGTGCCGGAACATACTTAGCACATTGCAAGGTCATGGCTCCTGGGACCAAAACTAAAAATCCCTCAAAATCCTCCATGCGAATTTCTCTCCTCTATACCAGCTGTGCATCAATAAAATTATGAGTGGCTCCACTATATATCAACACAAAAACTCTTTTCCCCATGATGGTGCCTCTCACCCTTAAGGTCAGATACTTTGGGACTCCTCTTAATGCTGCAACAACTCCCCCTCTTGGAGCAAAGTCTTCTATAGATTGTACAGTGTTGGCATCCTTCTTGGAGAAGGTATTGACATGATGTGTCCCCCCTATAACACATTTCCCCTCCAAATCCTAAGCAGGGATTGTCTCCCTTGGTCTTGAGTGAGTCTTTTGATACAAAAAGGTTCTTGCCCTGGGCAAGATGTGTTGTAGATCTCTAGCTTTCTGCACAGCTTCAAGGAGTGTGGTTGGTTTGGTAGACTTGACCAACCCTTGTAATGGTTCAGCCATCCCATTCACAAACATGCATACCTTCCTGCTCATAGTGAGGTTGGATACCATCACTGAAAGCTACAAATATTCAGCAATGTAATCCTCAAGATCTCCCTCCTACTTGAGCTTGGTTATCTTGGCAAAGTGAGCTTCCAGATCACTTGGATCAAACCTCTCCACTAGCTTCTTGGTGAAAGCTGAGTATGAAGTGATATGATGATGCCCAAGCGTGTTCAGTCCATGAAACCACCAATCTTGAGCTTCCCCTTCTAGGTGCAATGCAGCTATCTTGATGGCTTCCATCTCAGAAACCTTGTCGAGCTAGAAGTATGTGTCCAGCTTCTCCACCCATGATTTTGTTGTGCACTTAGGTGTCCCATCAAATGTGGGCAAGAAGAACCCTACCATACTGCACTATAGGGATGATCCCTGCATCAAGTTTTCCTCCTTTTTATGAGGATCAATCCTCCTTCCATCCTTGATCCGGCAAAACTCGTCCTTGAACCTTTGAGGTTGGAGTTCATATTCTTCAAAATATTCCCCCATAGTGCCCTAATTATCTCCTCCAGTTAGAAATGAAGGCATGGTGGAGTGTTGTGATGCATTTTAATGCCCCATGCTATTTGAAGTGCTGGTGTGTGCCTCATGGAAAAACCCTAAAGAGTCCTCTTCATGCCTCATCTCCTTAAGATCCCTTGCAATGTTCTGCAGGGTTTGAAGTACTAGCTTTGAGATGTCTTCCTTCTCCATGCTGAAGATAAATCTCCCCCCCACAAGTTGAGCCAAGAGCAAAGCTCCGATACCACTGTAATATTCCTTTTCAGGAATTGGGGACACTATATAAGGAAACCAGTGCAAAAATAACGTAGTCCAGGGCTTGGATCCTTTAATATATGTTGTATTTAGCTTAAATATATATTGGAATCAGAAAAAAATCATTCTAGCTACTCTATACAGATCTCCCCAACTCATATATGCATAAAAACACCCAAATCCCACTACTTCATAAAATAGAAATGTCGGAGACTGCAACAATGTTATTTTTATGATAGAATCTATAGAAAAATATAGTTTAATACAAATTTAGAGGTTTCATTAAGCATGGAATCATAAATGAGAGGTTAGACCTCTTTTACAAGCACCTCAGAATGCCCCGGCAAGGGTTTCCAGTAAAATAGCAACATAAAAAGTGGCTCTGCAGAAAATAACGCTATTCCCAGCAACACTGTATAAATAAAGACAAAATATGTTCTGAAATGAACAAAAAATACAATATTTGGCCCAAGGCCTCTCTCAGTAGATCTCTCAGAGGGAAATAGACTCCTCCTCTTCTGAAACAAGAACAATTGGAAAGATGCAACCCCAACTACTGCAGCTGCTGCAGAAATAATGCACTCACTAGGAGTGACTGCACTGTCTAGAGTAGAGGATGGTTCCCCTCTAGATAGATGATGATAATTGAACTCAAGACCTCCTCCTTAGATCTCCCAGTCATCTATATCAATGGTGAAGATAGAATTCCCGCATGAGAATCCTTTGCACTAAGTAGTGCTACAACTCTGGCTAAACAACTGAAGTTTTCAAATCAGTCATAAGACTAAGACAAGAAGAATGAATGAATGAATCCTTTGCTGCTATCCCCTCCTTTTTATCCTTGATGAGCTTCTCCATCTCGGGCCCCACTCATTGGTGATGTAGCTTCCTTGAGAATTTTCCTCCTTCAAAAATGCGCTGCCCTAGTAGCTTTTCCTCCTTTTGTGACAGCGCTATTGACTTGGTCAACTATAGCTAACTCCTTGCTTTGCCCCTCTTTCACACTAAAGAGGCTTTATTTTATCCTCCTACCTCAATCCCTTTTCACACTGGGATAGGTTTTATTGTGTTTCCTACTTCTTATTTAAAAAGTGGAGCAATTATAATGTTCCAAGTAGCAGTGGCTAATTGGGAACATTAAATATTCCTAAACAACCAGTCTAACCTAGAGTATTATTCCCATCCTCCGCCACCTCATCTCCATCCACTATTTTTTCTTCTGCATTTTCCAATACATCGTTCTCATTCCCAAATACCTCTTCATATTTCCCAACTTCATCTTTTGGTTTCTCAACCACATTTTCTAGTACATATTCTTATATCCCAATCTCATCTACAAGTTCTTTAACTACCTCAAAAAGTACTTCTAGCTCTACCCCAAGTACTTCCAACTTACCTCCAAGCCAAGTTAGAATTCAAGCCATGGCCGCTAGATATGCTCCCTTGGTCCTTCCAGCCCAATTACATGACATGCCCCAGGAATATCAAAGAAAATTACCTCAATTTGATGCAACCACTCAATACACTACCCAACATCATGTAAATAAGATGACAGACTATTTTTAACTTCATGAAATAAATGAGTATGATGTCCAAATGAGACTGTTTGCTCAAATATTAACTTGGGAAGTGAAAAAATGGTTTAAAGGTTTAAATCCTGGTAGTATTGCTGATTTAGCAGTCTTTCATATATTATTTCTTAATAGATGGGAAAAGAAGAAAAATCCATTACACATTTTATCATAATTTGAGAGCATTAAAATAACACCTAATGAGACAATCCAAGATTATTGCACTAGATACAATAGCATTTATAATTCGATTCCTTCTAATCTTAAGCCTTCTCCTGATTCTGTTCTTAAATTCCTTGATGGATTTTCTACAGACATAGCATATCAATTAAGAGAGAGGAATCCTGAAACTTTAGAGTAGATGCAAAGCAATGATGTTAGTGTAGAAGCAAATCTATTAGCAAAGAAAGCTAGGTTAAGGAATGAAAGAAAAGTAACCATAAAAGAAGAAGAATCTAGTTCAGATTTAAAAATAGACCAGTTAGAAAAAACATTAGAGAGAATGATGGATAGGTTAGATAATAAGGAAAGGAAGCCACAATGGGATAACCAACAACAAATTAGAAATCCCAATTTCAGGAAAAACACTAAGACTGAAAAAACTAGAGAATCAACACCTGACCAAACAATAAGAGCACCTTTCCAAGAGAACTATGTTGAAAGTTCTCATTAGAATGAAGATGATGAAGACACCATAAATCTAATGGCTATTAATGATGATAACACTATCTTTCTTACACAAGAGGATCATGAGTTATATGACTTACAGCAACTGCAATTAGATTCCGGTGAATCATTCGATTACAAACAAGGTTATGAGTTTGCTATCAATGAAGTACATAAGAAATATAACGTTAGGAGAAAGAAAAACATAGAGCCTTCTACTAAGAAATCTGCACAAACACAAACAAAGAAAACAATATAATCTCCCACCACTTAAGTTCTGCAAATTCTCCCTTAGGAAAATAAGCAAAACTCTAATTCATCCTAGAAAATTTCAAGCCCTAGAATTTCACCTAGTCCCAAAATTGTTGACAACAGATGATGTTGTCCAAACATCAACAGATTCACAAAAATCTACTACTGAAAAGACAACTAATTCTGCCAAAACAACAATTTTAGACTCTAAAACACCCATTGTTGACCCAAAATCAGCTAAGCCAAAAGCTGCCACTGCTAAAACAACTTCTAAAAATTCAAAACTGCAAAAACATCTACTACTTCTCAAACCATTCCTGAAAAGAAAACTAAAAATTTTAACACAGTAGAAACACAAACTGAAAATGAGAAAACAACTGTAGAAAAAGATGATAAACCTACTCAAACTATAGTTACTAAAGAAGAGATAATCCAGCTAAGTAAATCACAATCTCCATTTAATATTCAAGCTGAAATTTATAAATTAAAAATACCAATTCCTTTGATAGAATTGGTAAAACATGATTTGTACAAAACTACTATCACTGAAACCTTAAACATGAATGATGGAGAGGATTCAGTAAATCTAAGTGATGATCAACCAGAGTCAATTTTTGGTCCTGATGTTAATGGAAAACACCAAGATGGAGCAGTTCCACCGTTTTACATTAGATTAACTATTCATGATCAAATATTACATAATGCAATGCTAGATTCAGGGGTTTCACACAATTTAATACCAAAAGCAATAATGGAAACCCTGAATTTAGATATCACCCTGCCTTACAAAGATCTCTTTTCATTTGATTCCAGCAAAGTGAAATGTTTCGTTTTGATTAAATATTTGTGTACATTAGTTCAATATCCTGGTAAAATCATACTCATGAAAATTTTAGTAGCTGACATCCCTCCCAAGTATGGAGTGCTCTTATCTCGCTCATGGGGAGCTAAATTAAAGGGATCTCTACAACTTGATATGTCATATGCAAAAATATCAGTTTTTGGCCAACCAACGAAACTTTATAGAGAAAAATTGATGAAATATATGGTGAGTAGTGTAGAAAGACCAAGAAATTATCCAATTTACACTACACCCACTGACATGGATTCATTCATTTTATGCAACTCTGAAACTGATATTGAAAACAAAACTGAACTAAAAGATAAAAACAAAACACCAGATAGTGAAAACATCTTTCATGAATCATTATGGCACCTAGATTTTGATGGTCCAGTAAATAAATTAGGAGCAGGAGTAGGAGTTTGGATAACTAATATGGAAAAAAATCATGCAGAAGGTCATGCTTTCAGACTGAATTTTAAATTCACAAACAACATGTCTGAATATGAAGCTCTTATTTTAGGACTGCAGATTGTTAGAAATTTAGGAGGTAAAAGAATATCAATTATGGGAGACTCATAGTTAATTGTGAAACATATAACTCGAGAATATTCTGTTTATAATCCAAGATTAAGCCGATATAGAGAAATTGTTTTAGATTTAATTAAGGAATTGTTAGAATGTGATTTTTCTGCAATACCAAGGAAACATAACATACAGGCTCACTGCTTAGCAACTTTTGCTAGTACCTGTAATATTTCATTTCAACCAAATCATAGATATACTATAGAAGTAAAACACAGACCTATAATTCCTGATAATCTTAAATATTGGCAAATTTTCTCACAAGATGAACAGATTTATCATTTCATGAACAATGAAGTGAATTTCAGAATTGTAATATAGATACAGATTGAAACATAGATCAAAACTTAGATAGTGAAATTGATTTAAATAATGTATATGCAAATAACTTAAGTTTCGCTAAACCTACTAAATTTATTCAATTAGATATAGATAATCTAGAAAAAGTAGAGATGGAAGAGTTAGCAGATGATGAATCTGATATTTTGAACCTCAAAGATAACTTTTTACCAAAATGCTTAACTCCTTTAGAAGATTTATTTGACTCTAATGATTTTGTAAGAAAACCTAAAATGGAGCCACTAAGATATGATATTGAGGAGTGTAATATTGCTACAGAATTAAAACCTAAGATGATTAAACTTTCCAAATATTTACCTCAGGAAGAAAAAGAAAAATACATAGCTCTTTTAAAAAAATTTCAGGATGTTTTTGCTTGGAGCTATGAGGACTTAAAATCCTATGACACTAGCATAATACAACATAAAATACCTATAAAAGAAGACCAAAATTGTTTTAAACAAAAGTTAAGAAGGATCAATCCTATTTTGATGCCTTTAATTGAGAAAGAGGTAAAAAGAATGTATGATGCCCAAATAATTGCACCAATCAAATATTCTGATTGGGTTTCTAATCTAGTTCCCACTAGGAAAAAGACAGGAGAAATTAGTTTATGTGTTGATTTCAAAAATTTAAATAAGGTGTCCTTAAAAGACTATTACCCTTTACCAAAGATGGATCAAATTTTACAGAGGGTAGTTGGTTCTTCCAAAATTTCATTGTTAGATGGATTCTCTGGATATAACCAGATTCTAGTCCAACCAGAAGACCAAGCCAAAACTTCTTTTACTACTCCATGGGGCACTTTTATGTATGTAAAAATGCCTTTTCGATTAATGAATGAAAGAGCCACCTTTCAAAGAGCTATGGATATAGCCTTTTCAAAGGAGACTTATGAATTCCTAGTGATTTATTTAGATTAAATCACTGTATTTTCAAAGACTGATTATGAACATTTGGATCATCTCAGGCAAGTCTTTCTTAAATGCAGGAAATTTGGAATCTCACTAAACCCTAAGAAAACTTTATCAGGATTAGAAGAAGGTAAATTAATAGGACATATTATATCTAAAGAGGGAATTAGGATAGACCCAGCTAGAATAAAGACAATTATAAACATTAGTCCTCCTAGGAACATTTAAGAGTTACAAACTTTTCTAGGTAAAATAAACTTCCTTAGAAGATTCATCTCAAATCTAGCTGAAATAATTAGAGAACTTAACATTATGCTGAAAAAAGACTCAGTAATTAAATGGATTGTTGAGGCCAAACAATCATTTGAATCTATTAAACAAGCCTTAACAAAATCCCCAGTCCTTATAAGTCCTAACTTTAAGAAGGATTTCATTATTTTCTCTTTTGCTTCAGAACACACTATTGTTGCAGTTTTACTGCAGAAAAATGACCAGGGCTATGAGCAGCCTATTTCTTTCTTTAGAAAATCACTTAGAGATTCCACTTTAAAGTATATCATAATGGAGAAACAGGCCCTAGCTTTAGTAAAGTCCATCAAAGTCTTTAGAGTGTACATTCTTTATTCACACATCATTGCTTATGTTCCTAATGTAGCTATAAAGGACATTATAACATAGAATGGGTTTGATGGTAAAAGAGGCAAGTGGATTGCCACAATTTTGGAATATAACATAGAAATCAAACCCACCAAAATCATAAAAGGTCAAGGTTTAGCCAAACTCATGGCTGAATCAAATTTTCATGCTTTATATATTAATTTTATTGCCCAAGTAGATGATCAGGAAGAGATGGCGACTCTAGAGATCAATGAAGCCCTTTTAGACTCACCATGGTATGTAGATATTGTATTTGTATTACTAAATTTACAAGCTCCTCCTGGATTATCTAGAACAAAAGCTAGATTTTTAAAATTAAAGGTAGTAATATTTTGTATCATAGACACTGTACTCTTTTGGAAAGATCATGGTGGAATTTTATTGAATTGTTTGATAAAAGAAGAAGCTGACAAATTTTTAGAAGAATTGCATGCAGGTGACTTTGGAGGACATCTCTACTAGAAGGCTATTGCAGACAAAATCCTAAGAGCTAGTTTTTATTGGCCTACTTTGTTTTCAGATGTAAAAAAGTATGTGACCCCCTGTCACAAGTGTCAAATATTTGAAGGAAAGAAAAATTTGTTACCCCTGCCCTTAAAACTCATCTCAACAGAAATTCCTTTTCAACAATGGGTCTTGACTTCATTGGTGAAATTCACCCTCCATCCTCAGCCCAACATAAGTGGATTGTGATAGCCACTGAATATTTTACTAAGTGGATAGAATACATACCCTGTAGGCAAGCCACTGACACTGTCATAATATTTTTTATAGAAAATAACATACTTTCAAGATTTGGATGCCACTAAAACATTATCACTGACAATGCAGTTGCATTCAAATCCAAAAAGATGATTGATTTTTGCCACAAGTACCGCATTACCCTTGGCCATTCTACTGCATATTACCCTCAAGGTAATGGCCTTGCTAAATCTTCCAATAAAATCCTTTTGAACATCATCAAAAAATTACTAGAAGATAACAAGAAAACTTGGAACAAGAGGTTAGTTAATGCCTTATGGGCAGATAGACTTACCACCAAAAAATCTATTGGTACATCCCCTTACCTACTTGTTTATGGAATGGATGTTTTTTTTCCATCTTCCTTAGGAGTATCAGTAATGAAGATAATCCCAGAATTACAAGTTGAGACCAATGAAATTCAAAAAAGGATTAACCAAACAATTCACTTGCATCAAACAAGAGAAGAGGTTTATCTTAAGTCTTAAATTATCCAAGATAAGATTAAGAAAATTTTTGACAAAAAGAGTAAAGAAGATGATTTCTACATTCGTGACAATGTTCTAAAGTGGGATTCAAGGAGAGAAGAGAAAGGTAAACATGGGAAATTTGATTTCCTATGTAAAGGACCTGATGTTATTTAAGGTTACAGAGGTAACAATGCTTTCTTTTTGAAAGATATGGATGGATCAAATTTGTTAGGTGGACCTGTCAATGGTAGAATGCTGAAGCATTACTACGAGTCTTCAAAAATAACCAATAGTTAAGTTTGTTTACTTTATCCATTGTACATAAC
This sequence comes from Pinus albicaulis, assembly GCA_034641835.2. Classification (NCBI taxonomy): domain Eukaryota; kingdom Viridiplantae; phylum Streptophyta; class Pinopsida; order Pinales; family Pinaceae; genus Pinus; species Pinus albicaulis. Next base: position 1,307,603,787 of record CM076580.1, read on the forward strand.
ATTGCAGATTTTAGATTGGATTGGATTTTTTCCTAACAAAGTTGAAGCCTGGAGAGAAGGCCCTAATATTTTAAAGGTTAAATATCATAATTATGAATAATTGCAGAGCTTAGACAACATTTACAAGGTTAGAAAAATCAAAATTCAAAGGCTACTAGTCTCAAAGTTCTTGACATTTCACCTGGAAATGCCATCCCCATGTGGAGCCATTGTTAGGGTCCTATAATAATAGGGTTCGTAATTTTTGAATTGACTATGATTAGTCTTGTAAATATGTACATACCTTGCTTCCTACAAGTTGTTTTCCCATATTTGAAAATAATAAAAAATGAAAAGAGGGTAAAAGTCCTAAAAGAAATATCAAAGGACTTGAGAAGAAAAAGATAAAAAAGAATAGAAAAAATGGACCCCAAACACAAAAAAGAGATAATAATAAGACATAAAAGTGATGCAAGTCAAAATGCCACTAATTTTTACTTTTACTAAAAATAAACGATTATGTGCAACTTGTTCAAAATGCCATGATCCATGATGAGTTAAACAGTTTAATATTAAATTTTTCATGCTTTGAATTTCATGTTTATAGATAGAGAATAAAGATTTGGCCAAACAGTTTAAACTTGAAAAATTAGTAGATAGTTAGAGAATAAATGAGGAGCTCAACAGTTTAATTTGAGCCCTCAGATGAAATAAGGTTAGAATTAGATAGTTTTATGCTTTAAAATAAAAATGGATTTAAGGTTGTAAGCTCAAATGCACCCATGCAAATAAAGAGAAAATGGTAGAATAAATGATGGGCAGGTAGAAAACAATTACAAAAGGCACGAATAAAACATCATCAGCCAAATTACTAATTTCCCTTCCCTCAAAGTATTCCAGTATTCAAAACCTTCAGTTATAAAGGCTTAGAGAATTTCTCTAACTTTTGTTGGGACCAAACCCAAGCTTTAATGACTAATTGGCACTAATTATTGGATTCCCTTCATAAAAACCTTTTTCCTCAACATTATCATCCTTTTCCTAAGATAAAATCCCTTTTCCTAAGTTAAAACACATTTTATTCTTAGGAAAAGTAAAAACCCCTTAAATAATTTCATATCATACAAAAACATTCAAAAAACCCACAAAATGCTATTTATCCAAAGTATTAAGTGTAAAATGTTTAAAATTGGGCCACCATTATGCCCAAAAACTTAAAACACACTTTACATAGGGTATTTTGTATTTCCATTCATTCTATCCATTTCATATTAACTTTAACTTAATATATTAACTCCACTATAATACCCTACCCTGTATTTATATTAATTCATTTTATTACATATCCCAAACCCACTTTATTAATGTTTACCCTATGGTTTTAATACTCACGTGATATATTCCGCTCCCCATAGGTTTAAACATATATTTTATTAAAACCCGCCCAAAGTTATTTTACACCTGTATATAACCTATTTGCATTGTAAAGGGCATATCCGCTTATCCCTTATTACATTAGATTTTTTTACGTTTAAACTATATTTAACATTTAAAACGTAAACCTTGCCGCATAAAAGACCTCGGGCCCCATGCCCATTTACCCAGCAGCTTCATCAATAAATCTGGATCGTTCACACTCCCTCTGCCTGATCCAATGACTCACAAGCCATATCGCAAATTTAATGGCGCGATCCTTAATCATTTTCAGATTTGTGATATGGGTTGTATTTCCTCATTATCTCTCCTCCATGCATCTATTTCTCATAGGATCGTATCTGTTTGATCAAAACCATTTACCACCCCTCAACGATGTGATAACCGTTTGGAGGTATTTAACCTCTCTGTGCCAAATCGCTTCCCATTTGAATTGATTGGCATTGAATGTGTTGTACCTTAAGAAACAATTCCTTGGCTATGAAAAGGAATCCGTGCTTAAGACATTCTTATAATTATGTCACAGAAATATTGATCCATGTTTAATCACCTCCAGAGCTCAATCATTGAATCTTCAAAATCAAATGCTATAAACATCCCACAATACTATTATCTGCTGATATAGAATGAAATGTTCAGAAGAAGAATGAAAGGAAAAAGCCCAAAACGATATGCTGCTGTACAGAATCTATCATCTCAAACTTTAGAGGAATTAAAAGAAAAGAACAGTTAAAATGAAGGAGCACCTATTAAGGGTTTTAACTCTTGTTTACACACGTAAAAATAGACCTGCTACTTCGATACTTCATTTTATTCAAGGACTGAAAATACATTATGTAAACTAGGAGACGTATCAATATCAACAAATGTTAGAAGTTTGTTTTTCATCCATTAATCATTTGAAATCTCAGTACAAAGATCACTGTCTGGAGATCCAAAAACCAGAACCCCCACTCCTCCCCTTTTTCTTGCTTTTATGTCAGGCATCTAAAGTAACTTCCTAACTTCTACGATCAGTTTTGAAACTGATTCTTGGAAATTTTGGAATTATTTAAATTTACAAAATATCTGTTTTAATATTATATATATAATATATAATATAAAACCGAAAATAGAACCATACTCTAGCGCAAGAAAAAGGAACAAATGGTACACTTTGGGTCCCATTACACCCATACGTATTAACGACAAAGTCACCCATGGTTTTTGAAAACCAATAACCACCTGCGGGAGCACTGATGGTGGTTTCTTGGGAACAGGCTAAGTGATGCCGTAATGCATCATAGCCGTAGATTTCATAAATAGTGGTTTTAATCAAACCATTTGCGGGGGCACTATAACTCATAAGATCTGCTTTGTTTGTGATGCCGCAGACCATTGGATCTAAGCTGGATGATCCAAGCCGTTAATCCATCTTCGATGTTATATGTGGATTTCTGCTCTGGAAAACTACCACTGTCATCTGCAACAAAGTCAAGAACAGCTGCATCGATCTTGTTCGATCGAAATTCTTCACTGTCTCTGACTGTTAATCCAAACTCTGAGTGTTGATTTGAAGGAATGGCACTTATATAATACTCTTTATCCCTGAAACTTTTCTTAACCAAAGTTTCAATCCCTTTCCTTTTCCTCTTTCCTGGGGCGACTGCTTCAGAGTTAGTATCATTTGAATTGTTCTCCGCCTCTTGAGTTGTCCTTTGTTGTTGCGAAGCACTTACGACTTGTTCATGTATAGCTCTCCTTTTTTCATTACATCAACAGCCTGGCTAAAAGGTACAAGAAGATACTTTGTTTTTGCTGCTTCCCCTTCCGTCTCCAGCACTGTCTGCTTTGGCCTGAATTATTTTAATCGCTCAGAAAAAGCCAAAGCTGTTGTCGCATTTGCGCCAGTTTCATTTTTCAAAATCGGATACAGCCCTTCTCGAGGCGACAGCTTGTACCCAAATTCGTTTTCTCTTTTCACAGATTTCGTTGAAGGAGTTGGCTTTGTCTTGGAATATAAATGAAATGCATTGGTACATGCCTTCTGCAAAGAAATAACCTCTGTACTTTCGTTAATGAGCTCTCAAATTCTTTCAGAAGAAAAATCCAAAACTGACTATGGAAAATGTCCATACACGGACTCCCCTTTTTCCATTGCTTCATTTACCGTAATCGATACATTCTCCCTATCACTTACAACCGCTTCTTCGGTTGGAGCTAGTCGAATAGGTTTTGAGAGAAACAAATGCAGATCCAAAAGATATGACATGTCTTCTGATGTGACAAACGAATAAGCTATGCCAGTTCGGCCAGCACGAGCAACGCGCCCACTCTATGAACAAAAAGTTTGGGTTTTGGAGGAAAATCACAATTCACTACGTTATCCAGAAGAGGAATGTCAATCCCCCTATTGAATATCGAACTTTTCATTTTCTCATGGCGAACCTTCAAGGAATATTTCAATTCTATATAGCTCTGTGACTCTGGAAATGTAGCATACTTCAAAAGAAAAACGAAGTCCAAATTTCTGAGCCTAGTGTAATCAAGATCATAGTCTTTGGATGATGTCTGTAACTCTGACGCAAGCGCACCAACCTGACCATTTTTCTTTTGAGCTTTTACGGACTTTCTTGATCCTCTATAATTGGCAGTGAGAAAATCACAACGGTGATATCCTTCAGCAAAGAACATTGTCCGTTCTGGCATAATAGTACTGATATGTCTTCCTATGTTGATGTGGAAACCAGACGAAACTGTGACATCATTTTCATATTTTTTAATACGACATGTCTTAAGTTTCTTTGCGCTACCACTACCCACAGAAGCAGCCGGAGTTATGATCTTCAATGCACACATAAACATCATCCCAAAGGTCCACTACATAGTGTATAAAATTGCATGAAACATTTTTCCTTGATGCATCTTTGAGATGGGTTTCTTGATGCCCATAGAAAACAATGATGATTTGCTCCAGACGACTAACATACAAGCCTGCCTCAAACTTTTCTTCCTCTATTTGCTTCTGAATCGAATCATCTACCATACCCGTTTCTTTCAATATTCTACCCATCGTTCTCTTGTCCCCATAGAATCCAACTGTGGGCAACGACAATTGACTCAAGGACTTTAAAATCGATTCTAATATCAGGAAACGCATGGTTACCTACAACATTGGGTAAAATTCTATTTCACAGGCCCAAAATCTGTTCTTCTGGAAGATGGACCTTATCTACAAAACTCAATTCCTGCTTGTCAGATACAATCTTTATAATTTTAAAGAGAGGACCCTCGGGAATCTTATTTGCAACTTGATCAGCAGCGGCAGTCTGACCCTTTAGTATATCAAGTTGATTATACGACTCACTGACACTCTGTTCTTCCGGCATCTCAATTGATGCATTGAACATTTCTTCTTCCTCCATAATACTGGATAACTCTAATAACTGAGAAGCATCCATTACAATTGAACTAAAAAGCAAAGTCTGCCGGTTAACATTCAACTGGGCTAGTATTTGTCACAATTGGTCTCGGCAAAATGATGCATGGGATGGCCAGGAATTGCAATAATAACATCTAGACTTTTAGCTAGTCGAATTAGGCTACAACATCTAGCTCCAATTGGGGACAACACTTTGGTAGAAAAGTGCTGAGAACTTGTAGACCAATAGCCTTTATTGGGCATGGAGTCAAGTCAGACTGAATTTTCTCCCAATCTAAAATATCTGAAAATTTCAAACTTTTCTGAAACCTCTCTTCTTCTAGGATCTTTATTCTTGAACTGAAAATGATAAACTAGAAATACTGCAACTGTGAAATGCTCAACTTCTGAGCTTATTTATGTACAACTCCTATATATATAAGCATGGTTGAACTTAATCAAGTGAAGTCAACCTTCCAATGGAACCAATCCAACATCTGCTTGTCAGATTTAATACCTTCATACTGCTGAAATTTAAAAATCAAAAGAGGAATGTACCATGAAGAATTTTCATATACAAAATTTTTTACATACCCTTTCATTAAAGCTTGTTGCTGACCGAAGAAATTTTCCATATATTCAGCAACTGGATCATAGAAATCATGAGACAAAACTTTTATTATCTTCTTTTCTTGAAAATTTTGCGGACGCCTTTGAACATGGTAGCTTCTTTCATTGTTTGACCCTTCAATTAGGAACTGTGTGTTAGGAACTTGACTACCACTTCCTGTAGGCAAGCATTTAGGCTGAAAATAAACATCCAAGGTTTGCTCTCCATAATGCTAATGTTCTTCATTTAACATCAATTGATGACGAAAATCTTCCTCTTCTTGCAAACATGTCTGAGAAACTGCACTATTTTCGTCACTACTCACAAAATTATAGCAATGATATTCCATGCTTTCATAGTGTAGTTCAGCTGTTGCTTCAAATTTTTGGCTAGAATCTTCAGAATGATTAGATTCTTGTCTTTCAACAATACAAGAACCTTTTAATACATTTTTGAAATATTTATTCACCTCTGAACTTACATTCTCTTGTAAAGAAATTCCAATGTTTTCTTCACAAGCCCTCTTATCTTTGACAAAACTTGGTCTTTCTTCATCGTAGGAAAAAATTCTACAAGACCACACATTATCTTCAATTTCTTGTGCATAGAGAAACATCAACTTCAGAGTGCTAGGCTTTCTCTCCTTGAGATAAAAAGCCAAGACAATAGAAAGAGCCTTCAAGTAATAAACCATAGCTGATGCTTCTGGAGGTCGAATTTCTTCTGGCATGCTGAAATAAATCTTTTGAAACCTCCTATTAAACTCAGAAATTGATTCATTGCTTTGACTTTGGATAGAATATAATTCCAAGAGGTGTTTTTCATATGACTTATTCTCGCCCCAATATGTAAGAAATACATCTTGAAGATCTTGCCAGGAATTAATTGAATTGTCTTCCAAACACTGAAACCATTGCTGAGCATCCTGTTTTAAAGAATGAAAAAACATCCTTAAAGCTACATCTTCATAAGCAATTTGAAATTTGTCCAGAAAGTACTCAAATTCCAAGATATGTAATTTTGCTGAAATGTCCTTCTCCTTCCCGAAGAAACTTGGCAAGGACTTGAATCCGTTTGAAGGATATTGATGGAGAATAGCGGGCAGCTTCAGGGGTTTAAAGATTTCTCTGTTTTTGAATTGAAAAACAATCAATTTCTTATGAGGCAAAATATTATCATCCAAAGATGATGAATCATCACCTTTATGCCTAGACTGCGACTGATTATCTTCCGAGATTGTAATACAACAATCATCCCTCCTTTCATGTTTAGGAGATACACTTGTGTCAAGATTTATAATACAAGCAGAAGCAAAATCATCTTTTTCCAATAGTGAATTTACATGTTGGGCCTTATAATATTCTGAGAAAATAAAGCAGGAAACAATCCTTTTAATATAGAAGGGAAAATAGACCACTAAACTGACAGTAAAAAATAGAACCTCCCTTTAAAAAACAGAAATTCTGATACATGTTTTTTCCATGATACTTTCTCATATTCTTGCTAGAAAAATTCTTCATCTAATGAAACTTTCATCAGTGGAGTCACCAGGTGAATAATAAACCACCAAACTTCAGATCTGAATCTTGTTCACCATCAAGAGTAATGCATTATGAAACATTATGCTGCAAGGTATTTGACCTCGCGTTTAGCTTTCTGAAAATGAGAATTCTGTAAAAGTAAAACACAGCCGAGTACTTCCTCCTCGCTGAACAATCAGAGGAAATAGAAAGAAAACCCAGGGAAATGAACTTCGCTTCTTCGATCCCCGGCAACGGCGCCAATTAATGTTGTACCTTAAGAAAAAATTCCTTGGCTGTGAAAAGGAATCCGTGCTTAAGACATTCTTATAATTATGTCACAGAAATATTGATCCATGTTTAATCACCTCCAGAGCTCAATCATTGAATCTTCAAAATAAAATGCTATAAACATCCCACAATGCTATTATCTACTGATATAGAATGAAATGTTCAGAAGAAGAATGAAAGGAAAAAGCCCAAAACGATATGCTGTTGTACAGAATCTATCATCTCAAACTTTAGAGGAATTAAAAGAAAAGAACAGTTAAAATGAAGGAGCGCCTATTAAGGGTTTTAACTCTTGTTTACACATGTAAAAAGAGACCTGCTGCTTCGATACTTCATTTTATTCAAGGACTGAAAATACATTATGTAAACTAGGAGACGTATCAATATCAAAAAATGCTAGAAGTTTGTTTTTCATCCATTAATCATTTGAAATCTCAGTACAAATATCACTGTCTGGAGATCCAAAAACCGGAACCCCCGCTCCTCCCCTTTTTCTGCTTTTATGTCAGCCATCTAAAGTAACTTCCTAACTACTACGATCAGTTTTGAAACTGATTCTTGGAAATTTTGGAATTATTTAAATTTACAAAATATCTGTTTTAATATTATATATATAATATATAATATAAAACCGAAAATAGAACCTTACTCTAGCGCAAGCAAAAGGAACAAATGGTACACTTTGGGTCCCATTACACCCACTACAAGAAAAAAGCACATTGGTGAGGGTCATGCTTGTGACGGACCTTTAAGGTCCGTCACCAATGTCACATATGGTGACGGTCCTTAAAAAACCGTCACTGTAAGTGTATATAGTGCCATACGTATTAACGAAAAAGTCACCCATGGTTTCTGAAAACCAATAACCGCCTGTGGGAGCACTGATGGTGGTTTCTTGGGAACAAGTTAAGTGATGTCGTAATGCATCATAGCCATAGATTTCATAAATAGTGGTTTTAATCAAATCATTTGCGGGGGCACTATAACTCATAAGATCTGCTTTGTTTGTGATGCCACAGACCATTGGATCTGAGCCAGATGATCCAAGCCGTTAATCCATCTTCGATGTTATATGTGGATTTTTGCTCTGGAAAAATACCACTGTCATCTGCAACAAAGTCAAGAACAGCTGCATCGATCCTGTTCGATCGAAAGTCTTCACTGTCTCTGACTTTTAATCCAGACTCTGAGTGTTTATTTGAAGGAATGGAACTTATATAATACTCTTTATCCCTGAAACTTTTCTTAACCAAAGCTTCAATCCCTTTCCTTTTCCTCTTTCTTGGGGCAACTTCTTCCGAGTTAGTATCATTTGAATTGTTCTCCACCTCTTGAGTTGTCCTTTGTTGTTGGGAATCACTTACGACTTGTTCATGTATAGCTCTCCTTTTTTCATTACATCAACATCTTGGCTAACAAGTACAAGAAGATACTTTGTTTTTGCTGCTTCCCCTTCCGTCTCCAGCACTGTCTGCTTTGGCCTGAATTCTTTTAATCGCTCAGAAAAAGCCAAAGTTGTTGTCGCGTTTGTGCCAGTTTCATTTTTCAAAATCGGATACAGCCCTTCTCGAGGCGACAGCTTGTACCCAAATTCGTTTTCTCTTTTCACAGATTCCATTGAAGGAGTTGGATTTGTCTTGGAATATAAATGAAATGCATTGATACGTGCCTTCTGCAAAGCAATCACCTCTGTAATTTCGTTAATGAGCTCTCAAATTATTTCAGAAGAAAAATCCAAAACTGACTGTGGAAAACTTCCATACACGGACTCCCCTTTTTCCATTTCTTCATTGACCGTAGTCGATACATTCTCCCTATCACTTACAACCGCTTCTTCGATTGGAGCCAGTCGAACAGGTTTTGAGAGAAACAAATTCAGATCCAAAAGATATGACATGTCTTCTGATGTGACAAACGAATAAGTTGTGCCAGTTCGGCCAGCATGAGCAGCGTGCCCACTCTATGAACAAAAAGTTTGGGTTTTTGAGGAAAATCACAATTCACTACATTATCCAGGAGAGGAATGTTAATCCCCCTATTGAATATCGAACTTTTCATTTTCTCACGGTGAACCTTCAAGGAATCTTTCAATTCTGTATAGCTCTGTGACTCTGGAAATGTAGCATACTTCAAAAGACAAACAAATTCCAAATTGCTGAGCCTAGTGTAATCAAGATCATAGTCTTTGGATGATGTCTGTAACTCTGACGCAAGCGCACCAACCTGACCATTTTTCTTTTGAGCTTTTATGGACTTTCTTGATCCTCTATAATTGGTAGTGAGAAAAGCACAGCGGTGATATCCTTCAGCAAAGAAAATTGTCTGTTCTGGCATAATAGTACTGATATGCCTTCCTATGTTGATGTGGAAACTAGACGAAACCGTGACATCATTTTCAGATTTTTTAATACGGCCTGTCTTAAGTTTCTCTGCGCCGCCACTGCCCACAGAAGCAATCGGAGTTATGATCTTCAACGCACACATAAACATCATCCCAAAGGTCCACTACATAGCGTATAAAATTGCATGAAACATTTTTCCTTGATGCATCTTTGAGATGGGTTTCTTGATGCCCATAGAAAACAATGATGACTTGCTCCAGATGACTAACATACAAGCCTGCCTCAAACTTTTCTTCCTCTATTTGCTTCTGAATCGAATCATCTACCATACCCATTTCTTTCAATATTCTACCCATCGTTCTCTTATCCCCATAGAATCCAACTGTGGACAACGACAATTGACTCAAGGACTTTAAAATCGATTCTAATATCAGGAAACGCATGGTTGCCTACAGCATTGGGTAAAATTCTATTGCACAAGCCCAAAATCTGTTCTTCTGGAAGATGGACCTTTTCTACAAAACTCAATTCCTGCTTGTCATATACAATCTTTATAATTTTAAAGAGAGGACCCTCGGGAATCTTATTTGCAACTTGATCAGCAGCGGCAGTCTGACCCTTTAGTATATCAAGTTGATTATACGACTCACTGACACTCTGTTCTTCCAGCATCTCAATTGATGCATTGAAAATTTCTTCTTCCTCCATAATACTGGATAACTCTGATAACTGAGAAGCATTAGTTACAATTGAACTAAAAAGAAAAGTCTGCCGGTTAACATTCAACTGGGCCAGTATTTGTCACAATTGGTCTCGGAAAAATGATGCATGGGATGGCCAGGAATTGCAATAATAACATCTGGACTTTTAGCTAGTCGAATTAGGCTACAACAGAATGCAGACACTATTTCAACTAAATTTCCTATAAATAACAAATTTATACACGTTTAAAACTTTTCACTACATTTTCTGCTCATTTGACTGTTCCCAACTAAAGAAAGAAGACGTCGCCCTGTTTTCATGCACAAACAACCACAATTCAACCCAATTCACTACTGTGACAATTCAAACCTTCCAAATTTGCTAGGTGGACCTGTCAATGGTAGAATGTTGAAGCATTACTACTCTTCAGAAATAACGAATAGTTAACTTTGTTTAATTTATCCATTGTACATAACATTGCAGATTTTAGATTGGAGTGGACGTTTTCCTAATAAAGTTGAAGCCCAGAGAGAAGGCCCTAAGCTTTGAAAGGTTAAATATCATAAGTATGAATAATTGTAGAGCTTAGAAAACATTTAACAAGGTCAAAACAGTCAGAATTCAAAGGATACTAGTCTCAAAGTTCTTGACATTTCACCAGGAAAAGCTATCCCCATGTGGAGCCACTGTTAGGGTCCTATAATAATGGGGTTCATAATTTTTGAATTGACTATGATTAGTCTTGTAAATATGTACATACCTTGCTTCCTGCAAGTTGTTTTCCCATATTTGAAAATAATAAAAAATGAAAAGAGGGTAAAAGTCCTAAAAGAAAGATCAAAGGACTTAAAAAGAAAAGGATAAAAAAGAATAGAAAAAATGGACCCCAAGCACAAAAAAGAGATAAGAATAAGACATGAAAGTGATGCAAGTAAAAATGCCACTACTTTTTACTTTTACTACAAATAAATGATTATGTGCAACTTGTTCAAAATGCCATGATCCATGATGAGTTAAATAGCTTAATCTTAACTATTTCATGCTTTGAATTTCATGTTTACAGATACAGAATAAAGATTTTGTCAAAAAGTTTAGACTTGACAAATCAGTAGATAGTTAGAGAATAAATGAAGAGCTCAACAGTTTAATCTGAGCCCTCATATGAAATAAGGTTAGAATTAGATAGTTTTATGCTTTAAAAGAAAAATATATTTAGGGATTCAAGCTCAAATGCACCCATGCAAATAAAGAGAAAATGGTAGAATAAATGATGGGTAGGTAGAAAACAGCTACACAAGGCATGAATACAACATCATCTGGAAAATTACTAATTTCCCTTCCCTCAAAGTATTCCAGTGTTCAAAACCTTCAGCTATAAAGGCTCAGAACATTTCTCTGACTTTTTTTGGGACCGGACCCAAGGCTTATTGACTGATTGGCACTAAGTATTGGATTCCTTTCATAAAAACCCTTTTCCTCAACATTATCACCCTTTTCCTAAGATAGAATCCCTTTTCCTAAGTTAAAACACAATTTTTGCTTAGGAAAAGTAAAAACCCCTTAACTAATTTCATATCATACAAAAAAATTCAAAAAACCCACAAAATGCTATTTATCCTAAGTATTAAGTGTAAAATGTTTAAAATGGGGCCACCATTGTGCCCAAACACTTAAAACACACTTTACATAGGGTATTTTGTATTTCCGCTCATTCTATCCATTTCATATTAACTTTAACTTAATATATTAACTCCACTATAATACCCTACCCCGTATTTATATTAATTCATTTTATTACATATCTAAAACCCACTTTATTAATGCTTACCCTATGGTTTTAATGCCCACATGATATATTCCGCTCCCCATAGGTTTAAACATATATTTTATTAAAACCCGCCCAAAGTTATTTTACACCTGTATATAACCTATTTGCAGTGTAAAGTGCCTGTCTGCCTAACCCTTATTACATTAGATTTTTTTACGTTTAAACTATGTTTTAACATTTAAAACGTAAACCCTGCCACATAAAAGACCTTGAGCCCCATGCCCATTCACCCAGCAACTTCATCAATAAATCTAGATTGTTCGCACTCCCTTCGCCTGATCCAATGACTCACAAGCCATATCGTAAATTTAATGGCACGATCCTTAATCATTTTTGGATTTGTGATATGGGCGGTATTGCCTCATTATCTCTCCTCCACGCGTCTATTTCTTGTAGGATCGCATCCGTTTTATCGAAACCATTTACCACCCCTCAATAATGCGATAACCGTTTGGAGGTATTTAACCTCTTTGCACCAAAACGCTTCCCATTTGAATTGATTGGCATTGAATGTAGACACTGTTTCAACTAAATTTCCTATAAACAATAGATTTATACACGTTTAAAACTTTTCACTGCATTTTCTACTCATTTGGCTGTTCCCGACTAAAGAAAGAAGACGTCGCCCTGTTTTCATGCACAAACAACCACAATTCGGCCCAATTCACTATTGTGACCATTCAGACCTTCCAAATTTGCAATTAAAGTCTTTAACAAAGCTTCTGAAGGCTTACAGACTTCCAGAAACCCTTTTTTGTGTCAAATACCAAAAATAATAGGTGCTTTTCAAGAAAAATACCCATCTTACATCTCAAAAGAGCTATACTTGTGAATTTTAGCCTCGTGAAGCCTGTTTTTCCAAAAGAAATACCCTAATTTCCTTCAAAAGTCATATTTGCTTTAAAAACCCTGATAAATTCACAGTTTCTTAAGACTGTAACCTGTTTTAAGTAAATTGAAGAATTTTAGATATTTACAGACCCTTAGATATCCTCTGATTGATTCAAAAACCTTTGCAAATATTCAAAATCCCTTTGTTCACAAATTATATTGTTTTAGGTTAGTTTTATCTAAGAAATGAGTAGTAAACCCTTTTTAAACCTTCCCTGAGTCTGTAAAAAGGTTTAAAGATTGATTTTGGAGCAGAAATTGAAAGTTTGAACCAGAAGAAACCATAATTTTACCTATTTCTATTTAAAAGAGACCTCTGTCATACCCGAAAGACCTTCTGTAAACAATCTAAGCTTACAGAAGTGCATAAAAACCTTAAAAACATAGTTTTTAAGATCTAGAGGGTTAAATTGTCAAAATCAAACTCATAAATGGCTTATAAAAGCACCATTTTCATAAATCCACTACAACCTCCTGTTGTAGATGTTGATCATACCCCTTTATCTGATGTAGATTATAAAATCACTGATCTAGTAATTGAATTCAATCTTCTTGATCTCCACTGCTGGAGTCTAGAAAAATCTTTGGATCACAGAGATGAAGTACAAATTTGGGAGTCCAATTTTCCCAAATATGTAGTTCCCCATACCAATCAATGCCCATAGGTCATTATATTTTGTTAATCTCACTATTCTCCTGACCAAAGAGCTATTTTTAATTCTGAGAAAGAAGTATTATTCACTATCTCTGCAGAGTCCATAAACCAAATGCTTCAGTTACAGCCAGATCCTAATGTAGTCCTATTGTCTTTCATCCTTGGTTACTTTACTGATGAGCACAATGATGAGTCTATACTTGGTTTTCTATCCACTTTTGTGCCTGATCAGAACCCTACAGTCATTTATAACTATGTTGAATATATAGCTGATAGTATCCATGATTAGCTTGTAAAACTTCCAACTGAAGGTGTTTTCAGATATACCTCATTCCTCTTTCATATGTTCCTCTACTTTCAGGTAGATAAATTCCCAATAGCCCTTCAAAAGCTGGATATAGAAGGAAATCCACTATCGGTTATTTTATGGACTTCTTTAATCAGAAAAGAGTCAAATGAGTTCACTTATGTAGATTTCACAGACAATTTTATTCACCCATTGGTAAATATGCTTACAAAAAGTGTATAACCAAGGATAAGTGATGAGATTATGAAATTTGTATAGCTATCAAAGAAGATCAGAACTGGTGATTGGTACCTTTACCAAAACCACACAGAGATTAGAGTTTATGGGTCAAACCTCTTACCCTATAAATTGCCAAAGTACTTTCCAATGTGAGTGTTTGCATTAGAGTTTATAAGACAAATTCTAAAATCAAATTCTATAAAATTTTTGGCTACTAAAAAGAAGACTTAGTTTAAATTGAAAAACCAAGTGGGTCCTTTCATATGCAACAACAGGGAAGTAGGTGTAGAAGCAAAACAGTTGTTGGAGTATAAGTTTGATGAAAGTTTCTTGTGGAACTATGATCCTTATGGAATAATCAGTAAGAAGAGGGTGAAATGAAAATTAACCCCTTATATCCTTGATAAGAAGCCTGGAATTGAAAATTTTTCCAACCAAATTGAATGGTTGGAAAATACATTGATGGAATCTGTCAAGCAAGGTGATACTAGTCCCACTTTGCAAACTCCAATTCAGGAAGATAGAACGAGAAAGAGAATCAGAGAAGAAGGCACATATATAGCTGAAACAACAACAGAAACTAGATTCAAGCTCAGATACAATAAGAAACCAAATATTAATTCAACAGAAAAAGAAAAGGAAACAACTGAGGTTTTATGTAATATCCCCAAATTGGGATTACTAGCAAGACATGCCTAAAAAACACATTTTGAGGAATGTGTGCTACAGAAAAAAAGACCCTTGGATCCCTTAGATATGATAATCTAAGACCCAAATCCAAGAGGAAATCAGAAACCAATCACACTAGGTGAGGCAAACATGCCTCTCACACTTAGTATGGCTGGAAAATGCTCGATAATGGGACAAAAACAATATGTAAACACAATACTGGAGTAGAAACAAGCTATTAACTGATGAAATGTGTTAAGAAACACATAGCCTTCATTCAATGTTATAGCATAAACTTATTACACCTTTTATGATCCCAAAAGTTGGGGAAATGCAGCAAATAAGGCCATAAAAGAGCATTCTTCAGTAAATTACGCTATAAATGTGAGAAATGGGACTTGTATCCCTTATAATATACAATATACAACTCACATCCAGAATTGGAGCAAAAACAAATGCTTCTAGCCAAGTTAAACAGGTCTCCCCAAACCAATACAGCTCAAATAAGCCCAAACCCCATGACTTTTCTTAACAGAAATTACTGAAGCATGTGACAACATTATTTTTATGAGGGTTTATGTAGAAAATAATAAGAAATATTAGATCTAGAGTGTACAATCATCCAATGGCTAAGAAATTGGAGATCTCTTCCTTTTTATACTAAATAAGAATAACCCATCAAGGGCGTCATGAAAATACAAGTATAAAATGATAGATCTGCAGATCTAGATCTGGAAAACACAGCTATACTGTAGCTCTGTATACATGTAGCTGAAATTTATAGAAAATATAAGAAGATTCTCTATAGAAGACTTCCAGGATAAGGGTTGGCCCTTTCTCCAGGGAATAAGCTCACAAACAAGGGTCTTGACCCTGCTACAACAACACTGAGTAAAATGACGCAATTCCTGCAAGGGAATGCACTGTAGTAGAATAAAATTACATTGGCCACATGCCAAGATCTAAAATGAAGCTCGAAGACTCCCTCACTAATCTCCCAGAGAAATAAATACTTCCTCCTCTGAAATACAAGCTCTGGAAGTGGTGTTGTGGGTTTCCACTGCAACACCCTACAACACAACCCAGCTCTCAATAGAACTGCATTGTAGCTGAAGGAGGATTCTTGGCCTCAAGCCTAAATGTGGAAAAATTAAGTGCAATACTCCTCCATGAGGCCTCTCAAGGTAGGAGAAGGAATTCCTAAACGGGAATTCCTTGTGCTAAACAACATTGCAACTCTGCTAAACAGCAAGGGGATGCCAAATAGTCATGCAGACCAAAATTAATAATCATCAAGCTAACCTCAAATGGCTGCCATCCCCTTCCTTATAAGCTATGTGAGGCTCCTCACCTTGGGTCCCACCTATTAGGGTTTCCACATGCACATGATCAATCTCCCTCCAAAACTGCGTTGTGTCTCCATGAAGGCTCTCCTCCAAAATCGCATTGTTTGATTTGGTCCAGGTTGACCTCTTCAACCTGCTTCATCCCCTTTCACACTCAAGTGTCTCCAAGCTAGCTCTCATATGTTTGTTTAGGCTGATCCTTGTTCACATTGAGCCATTTGCAATGATGATCCACTCCTCTTCATGCATGTTGCTGACTTGGTCAAACTTGACTTTGTCTACAAGCAAAAAGTCCCTTTCACACATGAGGCTATGAAATCCAGCTACTATAATGATCCCCTTTCACACCAAGATGGTTTTATGCTAATTTTAGTTAAGTATGGGTCTCCTCCCCCATTTATTCATCTACTAAGTAGAAATATTACAGTCCTCCCCTCCCAAATGTTGCTTGTCCTCAAGCAACTGCAAGGATAGGAATGGAAAGCTTCCTCCCAAGGCATGGAGTCTGAAATGTGTTTGGGAACTATCATTCCCATGTAAAACCTCCACCCCCAAGCTATCATCCATACAATATGAGTCACCCTCCAACATGGCAACTCATAAAAGATATCCTCCACCTTTAGCTCTTGCAATGTAGGTGGGCTGAATAACTGAACTTGGTAGAAAAAATGGCCTACCCCACACTGTCTTTCTCTCCACTCATGGTAAGTGTAGAGAACATGCTGATTTTTGGTTGTAATAAGGTTTCCCTCAAGTGGAAATAAGAATATTAGATCTCCAAATATCCTTCCTCCCATGACATGAATCATTCTGACCCATATCACCCCATTCAAAATGAATGGCACATCACCACCATTTGGCATCCAAATCAGAAAAAAAATGAAGGTCACATGATACCAATGGTATACCAAGTGGATACAGTGTAGTCTTCCCAACTGCTGCTTGAGAAAATCATGTGGCAAGTTGTTTCTTAATGAATTACTAGCTGCACAAGTTTGCTCATCTACTATGTGGTAGTAATTAGCAATATATATCAGCTGAGCACAATCAAAAAAATTACATACTTACCCAAAGTTATGGAGAGATGGGTTATCATCATTACAAATATTGGCCTTGAAGTGACCATGTAACCCAAGAATAACCTTGCTCTTATGTGGAGCAATGCACTGTCCATAGAAGGTGAGAAGATACAGATACTCAATGGAACAATCAGTAAGTACAGAAATGCATCTCTTACCATGAATAATGAGTAAACTGAAAGTGAGGCCCATGGATGAGTCCTCCCATGAGAATCTCCTCATAAAAATCTGCAAAAAGGAAGGATGCATACTCCCCTTGGGACACTCCATCAATAAGAACATACTCTATAGTGACAGCGTTGTTGGCCTTAGTGTTAAGGCTCTTGTCACTCCATGACTTCTCCCTTTGACATTCCACATGTCAAATCCATCCACTGATATGCTTCTATGTGAGAAGCTCTTCCTCCTATGTGGAAGCCTCTCCTTGTCCTCCAATGCTGAAGGGTAGCCTCTTTGCACCTTGAATGTGCCATACATTTCTTCTGAGATATCATGATGAGTATGGAGAAATTTCAATCCATACTCTCCCAATAGTAACCACAACAACAAGGACTCTTGCTACCTTCTTGCATTATCAAAAGGCAGATCATGGAGCAATAATACAATGATGGACATGTGAGATGTCTCATCATCAAATTACAAACAACTCCCTTATACATCATGTGGGAGCTATCCTTCCTCCCAAACCAAGATACATTCATGAGATACATCTCAAATAGAAGTACATGTGAATACATGATACATATCTCAAACAAAGGTAAATGCATGGACATAAGTTTTAACATGTAATGTCCAAACTCTCTGCTTAACAACCACAACAACAATGCCTTCTTCTTATGCATCCTATCATTGAGAATTAAGGCATGAGATAAGAAAATAGGAATTTTTGAGTAGTAGCCATACTCACCCAAAAGCAACCAACGCAGCCATGCTTCTTGCTAGTCTGTATCATAGATCTGCAGTGGGTTTGGAAACCTCTTGCTCCATACTGCCATCCACTCATCCCAATGTGGATGATGGATCTCATTCTGCAAATACTTGGCATCCTCCCATGGTAGGACACCAACCTCCTCAAATCTTTGAAGAACTTTTCACCTCATGAGATGTTGAAGTTCACCTCCAATGGGATCTCCTAATGAGACCTCCTCCTCATGCATGGCCTTCCAAAACTAATGAGGTCTTGGATCTACTGTAAGTAGAAGTCTCTCTTTGAGCTGTGGCAAGCTCATTGAGAGAGTGTCATCTAGAGAGAAGAAAATGTTTCTCATCTCAAGATGTCTACCCCTTGACATCTCTTCCTCCATGGCTTCCTGAATGAAGTTGTCATATAAATGTTCCCATGAGGAATGGGTCCTTCTTTCTTCACTGTTGCTCTTGGACAGCGCAGTGCAACCTTACTACTCTAGATTAGTAGTAAGTGATGATCCTAGGTCATACACAAGCAGATTTCCACAATCTTTTGAAAAATTTGCTGCAATAATACAAAGTGGGAATTCAATCATACCTTGATGGGTTGTGGGAACACTTTGCATGGCTTCAATAGTTCCTTCTTCCACTGTGTTGGCTCCCTCAACTGTTGATGTTGAAGGCTGCTCCTCCAAGGTTGTGACAGTGCTGATATAAGTCTCCTCAAGAGGTGGTGAAGGCTCCTCCCTCTCTTATTTTTCTTCATTAAATCTCTTGATCATCCTTTGAGTGAAATCTACAAGAGTGGATACTCTTGCATGACTTATGTGACTGAACCACCAAGTGCTTGCTTTGCCCTTCATGTGCAGCGTTGCAATCTCTATTGATTCTCTTTATACCACTGGATGTAGTAGGAAGAATGCTTCAAGTCTCCTTGCCCAAGCTCTTGCTATAGATGTCCCATCAAAAGTGGACAATAGAAACCTATTTCCCTTGATTTCTCCCTTGCTGCAGGGTTTCCTCTCTTCCTCTAGTTGAATGAACTGTGGGAATTCTAGAGTCTCCTTGAAGGCTCTAGGTTGAGACTTGTACTCAACAAGGTACTCACTCAGAATATTCTGATCCAAGTGTCTTCCATGCCTTGTATCTTCTTCTTCATGAGAATAGGAAGTGCATGGTTCTTCCTCTTCTTGAAACCCTCTAGGAGTTTCTTGGCATCTCTTCTCCTCCATCTGCTTAACCTCCTGGGAGAGGTTATTTATGGATCTAAAACGTGATGAGAGTAAAATCATCCTCTCCATAATTTTGATCTTGCTCCTTTTGATAGTTGGAACTCACAATATGAGCCAAAGATCATGCTCTGATACCACTGTAATATCCCCAAATTGGGATTGCTAGCAAGACATGCCTGAAAAACACATTTTCAGGAATGTGTGCTACAGAAAACAATATCACCCCTTGGATCCCTTAGATCTGATAATCTAAGACCCAAATCCAAGAGGAAATCAGAAACCAAACACACTAGGTGAGGCAAACAGGCCTCTCACATTTAGTATGGCTGGAAAATGCCTGATAATGGGACTGCAGCAATATGTAAACACAATAATAGATCAGCAGCAAGCTATTAAATGATGAAATGTGTTAAGAAACACATAGCCTTCATTCAATGTTACATCAACAACTTATTACACCTTTTATGATCCCAAAAGTTGGGGAAATGCAGCAAATAAGGCCATAAAAGGGAATTCTTCAGTAAATTATGCTATAAATAAGTTAAATTGGACTTGCATCCATTAGAATATACAATATACAACTCACATCCATAATTGGAGCAAAAAAAAATGCTTCTAGCCTAGTTAAACAGGTCTCCCCAAACCAATACAACTCAAATAAGCCCAAACCCCATGACTTTGCTTAACATAAATTACTAAAGCATGTGACAATGTTATTTTTATGAGGTTTTATGTAGAAAATAATGATAAGTAGTAGATCTGGAGTGTACAATCATCCAATGGCTGAGAAAAGTGGAGATCTCTTCCTTTTTATACCAAATAAGAATAACCCAGCAAGGGCTTCATGAAAATACAAGTATAAAATGAAAAATATGCAGATCTAGATCCGGAAAACATAGTTATATTGTAGCTTTGTATACATGTAACTGAAATGTATAGAAAATAGAAGAAGATGCTCTATACAAGCCTTCCAGGAGAAGGGTTGGCCCTTTCTCCAGGGAATAAGCTCACAAACAAGGGTCTTGACCCTGCTACAGCAACACTGAGTAAAATGACGCAGTTCCTGCAAGGGACTACACTATAGGAGAATAAAATTACATTGGCCACATGCCAAGATCTCAAATGAAGCTTAGAGACTCCCTCACTAATCTCCCAGAGAAAGAAAGGCTTCCTCCTCTGAAATACAAGCTCTGGAAGTGGTGTTGTGGGTTTCCACTGCAACACCCTGCAACACAACCCAGCTTTCAACAAAAATTGCACTGTAGCTGAAGGAGGATGCTTGGCCTCAAGCCTGAATGTGGAAAAATAAAGTGCAATACTCCTCCAAGAGGCCTCTCAAGGTAGGAGAAGGAATTCCTAAACAAGAATTCCTTGTGCTAAATAGCACTGCAACTCTGCTAAACGGCAGGAGGATGCCAAATAGTCATGCAGACAAAAATCAATAATCGTCAAGCTAACCTCAAATGGCTGCCATCCCCTTCCTTATAAGCTATGTGAGGCTCCTCACCTTGGGTCCCACCTATTAGGGTTTCCACATGCACATGATCAATCTTCCTCCAAAACTGTGTTGTGTCTCCATGAAGGCTCTCCTCCAAAATCACGTTGTTTGATTTGGTCAAGGTTGACCTCTTCAACCTGCTTCATCCCCTTTCACACTAAAGTGTCTCCAAGCTAGCTCTCATATGTTTGTTTAGGCTGATCCTTGTTCACATTGAGCCATTTGCAATGATGATCCACTCCTCTTCATGCATGATGTTGACTTGGTCAAACTTGACTTTGTCTACAAGAAAAAAGTCCATTTTCACACATGAGGGTGTGAAAGCCAGCTACTATAATGATCCCCTTTCACACGAAGAGGGTTTTTATGCTAATTTTAGTTAAGTATGGGTCTCCTCCCCCATTTATTCATCTAATAAGTACAAAAATAAAAAATTAATATTCCCATTAGCTGCTTGCTAAAGTAGGAATATTACATTTTAGATGAAGAGATTCCAAAGAAAGATACTATGAATCACACAGTAATTGAAAATGAGCAGGAACATGCTAATTCTAACACTCAAATGATTCAAAAACAACAAAGCATGGAAGCATCTTCATCACAACAAGCAGAGGATAAAGACATAGATATCAAAGAAAAGTATAAACAGATCAAGGCAAAAAATGAGATCTATTCACAATAATTGAAGTAGACTCTAGGGAATTCAAAATAGGCTGCCTTCATCCTTTGATTATACAAATAAAAAGTTTCTAATGATAGTGCTATAGCCAACAATTCCTAAACCTAAAACAACACCAGATTACAAGAGAGCTGATATTGAAATTCTAATAGAGAACATCCATCCCTTGGATCAGATTGAGTTTCACAAGAAAAGTTCAGAAATTCTTTATTCTACCATGACCAAAAAAGCAATGAGTGCCCAAAATCTCTAGAACACTTTGAAAAATATAAGAGATCAGCTTAGGCTTGAAAAATCTTCTTCCTATGCTAAAGACACTAGATTAAAGTCTTTAGAAGAAATGGTGATTAAAATAGGATATGACCCTGCTAATGTGAAAGCTGCAGAAGAATTGGTAAAGAAGAAAAATGCTGATATTGTAGGACTTAGAAAGCAACTAAAACTACCTCCAACAAAGCATCCACAAGCATAGGAGATTGTGCAAGAGGCAAATAAAAAATATGAGATGATGAGTCTCATACTACAAATGACAACACATATTAAGGATATGGAAATTGAGATGGACAAGCTTGTCCAAGAAAAAGAAGCTGCAAAGACTCAAAGTGTCTTCCTACAATCATTCCCATGGTAACAACAGCAGTTCCTTCAACTCTAGTAGAAGAGTTGGCACCAAAAGTCCAACTAGCCACAGCAGTGCCAGTCACTTCTTCCACTACTTCTGCCACTGAATCTTCCACTTCAGCAGTTCAACAGTCAGATGAGGCTAGAAAACTCATCAAAGCCATGGAAGACATGTCAATACAGAATAATGAGATAAATAGATTGAAATAACAAATCAAGAACATAGAAGATGCCAAGAAATTAGCACAAATAAATGCTAAAACAGAGGAACAAAATTCCAAAAGGTTAAGTGAACAACTTAAAAAGGTAGAAACTGAATTAACCTTAAAAGAGCCCATGGCATACATCAAAAATCAGCTATGGTCCAAGATCATTGAGTCAATCAATGATACTTGGCCATAAATTCAAGTGATTTATGAGCAAAAAGACTTGCTTAAGGATGCCAAAGAAGAAATATTGAAGACTAAAGAAGAGCTAGGTGCCAAGCCTAAAGAAGCCCAAGAAATAATCAAGTTTCTCAATACTAAAAAGAAGCAAGAATTGGATGAGATAGGGATAACTGACAGAACTGAAAAAATTCTTGAAGTAAGAAAGGTACTTTCAAATAAAAATTTAATGAAACAGTTGGAAGAGAAGTGTCAAAATATGGACATGGCCATAACTAGATTCATGGTTAAGTTTGACACATTAAGACAAAAAGGTTTACCAAATATTCTTGTTATCAATGATAAACTAATGAAGCAAGAAGATAAGAGACTTTGAAAAAGAACAAGTGAGTAAATCAGATTGGAAAGGAGTTCCCACAGGTAAAGTGTTGCATAAAAGTGTTGAAAACTTGTTTTATTTACAGCATGAGATAAAACACCTCTTTGAAGTCAAACCAACATTTGTTAGATACATAGAGGTAGATGAGAATTTCAGAAAACTTACAAAGATTAAGTTACCAAATAAAGAGTTTTTGCAGAAGCTCACAGATTTACTTTAAAAAGACAATTTGCAGTGAAAGAGAATGAAAAAACAGAGTGTTGTTTTTTACAAAGTAAAAACAGATTTTAAAGCAGTAAAAAAATCAAAACAGTAGGTTAAAGAGTATCAGGGGTTAAAGTGTGTCAGCTGAAGAGTATCAGGTGAGAGTTAAAGAACTAACAAAAATTGGAGACCACTTGTCAGCATGAAGGACACCTCAAACAACCAGCGGCAGCCCAAGTTCAATAGAAAGATATTTTTTCTTTAATAAATGGGATAGCTTGCAAGTTTGTTATGCAGCTGTCACTATCTTTTTGTAATAGATATTTTATTTTCCATAGAAAATTCCTATGTTTGTTCTAGGATATTTTGTATTACTTTTTGTATAAATACTTCACCCTTTGAGGTATTAGTGTGGATTAAATTGCTGAAGATTTCTATAGCTAGAACATTATGAACCTAAGGGTTTTTGTAATCAAGCTCAAGTCAGAATACTGGATTTGAAGGAACAAAGCATCATATTACTAGATTCATTTGTTGGGCCACTGAAGTAGAGTACTTTCTACTGTTATTTGTCTATTTTCTTATGTTTTCCATCCATTCATAAATGTGCTATAAATTTTAATGTGAAATCAGGAATTGTTATATCAGAATTTGTTAAAAGCACTCTCTTATTGACTGGTTTCCATTTTAATGTTTTCTGCTGATATCTAGACTAGGGAACCCTTAATTTCTCCCTAATTTTGATTGACCCCTACCTTCTCACTCCTTATTCGGATCAAATAATTCTTAATTTCTCTTTATCCCAAGTAAAACCACTTCATCAATCAGTCTTTGAAAATCTTTAGTGACTCAGCTATCTTGCCCTTTAAACATTTGACTTTAGACCTTGATCCTGATCCTTTTGCTTGACACATTGACTCCATCTGCTCAATGGATTACATGTTCATAGCTATCCATTTCATTAAGTGATTTTTCCCACCAAAACCAGTCAAAACCCCAAAACCAATTTTCCCTATTTAATTAGCCTAAAATCAAACATAAAAACAAAGTTAAATCTTATAGAGAGAGCCCTCTTTGAGCCTTAGGGAGGCTAGATCCTAATGCTTGAAAATAGGTCTGTGGTTACCTCCAATACTCTTTAATCTATAAAATTAAAATCTCAAAACTTTGGGAATTATTAGAGTGATAATAGGGACCATAGAAACATGAGGAAAATATGGTTACTCGTGAAGAAAAACAACACACAAGTTGACAAGTATGAAGGAAAAATAGTGCCCCAAGTACAAGCAGCGTATGTGAAGAAATTCGATTTTAAGAGGTGGAAAAGTGACCCTTCTTGGAAAAATGGTTTCCTGGTGAATTTTCAAATTAAAAAACAAAAAATAGGAAGACCCATTATAGTGCTCGGTGAGAACTTTCCAATGGTACTGACGGCTCATCAAACCGAGCTGTGGTTTGGTCACAATTAGCGAAGGAAAATTTAGGGTTTTTATTTTAAAAGGGTGATTTCCTTCCAATTTAATTCATTTTCTAAGTGAGTTGTGGTGAATTTGGAGAGGAGGAGAAGGCCCTAAATCTTGTGGCGATCGTAGCAGACAAATTGATAGTTGGAATCATGATCTGTCAGAGGCACGTAGGTGGCCTAACCCTACTCTTCATTTTCGTTGGTTTAGCTTTTTAGATTAGGTCCCTGGGAATATTTGGGAGACCCATGCCCATCATCATGACCGACTCGCACATTTTAGGCCCTGAAATGAAACATGGCTCTTAGTTTTCAGTGGGAAAAAGTGCGAGCTCACAGTTCCAGGGAAGGAAAGTGCGAGTTACAGTTGTGGGTGGGTTTTTTGTCTGTTGGTAGGCTGAGGGTCCTGGTTAGCAGATTTGTGATACAATCGTCTTCTTTCTGAGTTGAAAAACATGATGGTGTTATGCTGGTATGGTATAATTGAGGATCAACTGGCGTGAGAGAGATTTGGATGCTCTTCAGGTCGAAATCCAGGGGGATCAAGTGGTACGAGGAGCGCTTGCTAGATATGGAGTTCTCATTTGGTTGAGAACCTGTTGATTAGGGCAGGTGAGCCCTTACTATCGAGGATTGCGAGTTATTGAGATCCGGCCCAAGAGGCCTTCACGATGCAGGGGTACAAGATCAAGCTTACTATCCATGACATTTATATTTTGACCAGACTCCCACCACTAAGGGTGGTGGGAAACATACATCAAGTTTAACCACATGGGCGGAATATATCGGAGTTCATGGAGCACCATTGTAGACCAGATGCACGTACTAAGGGCATGACCATTTTGATTAGTGATCTAGAGCGAGTAGAGACATGGGTTGTCGTCGTAGCAGTACTACAGATCCTGGAAAGCCAGACATTCCATTACATCACTAGGAGGCAGTTGATGTTGGTAGAGAGTGTTTTGAGTAGGACCTATTATGGATGGGCCCAAATGATGTTGTCGTCAGTGAAATGAAAGTTTCCACTATGCAAGAAACAAGTTAACCATGATTGTGCTTTTGGTATGGTTTTGTGCTTGTTCTTATTTGAGAAGATCCCCACGATTTGACCTCATGTGCAGATCTGGGATGAGGGCCCATAGGAGCCCAGTATGCACCACTTGGGGCAGCTACTATGGAGAGGAGGAGGGGGGAGTCAGATGGGTGTTCCAACCCAATATTTTCACACACTAGGATCAGAAGTCGCTGTAAATAGTGACTATCCATACAATGGTATGAACTTTCAGGGGAACCCTGACTTTCCACTTTCGCCTGGTCGAGCATGGGGACAGGATGGTAAGTGAAAGTTGCTGTTAAACACCATGTTGAAGCACACACATGGTGTATGAGGAAGAAGAATGCACACACAAGAGAAACAACACACAATGAAAGATAAGCGTGAGGCTTTCTTATTTTCCATTATACAAAGATGTACATTTATAGCACAATGGTGTGACTCTTGGTTTCATATTCCAAGGTCACTTGGACTCCATTGTGACTTTTCACATTCCACACCTACCCATGTAGGATTAGGTGTTCCAACATCCCCCCTTAATCCGAAGGGGTATGTGTGAGTCCAAGAAAAGAGTTGTAATACAAATATGCAAGTATACATGGCAGCACTTGGGCTGAATCAACTCTCTGAAATGTTGGAAAAAAAGAGGTGGTTTTAGGATGACCACAAACACTGGAACGCAAAACTTGTTGCAGTTCCCGGAACTCTTCCAAAACTGGCTAGAAGCTGAAAGCTTCTGCTAGAGGAATTGTCCCTCATATAAAAAAGGGAGACCTTCAACCTAAAAGAAGGGAGGTCTACTACCTGTGGTGGTTTTAGGTTGTCCACCAACCAAAGATGATGGTTTTAGGTTATCCACCAACCGAAAATGATGGTTTTAGGTTATCCACCAATCAAAGATGATGGTTTTAGGTTATCCACCAACCGAAAATGATGGTTTTAGGTTATCCACCAACCAAAGATGATGGTTTTAGGTTATCCACCAATCGAAGGTATGCTCATGGGCATCCGTGTCTCTGGCTACATCTCTGAATCCGGAATGACGAATTGTGGCTCAGGCTCGCTTGAACTGCTGGCTACAACTCTGAACATGGAATGAGAGATTGTGGCTCAGGCTCGCTTGATCTGTCGTCGAAGTTTGTACATGACCACCATTTTCCCCCCTGTCAGGGACAAGGTGAGATGATGGCGAAAACTCAACTGCAAGTTTGCTCAATATCCATGAACAAGTTCTAACATGTGTTGTAAACATCTTCTTGGCTGCTGATGCCCATTGCCAAGAAGCGATCCATCCAAGATGAATCTTGGTTCTTGCAGGAGGCTTGTGTCTGAAGCATCTGTCTGAAGAATGGGTGTGCCGACCACAGTGCTTGCATGGATGAAGATCAAAATAGTGATCTTTCATATGGCCAACTCGATCACAGTGTTGGCATTTCTCAATCTGTTGTGGAAGTGGAACAGGATCTGGAACAGCTGCAGGTGAACTGTCATACATGAATCCGGCACTCTGAAATCTGATGGGCTTTGTGTAGTCTAGAATATGAAAGGACACATCCTTGTCATATCCAAGACCAGTTCTGTGCTTGTTGTGGACAAGCTCTTCCCAAGGTCTGATGATGGGCTTAGGAAGTGCAGGCTGAGCTGCTGCATCTGCATGAAAATCTGCTCTAGTGCAAGGAACTGAATGTGAATCAACTGAAACTTTACTGACATGCTGCTGATGGGAGTCTTTCTCAATCTTCTGAACAGAAACAGGTTCAGAATGGTGACTCTTTTGTTGAAGTTCGTCTTGTTGAAGCTGAGTTTCCAACTGCAAAAACTCAATCTTCTCATGTGCATCTTGTAAACAACTGTGAATTTTACAAAGAGCATTCTTGCTCATTTTTATCATGTCATCAACATTTGAATGAATGAGGTCATTCAACAACATTAATGCCTCATTGATTTTGGCCATTTTCAACAATTTAGGCTAAAAAATGAATGAAAGGGTGTCGGCTTCAACCGAAAATGCACCCGTTTACAATGTGATGCAACAAGAAATACAAATGACTCAAGAAAACTTCCAACTATGGAAATCTCAAAGTACAAAATCTACTCCTCAAATGATGGAGGGCAATCAGTAATCCAACAACTCAAATACACTTCAAATCTTGAATGAAGATGCAAATCAATACAATACAATATGGAGCAAAAATGTGCAGCAAAACACTTGTGTAGAAGGCCTTTAAGGCAGCTGAATTCTTCCTCTTCAAATAGTTGTTTCAAGCTTGTCTTCAAATATGAAATTTTTCAAGAAATCACCCTTATGCCACAAATTACAATGCCAAATCTGCAATTTTCTCTAATCAATCTGCTCACATGTCATTTCCTTTTATTTCTGCTGTTCATCTTCTCTCTCTCTCCTCTCTCTGCTGTTTTTTTTTTTTTTTTTTTAATTAAAAATTAATTTAAAAAATGGGAATTAAAAATTGAGGGAATTTTAAAATGGGATGGAAAACTATATGAGATGGAAATGGGAAGGAGATTTTAAATGGGGATGGGGAAATATTATAAAAATAGAGAGGGGAATTAAATTAATGGAGGAGAGATATTATGTGGAGGAGAGTTATTAAATTAAAATTAAAGTGGGGGTTGAAGTGGAGGGAATTAATTATATGGGAGAGGGAATCACTTTAAAAGGGAAGTGGAATGAATTTATAATGGGTGGTATTATATAGTGGAGAAAGAATATTAAAAAGAGAACGTATATAGAGTTGGGGGAGCGTAGTTTAGAGGGAAGGGGAATCGTAAGAGTTGCATACGCTGTTGAGAGGAGAGGGTGTAGGTGCGGGGTAAGAGGGTGTCGAGTATTGTAAGTAAGAGGTATTGTAAGTAAGCTGTGGGGAGCCGAATGGTAGCAGCGTGGAGATAGCAGGTAAGGGTGTGTGCAAAGTTTGTATGAGGATGGATATAATGCAGAGTTTGTATGAGAGGTCGAGGGTGTAACCTGTTGAGAGCGTGAGAGCGATGGGTAAAAGAGCCGGCGGTGTGAGCAGAGAAGGGCGGTGGTGAAGTACTGTTTGTTGGAGTATGGAGAGCGTTGGACGCATGGGGAAGAGGAGTCGATTGGGATGAGAAAGCGTGCAGGCGTAGAGTGGAATGTGAGTGCGTTGCAGAGCAGAGTGTTGAAGGATGGAGAGAGAGCCGGCTGTTGCAGAATTTTTTTTTATTTTTTATTTATTTTTTTAATTTAAAAACAAGCAGAGAGCAGGAGAGATTCCAGAATTGGAGAAAGCAGCAGAATTTTTAAACACTGAAATACAGTAGCAGTTTGCAGAAATTTTCTAGTTGCCCAGCAGCAAAGTATTGGACAAAATGCAGAGATTTTTCTCAGGAAATGAGGCAGAATTTTGCCAGTAAAAACTCAGAAATTCTTACTTCAAAAACCCAGAATTTTTCTAATAGCTTAGCAGCAGAAAAACTCAAAACTCTTTTCCATTAAAAAGCCAGAAACTTCTTCTTCTTCAGAAACTCAAATTAAACACTGTTTTCCAGCAACTCTTCAATTCAGAAATTAATGGAAATTGCAGGAAAAATGAGAATGAAAACCTTCAGATGGGCAGTGCTGCTTTTCTTCAAAACCACTGCTGCTCTTCTTCAAAACAAATTCTGAATGCTGCTCTTTCTTCTGAATGCTGCTCCTTCTTCTGAATGCGGCAAAAAACACTGCTACAAACACTTGAGTGCTGCAAAAAAACCAACAATTTTTGCAGATATGCATAGGCCATAAACACAAATGGCTCACTCAAAGTGGAGCAGGGCCAGCAATCGCCCGCTTTGATACCATGTTAAACACCATGTTGAAGCACACACATGGTGTATGAGGAAGAAGAATGCACACACAAGAGAAACAACACACAATGAAAGATAAGCGTGAGGCTTTCTTATTTTCCATTATACAAAGATGTACATTTATAGTACAATGGTGTGACTCTTGGTTTCTCATTCCAAGGTCACTTGGACTCCATTGTGACTTTTCATATTCCACACCTACCCATGTAGGATTAGGTGTTCCAACAGTTGCTATATATTATGGTGCATTGAAATTTTTTAGAATATATATGTGGCATTGATTCATGAATTTTTGGATGCAGATATAGCACCAGTGAAGCCAATAGAGTATGCGGGATGATCCGTGGCACCAGGGGCTGTGAGATATAGTGGAGCGAGTGCAGACCAGAGAACTGATTATGAGGCTCTACTGGAGAATGTTCGTCGTAGGTGTGATCTATTTTTGACCAGTGTATCAAAGCGTGGGTGGCACGATATTAAGGACCAGTACATCAAGGGATATATAGGGCTACCCTTAGAGTGGCGAGGGGTCAAGCGACACACGATGATGAACAGGTAGGCAGTTCAGGATCTATGAGCTAGTGGAGCGGAGCCATTGGTTCGGGACCCTCTAGATAGTGATTAGATATAGGGGAATTTGGTGCCTCCATTTTGATTTTTGTAACATGTTGTGGGTATGTCGGATGTATTTAGGGTAGTTGACTCCAAAAATTTATGATTTTTTCGATACATACTATGGATATTCATATTTTTATATATGACGAGTATATGGTTCGCCATTTGTGTTATTATTGTCTTGTGTTAAATGCATGTGATAAGTGCCAATCCAAAATATTGCTTGCAATGCTATCTACATAGTGATTATGGGCTCTAGGTACATGACTGAATGTAATGGATTCAAATTCACGCACTAAGAGCTTCACTTTTTCAGAAATAAGATTTTCTTGTGAACCACTATCAAATAGGGTGTCAATCTTGGTATTCTTTGAAATAACTCTAACATGGAAAAGCTCAATTTTTTTTTCATCATCTTGAGTACTATTGAGACAACTTGAATAATTAGTACTTGCAATGTCCTTACCTTTCAAATCCATTGTTGTGATATTTGTTTCATATCTGGAATGAGAACCTAAATCATGTGTTATTGCAACTCTCTTCTCCTTCTCCTTATTTTTAAGCTTGTTGGGTCTCATTTCTGGATGAAGTGTCCAACAATTATCTTCATCATGTGTATATTTAAAATAGTGTTTGCATGTGATTAATCGTTATCCATTTTGATGGAATAATTATTCTTACCTTTACCCTTGTACTTACCCTTTCCTTTCTCTCTAGACTCAAAGTTATTCTCATTTGTCTCATTTGAAACATGTTTCCCTCTTTCCTCTAGATGTGTGGAATGTACACATACCTCATCTAAATTTGAAGGATTAAACACGAGAATAGGATGTCTTAGGTAACTATGCAAACCTCAAATGTATTTTAATAAAGTTTCTTGAGATGTTAAATCTACACCCAATATTAGTGCTCTTCTCCTAAATTATTGAGTATAGATTTGAACACATTTTCCTTTACCGTTCCTAAATTTTTGCCAGTCCATTATAGCCTTTTGCATGTATGCTAATGGATAAAATTTTCTTCTCTAGACAATAACAAAATCATTCCAAGAGGTTAATACCTTACCATGTTTCTTCATGTCCTCTTCAGTTTTGGCTTCCCACCAAACAACTATTGCACCTTCCAATCTTAGTGAAGCAATTTTAATATTGGAGTCATCATCCTTGACTAATTGTATCTTTCAATACACTTTAAGTTGATGTACCCAATTTTCTAATATTTCAACATTTACCTCCCCATCATACATAGGAAAATCAAACTTTATGTCAAGCTTTAGAAATGGAGTTTTACCATGACCTTTTGGAGAATGTGGAAGTGTGTGTGAAAGGCATGTTGTGGGAGAAGATGATGGTGAATATGGTATTTTTTGGACAGGGTACCCCTCAATGAAATATTTTGAGAAAGACTCTACAGATTGACGAGCGAAGAGCGCAACGCAGAGTTGTGTTAGAGTCTTAGGGGCTTTGCAGTGGGTCAAAGCACCTTATTTTGTAAAAGTATGGGAATTTTTTGTGTACGTTGAGCTCACCCATGGTTTTCAAACAATGGTATTATAAATGTAAAGACTATATAAGGAGTCTAGGATAGACCTTGAATGAGAATTAGATAATTTAAGTCATAGAATTCATTTGGATGTAAGGCTATTTTTATTTTGTATTATGTGGTTTGGATTAGAGGGAAATGCTCCTACAGTTGAGTGTGCGCAGACCTTAGGAAGTCTGCAGCTGAGTGCGCAGACCCCTATAGTTGAGTGCGCAGGGTAGAACGTATTGCATTGAGAAGATATGAACATTAACGAAAGACCTTTGAAGATATATCTATGTTATTTTCTTAAGTGTTTTCTTATGTGTAATTTTATATTATCTATGTTTAATTAGGGTTTCACTTATAATTGCATCACAAAGTCTTGTTTATGGTTATTTACAATGTTTCCAAAGAGAGAATGTTTTAGTGTCGGTAGTGTCTTTAGCTGTGCAATGTAGGAAAGGCGTTGTTACAATTGGGCGGGATAACTATGTAAATATTTCTTGGAGGATTGCAAGGAGGCTTAGGAGGAGGGTAAGCAGTTCCATTATGTGTGGCTCCTGCTCTTAATTGCATTGATGACCTAGAAGGAGCCTGACGAGTCGCAGTTCCCTACTGTGGACCCATATCTCTTGAAGGCTACGAGGTACGCCTCATTTTGGAATTCAAAAGAGATGAACCAGGTAATGGTGAACAAATTATTTTGGGTCGGAATTGAAATGAGTCCGCACACAGTGATTAGCCAGAAGCCCCAACTATTTCCAAGTATTTTGGCAGAATATTGGCAATTCGTAGAATTCAAAGTAGATTTCCTTCATGTGCACATCCAAGAAAAGAAGGACCTTGCTAAGGTCTGGTATGAGTTGTCATGCCTAGTGACAGAGGAAGATTTTTCGGGCACAGTCAGTAATTTTCCAAGTGATTGGCTAACTTCGCCCATTGAAGGGGTGGAGATAGAGAAAACAGGCACAAGTGGCGTGACGACCAGCCTGCATACAGGAAATAAGGACACCAAGAAGAAGCCTAAGCACGTCACCTTTGAGACTACTAAGGAGTCTAAAAAATAAGTTGAGAAGGAAACATAAATAGATTCCCTGGAGACAGGAGGGGATGATTACCAAGGCAGTGATACAATGATGGATCCAACAGACTTTCCCTCCCCTTATATTGTGAAGAAAATACCATTGCAGAGTGGAAGAGGCATGTGGAAAAAGGTGAAGTCAGATAGGTCTTCTGGCCCTGAATCCTAGGTCCTCATTGAGTGGGACTTTGATGAAATTGGAGACACTATTCAAGACGTTACCGAAGATCTGTGGGGAAACATTGAAGACTGGTACAAGAAGGTATTGGAAAAGTTCCATAAGGGCCTTAAGGATTTACAGGTTCAGACGAGCACAATATAGGTGACCGTGAGTCAAGCGGGTGAGCTTGAAGCGAGTCTGTCTCAAGTGAGTGGGGCACCAGCAAGTGCAAGTACAGCTGAGAAATAATTTGCAATTACAACTGATACACGTGCGATGCTGATACTTGCAGACACCTTATATTTTGATACTGCGGAGCAACTGGCACAACTGGTGCATTGGCATAAAACAAGGCTTATCCTTGTTGCGCTGCCTTTGAAGATGTTGCATGAGTTCCACCATGGCATTACCGAAGAATTGCAGATCAGAGAGCAACACACCCTATTGATTATTCGATATGTTAAGCAGGAAAGACAGAGGATCAAAGAGGATAAAAATTTGGTTGTGCAGGAGCGTGATGCAGATACTGCCCACAGGAAACAATTAGATGAAGCCATCTCAAAGGCTTGAAGTGACCTACCTGAGCCGTAGATTCAAGCTACAACAATGCTAGAGGAAAAAGTGGCCAAACTCTCGACAAAAGTCAAGGATTCCAAAGTCGAAGTCGACAAAGTGTTACTTGAGCTGAAGGTGAAGATAATTGAGTTGCAGATGCAACTTCAGACCGCTACTCCACTAGAGGTCCGAGAGAATCGCACAATCGAGATCAAGGTTGCAATGACAAGATTGAGTCCACCATCTAGGAGTGTGCCTCACTGCAAGAGGACCCTTAGGCGCAGAAAATTGAAGCAGAAGTTCACAAGAAATTGGAGCAAATGGACAATATTAAGGTCATAACAAAGACCTTAGCCCCAATACAATGGTATACCTGTCTCTAAGAGGGTAAATTGTTTCAGGAACAAATCGATGAGCTGAGAAGAAAAGAGAATCTTATCACAACGAGAACAAAGTTGTGGTAAGATAAAGCTATTTAGTTGTCGCAAATTGTCAAGAAATAGTTGAAGGGATTGTGCCAGACTCAGAAGGACAATGCTACAAAAATAGCAGGGCCAGCTACTGAGTCATTGCTGACCAAAATCCTGGAAGTAGAGAAGCAGTGCACCGAAATAGTTCCACCTATGAAGGATTCCTTGGGTGGAATCAAAGCGAAGATCGAGGGCACACCGACATAGTGACTCGGGATGAATCACATTTTTGTGTTGGGGGCATGTTGGACAAGGTACCCCTCGATGAAATTGAAGATTAGAGGAGCAGATCATGCAGCGCAAAGTTATGTTAGAATATTAGGGGCTTTGGGGTGTGTCAAAGCCCTTTATTTTGTAAAATAATGGGAATTGTTTTGTGTACGTTGAGCTCTGCCCATGGTTTTTGGACCATAGTATTGTAAATGTAAAGACTATATAAGGAGTCTAGGATAGACCTTGAATGAGAATTAGATAATTTATGTCATAGAATGCATTTCGATGTAAGGCTATTTTGAGTCTATATTCTATTTTTTAGGTTAGAGGAAAGGCTCCTACAGCTGAGTGCGCATACCCTTGGAGCTAAGTACGCAGAGTAGAACGTATTTCATTGAAAAGATATGAACATTAATGAAATAAATTTGAAGATGGATCTATGTTATTTTCTTAAGTGTTTTCTTATCTATACTTTGATATTATCTATTTTGAATTAGGGCTTTAAAAATAATTGCATCGCGAAGTCCTACTTATGGTTATTTATTATGTTTTATGCTTGTTAAAGTAAGCTCACACAGTCTACAAGTTAGTTCAATAGAAGTGTTGAACCGCGACTATATAATTAGTTTATATTCTCTACGAAGCTATGTTAAGTATTGAAAGGAATACAATCCATAAATACACACTCCATTGTCCCTTCGGATGCAGAGAAATGGTTCTAGCACCCCCCTATATTACCTCGGTTGAGACTTCAGTCTACACAACAGATTGTTGCTGAAAGAGCTGGTAATAGTGGGTTTTGTTGGTTCACGCAGCTATATCTGAGCCTGGGTCTAGGCCCCATCAAGCCAAAAAAATGCTTTTGTTGCCTTAAAAAATGAAGCAGGAATATGGCCTAACAAAGGGACACAGCGGTTACTCTATTAACTCCATCACGGATAGGACGGTGCACTTTTTCACCCATATTTTAGCAGTAAAAATCATGCAGAAGTGTCGTGGAGAGGAGGTTTCAAAGCTGATGGTGTATTTGGTTACGCATTGTAGCAAAGGAATTGTGTAAAATTTTTTGGGATACCTATGTAAATAATTCTTGGACAATTTTAGGGAGGCTCGGGAGGAGGGCAAGCGGTTTTACTACACGTGGCTCCTGCTCTTAATTGCACTGATGGCCTGAAAGGAGCCTTACGAGTCACAGTTCTCCACTTCGGACCCGGATCTCTGTGAGGTTGCGAGGTACACCTCGTTGTGACATTCCAAAGAGCTGACCCGGGTAATGGCGAACAAATTATTTTGGGTCGGGTTCGAAATGAGTATGGACAAGTGGCGCGACGACCTGCACACAAACAGGAAATAAGGACACCAAGAAGCAGCCTAAGCACGTCACCTTCATGACTACTAAGGAGTCTAAAAAATAAGTTGAGAAGGAAGCAAATACGGATGCCCCAGAGACAGGAGAGGGTTGTTAGCATAAGGAGTCACTCCTTGATTGCAAAAGGAGTAAGCCTTACACATCATAGTTCATTTCAAATTTAAAAGGATTTTGAGTGGTGGGATGGCTTCTCAAAGAGTTTGAAATGATTTTTTATATTCTTTAATACTTTCATGCATTTGGCAAGCTGTGGAAAGTATAAATTGTATGGGTAAATTGGTAGTATAGGGATTAGAGTGTAACAAATGAAAGAAGATGGATATATGGTACTTATTCTAGGAAATATTCATATCCTAAATCAGTCACACAACTATAATGATGGCTCTTTACACAAACTCTGTATATGTAAAGTAAACAACATCAGAAAATATATTACATGCATATATTATTTCACTAATCCTTTATGAAATCTTCACTAACATGTTCTACAACATATATATGATTTGCAGGAAGCTGGAAAGAAGATAATTCACCATTAAATCCTTTAACAGTTTCTCACTCACACTTTACTAGCTACTGCAACTCATAAATTAGAAGAAATTAACTAAGAGAGAGACACAACATACATTAGATAGTTCTTGAGTCACAAAATCCTCCAGCATGAGGTGCAAAAAGACTTTTCTTTATTATATTAAGTATTCAGGTAGACCAACATCCAACATGGAAATGGTATTTACAAATGGTATGTATAGAAAGAGAGGCACCAACTCCATCTCTTCTAAAAATAAGGAAACACTACTCCTTACATTACATAGGTGTCATAAGACATTAAAACCATATCCCATTGAAATCTAACTGAAAATACATATGTAAATGAAAAAATAGAAGAGAATATGGGCTGAAGTGTTGAGTATGCTGACATGTTTCCCCTTTTTCTGATGATTTGTATCATTATGTCTTTGGTTCTTAAATAACCATGTATCTTCATTAAATATGACCTCCAACAACCTCATAACCACCTATCACCATCACTGATTATATCCATTTGGTTATGAGTCCTTATATTTCCTGAACTTTCTCGGAAATCTTGCTGACACGCCTCAAAAATCAGTTAAAACAGGTTGTACCTGCACAAAATCTATAACACTACTAGAATTTTCGGTAGCACTCTGTTTATTTTTCAAAAATGCACAGAAAACAATGAAAAACCTGTGTAGACTTCTATACTTTGACATTTGAGTTGTTGTTCAAAATTGCACGTGATAAGTAAAAATGTGTTTTATCAAGAAACCTTTTTACCTTTCTCGCATGTGGGTTGCAACTTCAGCAAGCTTGTACAAGTCTAACTAGTTGTCAAAGGCTGATCTTGATCTTGTAGTTATTTTGATTGCTTCTTTGACAATGGCCTTTTCCTCCTTTGAACCCTTTTGGATATTTCTTCTTTTTGAGGGTTATGTTTGTTGCTCTGAAGGGGTTTTGTTTTTATCTTTCTTCTTGGATTCCTTTGTCTTTAACCCTTCAGATTTTCCTTCTATATCAATGACAACTGTCAATAAAATTGGATTGTGCGGAGCCTTAGACTTAATCCTGAACTTGCTGCAATCTTAGGTATGTCTTTTTCTAGTATCAGCAACAGGTTTGGCTTCATCTCTCTTCTTCTTGCTACTGATCTCGTATCATGCATCTTTGAGGAGTTCTTCATCAGACTTTGTAGTCTGATACTCTTTCTCCATCTTCCATTGAATGTCTGCTTCTGTAATTTCTGGTAGTAGCTGTGATTTAGATTTCTCTACCTTCCTCTTCGATATCTGGTGTAGACATTAGGAAAAGGAGGGATAGGGGGAACCATTTTAATAGACTTGGGTTTTTTGACTGGAGAGCTCTCTTCTTTATCCAACTTCCTTTCAACCTTAGCTGAAGGAGTTTCTTCTTTAATGCTCTTGGTACTCTTATGGATATTTTCCTTTTGAGCTTTCCTCTTGGTTATTTTTGCGGGCTGAGGGTGTTTTTGTCAAGATGTAGGTGTAGGTGCAGGTTGGTCTACCCTGTAAAACAATAAATGGTCCCATGTTTGATTTCTTTTCCTTAACTCTACTTCAACTAACACTTTGATGAGAGCTTGATGATACAAAATGTATTCTAAATAAGTAGTATGCATTTGAATTCTGACTGACATCTTTGTCAGACTCTTCAGTGAGAAGTATGGCAAGTAGAGGGTCTTCATACCTTCAACATGAAAAATAAATCTCATATGGTAAAGGAACACTACAGTGTACCTCCTTTCACAAGTGAGGTAGATCTTGATGAGTATAACAGCTTCTGCCCATTCATTTTTGAGATAGCTATTGGAAATTCATTTGGCCTAGTTTGGATCTCTATGTCCATCCTTGAGGAAACTATTGAGGTCTCCTTTAGTGATAACCTGACCTTTAAACCACCTTTCTCCTTCCTGTGGATGGTTGAATGCCTCAGCAATTGAATCTACTGAAACCTGCAATTTAAGATCATAGGGTGTGTCTTCCTGTCCATTGAAAGAATTATCAAACTCCTGAGCTACTCCTAAGTGAGAGCTTCACAGCCTTAAGCATAGAGAATACCACCCTGCTTGAATAAACAACCTTCTCCCTTCGAATTTTCATCCACTAGGTCGGCACCTTGTGGTTCAATTCATTTTATCTTTCCTCCTCTTTTATTCATCTTCAGTAATTAATAACTCTATCTGTTGAAATCTGATAGGTGGAAAAACTATAAGAGCTCACCTAACAGGTGTTGTTGTGTCTTCCTCTGAAATCCTACCTAAAACATAAGAATCATCCTCAAGATGCACTTATAAAAAACTCGTTCTCCAATAGTTATTCTCACAACTGATACTTCTCCTTATTTCTCGGTGATTTAAAACATCAACGATTGTTCACCATCCCATGCAATGGATTCTCATTATGGTGAGTATCCTTGACCGTAGTATACACCATGTGATAGTAATCATGACCTTCATTTGGCTACGTAGCTTCAAATATCATGCTACATGTGGTTGGAATAAGAGGACCTGTGACTGGAAATCACCTCCAATGCATGCTGATTTATTGGCCTAAATTTCCAAGAGTGTTTATGCATAACCATTCAAACGGTAATTGTATTAAACTTTCGGATCCACGATCTTTCCCTTTCGAAAATCATGTACCTTGACATGAAACCAAACCAACTCGGCTGATATACAAGACAAGATCAAGGACTGGATT
This sequence comes from Pinus albicaulis, assembly GCA_034641835.2. Classification (NCBI taxonomy): domain Eukaryota; kingdom Viridiplantae; phylum Streptophyta; class Pinopsida; order Pinales; family Pinaceae; genus Pinus; species Pinus albicaulis. The sequence continues at coordinate 1,307,642,537 of CM076580.1, forward strand.
TGTTATTGCGGATTGACATCTAGACACTACACGTATACCAGGACTAAAAATTAACGTGACTAACCACAAACCTATCCTATCACGTGATTTACATCTTAATAAAAATATTTTAAACGTATTTTAAACTAAAAAACATGGCTTGACACAAAGCAAATGCACTTTTTCTTTTTCTTTTTAAAAACAGGGGAAGTTACCGGAATTTCCAGTAGCATCGAATTGAAAGAAAAACATACAAAAGCAAAAATAAAATAGACTGTCCAAAAAGGGATAAAACAGGAGCTACCAGAAATTTCGGTAGTGACCAATTTTTTTTTGAAATTTACAAAATCTAATCCTAAAAACAAAAAATTTAAATGGACTCATGAATTAGCAAAGAAATTTGCTAACAGGGGCAATGACCAGGGTGGTGATATAATGATGGATCCAACATACCCCCCCTCCCCTTATATTATGAAGAAAGAACCATTGCAGGGTGGTGGAGGCAAACAGAAAAAGGTGAAATCTGACAGGTCCGCTGGCCCTGAATCCTTGATCCTCACTGAGGGGAACTTTAAAGAAATTTGAGACACTATTTGAGACATTACCAAAGATCTGTGGGGAAAAATTTAAGACCATTACAAGAAGGTATTGGTGGTGGTCCATAAGGGCCTCAAGGATTTACAGGTTCATACGAGTGCAATACAAGCAACCATGAGTCAAGCGAGCGGGCTTCAAGCGAGCGTGACTCAAGTGATCAGGGCTCCAGCAGGTGCAAGTACAATTGAGAAATAATTGGTAATTACAACTGATTCCCATGTGGTGCCAATACCTACAAGTACCTTTTATTTTGATTCTGCAGAGGAGTTGGTGCACGCGATGCATTGGCAGAACACAAGGCTTAAGCCTTTTGTGTTTCCTTTGAAGGAGTTGCATGAGTTCCACCAGGGCAATACCAAAGAATTGTAGATAAAAGAGCAACATGCCCTATTTATTATCTGAGATGTTAAGTAGGAAAGATAGAGGATCGCAATGGAGAAACGGTTGGTTGTACAAGAGCGTGATGCAGAGACTGCGCACAGGCAACAATTGGAGGAAGCCATATCAAAGGCTTGCAGAGACCTACCTGAGCTGCAAATTCAGGTTGCAGTAGCGACAGTGGAAAAAGAGGGCAAACTCGCAACAACAATCAAGGATTCGAAAGCCAAAGTCGATAAAGTGAGACTCGAGATGAAGATTAAGATATTAAGTTGTATATGAAATTGTAGCCCGCTACTCCACTAGAGGTTCGGAAGCAGCGCACAGCTGAGATCAAGGCTACCAATGACAAGATTGAGTCCACCATCCATGAGTGCACTCAAGTATTTTAAGAATTTATAGATGTCTAGGCCTCACTGCAGGAGGACCCTCATGTGCAGAAAATTGAAACAGTAGTTTGCGAGAAATTGGAGAAGATGAACCATATTAAGGTCACAAAAAAGACCTTAGCACTGATACAGAAGTATACCCATCTCCAAGAGGGTGAATTGTCGTAAGAACGGATTGATGAGCTACACAGAAAAGAGCATCTTATCACAGCCAGAACAAAGTCGTGGGAAGTTGAAGCCAGTCAGTTGTCACAAATTGTCGAGAAACAGTTCAAGGTATTGTACCCAACACAGAAGGACATTGCTTCAAAAATTGTAGGGCCAGCTACTGATGCATTGCTCACTGAAATCGGGGAATTAGAGAAGTAGTGTGTCAAAAAAATTCCACCTCTAAAGGATGCCTCAATCGAAATCAAAACAAATATCGAGGGCACACCAGTAGAGTGACTCGAGACGATTCACATTTTTGTGTTGGGAGCCTGTTGGAAAGGGTACTCGTTGATGAAATATTTTGAGAAATACTCTAGAGATCAAGGAGAGAAGCATGCAGTGCAGAGTTATGTTAGAGTCTTAGGGGATTTGGGGTGGGTCAAAGCCCCTTATTTTGTAAAAGAATGAGAATGTTTTATTTATGTTGAGAAAACCACCCATGGTATTGTAAATATAAATACTATATAAGGAGTCTAGGATATACCTTAAATGAGAATCAGATAATTTAATTCATAGAATGCATTTGGATGTATGGTTACTTTGATCCATTATTATGTGGTTTGGTTTAGAGGAAGAGCTCCTACAACTAAGTGAATGGAAACCTTAGGAAGTCTGCAACTGAGTGCGCAAACCCCTGTAGCTGAGTCTGCAGGGTAGAACATATTGTATTGAGAAGATATGAACATTAATGAAAGGCCTTTGAAGAAATATCTATGTTATTTTGTCAAGTGTTTTCTTATCTGTACTTTGATATTATCTATGTTGAGTTATGGTTTTACTTATAGTTGCATCCCAAAGTCTTATTTATGGTTATTTATGATTTTTTATGCTTGTTAAAGTAAGATCGTGCAGTCTACAAGTTAGTTCAATAGAGGTGTTGAACCACGACTGTATAATTATTCTATCTTCTCTACGAATATCTGTTAAGTATTGAAAGGATAAAGCCCTAAATCCACACTCCATTGTCCCTCCAGATACAAAAACCTGGTTCTATCATCCCCCATCAAGCCAAAAAATGGTTTCGTTGCCTGACCAGATGAAGCAAGAATATGGCCTGACATAGGGAAGCAGGGGTTACTCTATTAAATCCATCACAGATAGGACAGTGCGCTTTTCCATGCATATTTTAGAAGGAAAAATCGTGCGGAAGTGTCGCAGAGAGGAGGTTTCAATGTCGGTGGTGTCTTTGGCTGCACAGTGTAGCAAAGGAGTTGTGTACAATTGGGTGGGATACCTATATAAATAATTCTTTGACGGTTGCAAGGAGGCTCAGGAGGAGGGCAAGTAGTTCCACTACGCGTGGCTCCTACTCTTAATTGCACTGATCGCCTGGAAGGAGCCTGACAAGTCACAGTTCTCCATTGTAGACTGGGATCTCTACAAGGTTGTGAGGTACGCCTCCCTGTGGCATTCCAAAGAGCCGACCCGAGTAATTTCAAAAAAATTATTTTGGGTCGGTTTCGAAATGATTCTATGCACGTTGATCAGCCAGAAGCCCCAGCTATTGCCAAGTATTTTGGCAGAATATCAGCAGGTTGCAGACTTCAAATATGATTTCCATCATGTGCACATATAAGTAGAAAAGGACCTTGTTGGGGTCTAGTAGGATTTGACATACCCAGTGACAGAGGAAGATGTTACGGGCATAATCAGTAATTGACTAACTAATTAGCTAACTCTACCCACTAAAGGCATGGAGACAGGCAGGCACAAGTGTTGCAACGACCAGTGCACAGAAAGGAAATAAGGACACTAAGAAGCATCCTAGGCACGTCACCTTCATGACTACTAAGGAGTGTGAAAAATATGTTGAGTAGGAAACATAGAAGGATTCCTCGGAGACAGGAGGGGGCGATGACGAGGGTGGTGATACAAAAATGGATCTACAAGACACCCCCTCCCTTATATTGTGAGGAAACAACCATTGTAGGGTGGAAGAGGTGCACAGAAAAAGGTGAAGTCGGACAGGTTCACTGGCCCTAAATCGTTAGTCCTCACTGAGGGGGACTTTGATAAAATTGGAATCACTATTTGAGACATTACTAAATATCCATGGGGCAATATTGAATACCAATACAAGAATGTATTAGCGGAGGTCCATAAGGGCCTCAAGGATTTACAGGTTCAGACGAGCGCAGTATAGGTGAGCGTGAGTCAAGAGAGCGGGCTTCAAGCGAGTACGAGTCAAGTGAAAGGGGAACCAATAGGTGCAAGTTTAGTTCAGCAATAATTGTCAATTACAACTGATACCTTTCTGGTGCCGATACCTACATGCACCTTATCTTTTGATACTGCGGAGCAGCTAGCACAGGCGGTGCATTGGAAGAACACAAGGCTTAATCTTGTTGCGCTACCTTTGAAGACGTTGCACGATTTCCAACAAGGCATTACCGAAGAATTGTAGATCAAAGAGAAGCATGCCCTATTAATTATCTGAGATTTTAAGCAGGAAAGACAGAGGATTGTAGAGGAGAAACAATTGGTTGTACAGGAGCGTGATGAAGAGACTGCACACAGGTAAGAATTAGATGAATCCATCTCAAAGGATTGTAGTGACCTACCTAAGCTGCAAATTCAAGCTACAACAGTTCTAGAGTAAAAAGTGGCCAAACTCACAACAATAGTCAAGGATTCCAAAGTCAAAGTCGAAAAAGTGCAACTCGAGATGAAAATGAAGATAATTGAATTGTAGATGCAATTGCAGCCCATTACTCCACCAGAGGTATGAGATCCACACGCAAACGAGATCAAGGCTACCAATGACAAGATTGAGTCCACTATCAATGAGTGTGCTCAAGTATTTGAAGAAGTTATGGATGTTTCAGCCTCACTAAAGGAGGACCCTCAGGTGCAGAAAATTGAAGTAGCAGTGCACGAGAAATTGGAGCAGATGGACCATATTAAGGTCACAACAAAGACCTTAGCACCATTACAATGATATACTTGTCTCCAAGAGGGTAAATTTTTGTAGGAACATATTGATGAGTTGTGCAGAAAATAAAAAATTATCACATCCAAAACAAATTCATGGGAATTTGAAGCCTGTCAGTTGTCGCAAATTGTTGAGAAACAATTAAAGAAACCGTGCCCATCCCAGAAGGAAATTGCTACAAAAATTGCAAGGCTAGCTACTGAGACATTGCTGACCAAAATTCATGAATCAAAGAAGTAGTGCACCGAAAAAGTTCCACCTTTTAAGGATTCCTTGAGTGGCATCAAAGAAAATATAGAGGGCACCCCGTTAGAGTGACTCGGGACAAGTCACATTTTTGTGTTAGGGGCCTATTGGACAGGGTACTGCTCGATGAAATATTTTGAGAAAGACTCCACAGATCGAGGAGTGGAGTGCGTAGTGCGAAGTTATGTTAGAGTCTTAGGGGCTTTTGGGTGGTTCAAATCCCCTTATTTTGTAAACGAATGGGAATTTTTTGTGTACATTGAGCTCTGCCCATGGTTTTCGGATTATGGTATTGTAAATGTAAATACTATATAAGGATTCTAGGATAGACCTTGAATGAGAATCGGATAATTTAAGTCATGAAATGCATTTTGATGTAAGGCTATCTTGATTTTGTATTCTGTGGTTTGGGTTAGAGGAAAGGCACCTACAAATAAGTGCGTGGAAACCTTAGGAAAACTGCAGCTGAGTGCATAGGGTAGAACGTATTATATTGAGAAGATATGAGCATTAATGAAAGACATTTGAAGACATATCTATGTTATTTTCTTAATTGTTTTGTTATCTGTACTTTGATATTATCTATGTTGAATTAGTGTTTTACTTATAATTGCATCGCGAAGTTTTTTTATGGTCATTTATGATGTTTTATGCTTGTTAAAGTAATATTGTTCAGTTTGCAAGTTAGTTCAATATAAGTGTTGAACCACGACTGTATAATTATTCTATCTGCTCTGTGAATCTCTGTTAAGTATTGAAAGGAAGATAATCCATAAAACCATACTCCATTGTCCCTCCGGATGCAAAAAAATGTTTCTAGCATTCCCCTATATTTCCTCGAGTGAGACTTCAGTCTGCGCAGCAGATTGTTGCCGAAAGGGCTGGTAATAGTGGGTTTTTTTGGTTTACGCAGCCATATCTAAATCTAGGTCTAGGCCCCATCAAGCCAACAATGGCGAGGATGGAGGTGAAGATAATTGTGGTGTCAAAGGTGGTTTATCACCATTCCCATTACCTTTTGTTGTTTCCATCTCCTCCTTCTCCTTTTTAAGACTTATCTCTATTTGGAGGATTTGAGCTCTCACTTTGCAACCTTGTGTTTCTCTCCTCTTAGAGAACTTTCACCATTTGTGTCATATCAAAGAATTATTTCTTAAAGGATTTTTCATCCTCTGACATATTTTCAGAATCTCCTTCATGCGGCATACTTGTTGAAGCTTCAATTGAAATTTGAGGTGAAATTTGTGGTGGAGATTGTGGCAAATGTGCTCTCCTTGTCCTTGATCTAGTTTGAGGACTTGCAACCATGAGTTTTCCTTCTCCTCTCTTCAGATTCAACCTTGTAAGCATAACATACACTTGCAAACAATTAAACCCTCATAGCAACAAAGAAAACCAAAGCTCTGATACCAAATTGATTTTTATATGAATTTTCTTGAAGATTATGTAAATTTTGCAAGTGATTAACTTAGGGTTTCAACCCTCTTTTGTCAAATTATTAAACTCATAAACATGCATAAAAATTACAGATTTTGTAGTAAACAAGAGACAATATCACCCCTCTTGGGCTACATCTCCTGGTCCAGCTTCCAATGGTTGGGCCTCTTTCATTATGCTCAAAAAATAGTGTTTACATACAATTGCAATGCTCGAATGGTTGTACAAATAGCTCCAATGGCTTAAGAGCACTCAAATACCCCAATCTAGACTCTTTATGATCCCAAAAAGGATAAAGCCTGAATAAATTATGATCTTCATAAGTTTTCTAGCTATTCGTCCTACAATTTCGACATGCCTGCAAACCATCCTACAAATCCGCCCCAAAAATTGCTAACGAAGCAACTTTTTTGCCAACCATCGGTGCAGATTGTGGGATACTTAATTCGTCCAATATTTACTATGAACCAAATAATTTAATTAAAATTTGGGGGGGGGAGGACTAAGCCCTGGCCCCTTGTCCCTTCCTTTATTTCCTGTGGGCGTGGTGACTAGGGTTGGGGCTAGCTTTGGCCCACCCCCAAAACGTTCCATACATACTCTTTAAATAAAAATTTTAAACTATATATATTAAGTAACATCTTGTGGCACGTTGTTTGGGAGCCAGTCTTACTACTTGGAGGTTCTGGGTTCAATTATGTTGGAGGTGATTTCGGCCTTATAACATAAATTTTGTTTGGCCACTAGGGAGCCACGTGGCGACCTCTGGTTGGCCCACGTGGATTTCCCTGGTTGGTTTGACCAAAAACCAATAGAAATAAACCATTTCAAACCAATTAGAAGGTGACATGTGTTGAACTTCCATAAGCTAAAGAAGTCCAGTCAGGGTCTAGTCTGTAGTACAGACTACTAACTGGGCAACCCTTTACAACCCAAAAATAATTTTTTTAGTTGTTTCCAAAAATGGACAGAACGTGATTGTAGGAGCATATAGAGTTTTTTTTTCATGAAATGAGTTGCACCAGATTCGTAATGATGAGGTCTACCCAAGCATGCATGTTTCGTTCCATTATGAGAAGTTTGAATTTTGAGCATAAATTTGATCCACCGGATTAGTGTACCATTTGGTGGCATCATTGGTAACATTCTATTGGAAAATACACAATCTAATGTTATCATCCATGAAATATTTGAACGAGCAACATAAGTGGTAAGTGGTAAAGTAATTTGAAGGGTATTTTTCAAGTTTACCATCAAACTTAAGAATGTCAACTGGAAATTTAGGTGGGAAAATTTGCCATGCAGGGGTAGCCTTGATGGAATCAGTCATTAAATTTTAAATATCAAGTAACACAAGGTTTTCCAAGAGTGGTAAGTTGAAATATGTTTGGGGATGAGGTGGTTCCCCCCAAGTGGATGATATGATTCACCAATAGCATGGTATCCATAAGTGGATTGGATGCTCAAGGAAGTGAGGTGACTAGAGGAGTTAACTCTAGTGCCTATGTGTGTATTATAAAGGTTAGTGTCCCCAAGGGGAATTCCACCAGTGGAAAAAATATTCTCAAAAGGTTGTTGACCTATAGGATCAAAGGGTGCACCAAGAGAAAATCCTCCTAGACCAAAAGGTTTACTAAATGATTTGGAACCTGGGGATTAAAAATGGTACTAAGAATAGTTCCCATAGCCCCTTCGACATTCCAAGGAAACAGGATTTTCCCCTTCAAATTAGATCCCCCTAACGATTTATTACCCAAAGGAAATGTGAACCCACTAGAAATGTAAGTACCCCCATCTTGTAGAAATTATATACACTAAGCATGCATATGTCCTAGATCCACCTGATCTCACACTATTTAAATTTATGCAAGATACTGAATCTATTCCACTTGTTAATCTTTTGTAGAAAAATTAATTGCACACACATGTGAAGCATAAACAAAAATTATCAATCGCACATAACACAGTTTTTAAGGAAAGCTTTGGTGATGTAGGAAAGCTTTGGTGAAAAACCCAAACTTCCTGTGTAACATGGAGATCATGCCGTGTCCTTTAACCATACAAAGCACTACCAAAGCTCGGTATAGTATAATCCTCATACACTATGCAAGCCTAATCTTGAAAATCATACCGATCTTTTTGCTAGCACTTGTCAAGACATCCTGAGAAGAATAGCTACGAATGAATTCCGAATTACTCTTGATTGGGATACACAATCTAAATGCAGATCATCCCACTTTATGTGTTGCTCTGATCAATGCATCACTAATAGTCTAGCAGATAGTCTATCTTGCCCTTTCACCCCATCTCTCCATGATGCTCACTTGAAAATGCCTTTCTTTTAATTCTATTTAAGTGTATTCTTTAGTTGATTTATGAGTTAATAATTAGTGAATTAATTAATAATTAATTCACACCACTCTCACTAATTGTATCAATCGGTTAGACTAGATACAACTAGCTCAACTGAGTCTAACTGAGTTAAACTGAATACAACTCCATAACTACTTCTTCCAACTGTGTCATAACTCTGCCACTTGAGTTCTAACTGAGTCCTCCATGCATTAGCTCCGGTAAACCCTCAAGAATAACGTAATTCCTTCTATCAGCTGTTGTGCCACATCTGTGCACTGAACTGAAGTGCTCCAAGAGAATAAGTTGATGTTTAGAGTCTGATTATTATTAAGAGATAGTAATAATCGATATGCATCTATTTTTAGATTGACGATCTATAAATAGACTTAGCTCAATATTCTAAAAACAGAATTTCATCTATTTTTCCAACTTGATCAACCATCCACAAATAGCATCCTGCAACTTCTGAAATATGATCATCGTGTCTAAAAATAGACTTGCACCAAAAATAGCCTGCGGGCCCACTTAGTGAAGGCGACTCTTTTCATTAAGCTCATCATCTTGTTGAATCTCAACACTCCCTCTCAACAAGATAGGGATTATCCTTCACCCTGATCCTACCTCTATGGTATTTGAATTTGCTCCTGGTGAGCGCCTTCGTCAGAATATCTGCATCCTGATCCTCCGTGGGAATGTACTGAAGCAACATGATCTTCCGCTGCACACAATCTCTGATATGATGATACATGATATCAATATGTTTAGATCTATCATGAAACACAGGATTAACTGAGAGTTTAATGCAACTCTGATTATCACAATGAATCACCGTGGGATCTAAATGTGAACCGAACAAACCAACCAGAATCTTCCTCATCCAGATAGCCTCACATGCAGCTAAATTTTCTGCCATGTATTCTGCTTCCGTTGAACTGAGTGCCACAGACCTTTGTTTCCTGCTGTACCAAGAAACTGTCATAGATCCGATACTGAAAATCCCTCCTGATGTGCTCTTTCTGTCTGTTCGGCTTCCTGCCCAATTTGCATCCATGAAGCCATGCAACTTCACCTCATCCATCTATCTGTACCATAAACCATACTCAGATGTGCCCTTGAGATATCTCAGGACATGCTTGCCCGCCTTCCAAAAGATCTTGGTAGGCTTAACCATCTCTTGTGAAAGCTGGTTCACCGCATAGCATATGTTCGGTCTTGTATTGACTAAATACATGAGCGAACCCACCAACTGTCGATAAACAGTGGCATCCACTACCTCTGCCGATGTAGCATCCTATTTCTTCCAATTTTCTGGAAGAGGAGTGTCGATAGGCTTGTAGCCTTGCATGTGAAACTTCTCCAGTATCTCCTGGGCATACTTTCCATTAGACACAAACAGTTCACCTTCCTGCTGCCATATTTCAAATCCAAGGAAATAATGAAGGAGGCCTAAATCCTTCATCTCAAACTCCTTTGCAAGATCAACCTTGCATGAGTGTATTAACTGCTCATCACCTGTTAGTATAAAATCATCAACATAAAGTACAATGATCAAAAGCTTACCCTCAACCACAATCTGGTATAGGTTTGCATCTGCCTCACTCTTGGTGAAGCCAAGTCCAGTGAAATAGTTGTCCATCCGAGTGTACCAAGCACAGGGTGCTTGTTTCAACCCATACAATGCTCTTTTGAGCTTGCACACATGCGACTCGCTACTAAAGATCTCAAATCCTTCAAGTTGCTCAATGTACACCTCTTCCTCAATGATCCCATTAAGGAACACAGTCTTCACATCCACCTGATGAATGTGCCAACCCATCTACGCTAAGAGAGCAAGGATGGTCTGTATGGAAGAATACCATGCAACAGGTGCAAAGGTTTCTTCATAGTCAATCCCCTCAATCTGTGAGAATCCCTAGGCAACAAATCTTGCCTTATACTTATCAACGCTCCCATCAGTAGCTTGCTTTACCTTGTAGATCCATCCTGATCCTACAACTGATTTTCCCACTAACCTTGGAACAATATCCCAAGCACTGTTTCTGACAATGGAGTCATACTCCTCCACCATGGCATCTACCCATGTGGGCTCCTGCATTGCTTCTTCAAAAGAAGATGGCTTTGTCACAATACACTTTCTCATAAGAGCCATGTATCTAGTATATCGGTCAGGTGACTGTCTCTGTCTGCGATGTGATGTATGAACTCCTACATTCTGTGCCGCATCCACCTTTAGTCTCTCAGCTTTTGTGGTACGCTTCCTGCCTTGTCTGATGTTTGGTTCTGCATGAGTGGACTCCTCCACTCCATGAATCTCCTCCTGTGGCTGATCCACATATAGAGGCTCATCTTTGGGAACAAGAAGTTCCTCCTCCGCATGCAAGTGTAGCTCCCTCTCAAGCGACAACTTCATGGCTTTCACCTCATTGAATCTTATATCCCATCGCATAACAGTCATCCGACTGTTTGGAAAATACACACGATAGTTATGGGGTGTTTCTTTGTACCCCAAAAATATCCCAACTTCTGTAGTCGGCTCCAACTTCTTCTTGGAATCCTTCGTCACATGAATGTAAACAGGTGAACCAAAAATCTTCAAATGAGAAATATCAGGCTTCTTACCAGTAAAATCTTCCTCGAGTGTACTCATGCCAAGTACTCTATGAGGACAGCATTTTTGCACATAAACCGCAGTGTTGCATGCTTCCACCCACAAGTGCATCGGTAGGCCCTGGTCATACAGCATCGCTCGTGTAGCACCCACGATCATTCTTTTCTTTCTCTCCGTGACCCCATTCTGCTGTGGGTTATGAGGCGCTATGAGTTCTCTTCAAATTCCTTCTTGGCTACAGAAGTATTTGAATTCACCAGAGATGTATTCATCACCATTATCACTCCTTAGAGCTTTCACCTGCTTCCCCGACTCCTTCTCCACCAATGCCTTGAACTCACAGAACTTTGAGATTTTTTCACTCTTCTTCTGCATGAAGAAGATCCAACATCTAAGAGAAAATTCATCAATAAATATCACATAATACCTGTGTTTTTCTATTGAAGCAACCGAGAATGGTCCACACACGTCTGTGTGAATTCTCTCCAGGATCACCGAAGCACAGTTCTCCTTCTCATGAAAGGTGGTGTTCACAAACTTACCCATTGTACATCCTTTGCACTGATCTGACTATGCAAGAGTACCCTTGGGAAGTCCAGTAGAAATTTTCTGCAAAATTTTCAAAGCGCCATGGTGAAGATGGCCCAATCTCCTGTGCCATAATTCGCCCTCATCGCGGCTCACCACTTCTTCTACTTTGCCCACCATTGCAGCGCATCCATCTACCTCTAGCTTGTAGAGATTCTTAATTTGAACCCGTATCTTCTTGGTTTGACCCATTTTTTTATGTCGAAGGAAGGCTTTTCCCTCACTGAAAATCATATCATAACCCTTGTCTTCCAGCATTGCGACTGAGACCAAGTTCTTCTTCTGACCTGAAACATGCATGACATTCTTCAACAAGAACGGATTACCAGACTCCCTCTCAAAGGTAATGGTCCCAATGCCAGTCACACTATACTGACCATCATTGCCCATCTCTATATGCATCTAGAGGTCCTTCTCCTCCAAGTCACTAAACAACTCTTTGTCTCCCGTCATATGGAAAGACGCACCACTGTCAAGATACCACACCGATCCCATGCAGCTTGAAACCAAGCATGCGATCAAGGAAAAATATATCTCAAATTGTGAGGCTAAGGCCTCTCCAGCTACAGATCCAGCAGCCTACTTATTCTTCTTCTTCTGTGGACAGTAAGTGGCGAAATGTCCATGCTCGTGACAGTGAAAACACTTCACTTTGGACAAGTCCTGCTTCTTGCCTTTCGCACCGGATTTTGAAGAAGATTTATTCCCCTTCCCTTTCCTTGCTTTGGCAGCCAAATCGAAATTCTCTTCATCTTCATTCTTCAATGAAGATCCATCCTTGGTACCCCACCTTATCTCCTCTTGCACAAGATCCGACCAAAGTCACTCCCATCCTGGCAGTTTCTCCCGTCCATTGATAGAGTCTTCGTAGCTATGCCAACTCTTAGGAAGCCCAAGGAGAGCCAAGCTCACCAAGTCTTCTTCATCAACAGTAACCCCCACACTTCCCAGCTCATCCTTGCAGTGGACAAACTTTTTGAGGTATTTTGGAATATTGTCGCCTTTCTCCATTTTTATTTTTCTGAGCTTGTCTTTAAGCGCCAACTTCCTCTGGTCACTTCTGCTTTGGAACAATTCTATCAAAGCCTTCCACATTAAGAATGGAGTGTCTTTCCCGTGAAGTTTGGACACAATGTGGTCCTTCACACCTTCCAACAGAATCCTCCTCGTCTTTGCAGTATTTTTTTCCCATGCATCAAGTAATGCAGCATCGCTAGATCCCAGCGTAGGAACATCGCTATCGATGAACTCCTTTAGCCCATTATCCTCTAGAACCACCTCCATCCTGTCCTTCCAAGCTATTTAATTTTAGCTCCCATAAAGGGCATACTCCAATCTCAACCCGTTGAAAGACATTTCAATGTATACTCGATTTTTGCACTAAGAATCTTCTGTAGCAAATTCAAATTGTCCACCAGCACAAACTCACTTCAAAATTGTAATCTTCAATAAAAAATGCTCTGATACCATGTAGAAATTATATGCACTAAGCATGCATATTTCCTAGATCCACCTGATCTCACACTATTTAACTTTATGCAAGATACTGAATCTATTCCACTTGTTAATCTTTTGCAGAAAAATTAATTGCACACACATGTGAAGCATAAACAAAAATTATCAATCGCATATAACACAGTTTTTAACCGGGAAAGCCTAAAGTTGAAAACCCCAACTATATATTATGTAACATGGAGATCATATGACAATCTCATACAAACGTACAAATCTTATCACAAGCTCTCAGTACAGTATAATCGTCATACACTATACAGGCCTAAACTTGCAAATCCATGAACTGATCTTTGCCACCTGCTACCTTGCCTCCACTATGCAATATTTTCTGAAGAATAGCTCTAAATTAATTCGAATTACTCTTGGATTGACTACGCAATCCTCATTGGCATCTCCACTGTGTGTTTGATGCAATCAATGCATCACTAATAGTCACAACAGATAGTCTATCTTGCCCTTTCACCTATCTCTCCACTGGTCTCCACTAAAATGCCATGCACTGTAGTTAACTGATGTATTCTTCAGTTGATTAATGAGTTATTATTGTGAATTAATTAACTAATTAATTCACTCCACTCTCACTAGTGTATCAATCAGTTAGACTAGATACAACTAGCTCAACTGAGTCTAACTGAGTTAAACTGAATACAACTCCATAACTACTTCTTCCAACTGTGGCATAACTCTGCCACTTGAGTTATAACTGAGTCCTCCATGAATTAGCTCCAGTAAACCCTCAGGAATAGCATAATTTCTTCTGTCAGTTGTTCTGCCACATCTGTTCACTGAACTGAAGTGCTACAAGAGAATAAGTTTATGTTTAGAGTCTGATTATTATTAAGAGCTAATAATAATCGACATGCATCTATTTTTAGATTGACGATCTATAAATAGACTTCGCCCAATATTCTAAAAATATAATTTCATCTATTTTTCCAACTTGATCAACCATCCACAAACAACATCCTATAACTTCTGAAATATGATCATCATGTCTAAAAATAGACTTGTGCCAAAAATAGCCTGCAGGCCCACTTAGTGAAGGCGACTCTTTTCACTAAGCTCATCATCTTGTTGAATCTCAACACATCTATGGGGTGTTTTAGCTAAGGCTTTCCCCAGATACATTTTTTTTTTATGCGATTGAAATTCTTTCTCTTTCTTGTTCAAGGAATTCTGTGCTCGTAATTTGTTTATGCAATTTTTAGAATATATTCAAGTATTTTGTTTAGCATATTACAATATCAGTTGAATCTATGTGGATTTTCTACATGGTATTAGAGTAGGAATCATAACTAATCAGGTGCTCAGTGTTAAGCTCAAAAATGGAAGTGCTCAGAATCATTCGAAACCTAAATGACCGCGAAGTGCTCGTTTCCAAGAATCCAACACACTTTGTTTCATCGAAAACCAACTCCGTATGAGAAAGTTAGATCCTATTATCCATTTTCTCAAACAGGTAAAATTTTGAAAAAAAAGGGACAGGCAGTTGCCCAGTCAAGAGTTCGTACTGTTGACGTGGTAGCTAACTGTGCAGTTGGTCAAAGTGGTCAAAGGCTCCTCTGGTCAAATCGGGTGGTGACATTTGTCATTTTGTGATTGGTTGTTGAGTTGGGTAATTTGTTACATTTTTATTGGCTTTTGGAATAAGCCAATGGGAAGAGGACATTGGTGCCGCCAGGGGCCGCCACATGCCTCTTCCAAAAGGCTGAAATAAGGCTATGTTCAAAGGTCGAATGTCATATACCATGGTGAGAAATTATATACAAGCAGAAGGGAGGAGGTCAGGGTCGACCCTGCAACCTCCCCCACACAAGCGCAATGAACTACCAATAGCCTACACGTTATAAATTAATATATATAGGCGCAATCATATATATAAATTTTATTGTATGTACTGGCGGGTGGAGGAGGGGGCCATCCCCCTCACAATAAGACCATCAAACTATGAATGTGGCGGAGGTTCCGAACTAAACACGCTTAGTGCATTAAACCACCACTTAATCACACTTAACTCTAATTAATCCCAGCTTATCACTGGCATTCATTTTGGTAGAGTCCTCCATTTTCAGCGAAATCCACATTTGGCGACGTTAACTAGACTTCTCTCCAGTTTTGGAAGGGTTTCCTAGGCCAAAATTAAATGAACCATAACTTTTGCGAAATTCGACCATTTTTGGCTCAAAACGAGTCTATCCTAGCAGATTCAGACATTTTGAGCAGTTTGAAGCAGGTTTCAGGAGAAGTAGAGGATTGTAAACAACACTTTTTTTTTCATTTTGAGTTAATACAGAGGCCTAAGCCATGGAAGGTGGACCAAGGAGATGTATCCTAAGAGGGGTAAACTCCTTCATCAAAACATTGTTTTAATGGATCATTTGATGGTTTTTTGTACATTTTATTATTGTTGTTCAGTACTTTATTTTGATGTTAAAATGCTCATGAATTTAACATAAAACTTAACACAATTACCTGTTTAACACTCACAAACACCATAAGGAAACATATGCACATGAAGTAAATGATCAACAATTGTTTATAATTCTGAAGATTAAATTAGCACAACAAAACTAACATTTAGATTTAGATCAAGGTGGTATTAGAGCAAGGTTATTTGCTTTATATCTACTTGAATTTTGTGCAAGTAGGATTTTAATGGTTGCAAATTTGTGATGCTTACAAGGTTAAAGTTGGAGAGAGGAGAAGGGAAAATGTTGGTTGCTAGTACTGAGGTTAGTAGCAGAAGAGGGAGAGCCACAAGGCCACCATATCCACCCAAAGTTTCACTCACAACTGTACTTGATGCACCTCAAGTTTTATCTCTAGTTGAGATTGAAGAGGTACAAGTTGCACCAGAAGCTAAGCTTGAATCCATAACCATCATGTCAGGTGTAGGAGAGACTGAAGGTATTTCAAAATAGGAAGCATTCAAGAAGTATTTCTGTGACCTAAATGACATGGTTAGGGTCCTATATGAAGAGAGGAGCACTAGGATGGTTGGAGGGAATTCTAAGGCTCCACATGGAGAGGGAACCTCAGAAGACAAAAAGGATGAAGAGAAGGATTCAAATGGTAGTGGAGGAAAGCCTCCTCTATCTCCACCATCTTCATAATCATCCTCATCATCACCATCACCATTATCTTCCACTTCCAAAACACAAATCACCCATACTCACTCAAAAACCCAAAAATGAAAAACTCCCTTACTCAAATTGGACATTAAGTTTGAACTTCCCATGTACAATGGTGAGGTAAATGCAGAGAAGTTGGACAATCGGATTTTTTAGTTGGAGGTACATTTCATAATCCAAAGCCTACAGGACAATGAAACAAAGATCCAATTGGCTACATTGAGGCTAGAAAGAGCAACACTAGTCTGGTGGGAAGCAACGACTCAAGAGGAAATGTGAATCCATGGTAAGATATCCATTTCTTGGGCTGAGTTTATTTCTTCAATTAAAATATAGTTTTATCCTTTAGCTTACATGAAAAAATCCATTATTAGTTGGAATAACTTTAGGAAACTCAATGGTCAAATAGTTCAATATTATACCCAGGAGTTTAGAAAAAGGGCTTTGTTGTTAGGTGTAAACTTGCAATACCAAGACACTCTATTGAAATACATTGGGGGTTTACATTCCTATTTGAAGCACACTATCCTTATGTTTAATCCAAGCAACTTAGATGAGGTTTGTGTGCAAGCCATGCACCTTGAATCAAGGGGAAACAACATTCAGGAAGAGGGTAGTAAGAAGAAGCTATTCAAGGGTAAGGAGAAAGAGAGGGGAGGAAAAAGGGAAGGAAAGAAGAATGCAAGTGTTAATAAAGAAGGTGAGAAAACCACAAGCAAACATTTTTCCAAAGAGGGGCATGATGAATCCAATTACTGGAAACTACATATCGAACTAAGGCCTAAGAAACTTAATAATAAGGGGAAACAAAAGACGGCCGCTACCTCACAACATGATCTTGGATCAGATTCCGGTGATGAGACCAAGATTAAAGCCATGGTCACAAAGAGAAAAGAAGCCATAACAAGTACTAGTTCATCAAATTGTCACAACAACACTCCGAATGAAAAAACAAGGATATAGTTGTTCCATGTAAGGGTGATCTCAAACCATACAAAGATTGGCGCATTATTTGATAGTGGGTCACAAGCGAACTTAATCTTAGAAGACTTGGTCAAAAAGCTTAACCCTAAAAATATACCTCATAATAAGCCATATCCTTTGGGTTGGATAGTCAAAAATGAAAACTTACATGTTACAAGGAAATGTGTATTCAGGTTTTCCATTACTGCAAATTTTATTGATGAAGTCAAGTTAGATGTGGTTCCGCTTGACATTTCAAGAATTATCTTGGGAAGCCCACATTTGTATTAAAGGAAAGAGATGTTTTATCTCCATGAGAAAAAATATCATTTGCTCAAGGATGGGGTGGATTATATTGTGAGAGCTCATCATAAAAAGCTAAACATTTCTTTGGTTAATGTAGGGCAGATGAAGAGAGTGGTAAATGCAAGTAAAACTTTTGTGCTCCTAATAATCAAGAAAAAGAATGATATGGATTGTGAATATTTTGAAGATTGTGATGAAAAATTAAAATCTGATTTGTTTGATGTGGTAAGTCAGTATGGCGAGATGTTTCAAGAACCAAATGGGTTACCTCCCAAGAGGGAAATTCAACATGAGATACAGTTGCAGCAAGATGTTCCACTTCCAAACATTGGCATGTATCACATGTCGATAATGGAGAGCATGGAAATCAAGAAGAAAATTAAAGAATTGGTGAAAAAAGGTATCATATGCCCATCTACTTTTCCATGTGGTTCACCAATTGTCTTGGTTCCAAAGAAGGATGGGAATCGGTGCATCAGTGTGGATTTTCGTGCACTGAACAAAATTAGGGTAAAGAATCGTTATCCACTCCCAAGAATTGATCTTTTTTCTTGATCAATTGAGGTATGAAAATTATTTCACTAAGTTATACTTACAAAGTGGTTATCATCAAGTTATAATAGCTGAAGAGGACATTTGGAAAACCACATTTAAAACTAAACAAGGATTTTTTGTGTGGCTTGTTATGCCTTTCGGTCTTACCAATGCTCCAACTACTTTCATCATGAGAGTTATGAATGATGTATTGAGGCCATTTATTGATTATTTTTTCATTGTCTACTTAGATGATATTTTTATATTTAGCAAATCAAGATATGAACATTTCATGAATGTGAAAAAATTAATTGATGTCTTGAGAAAAGAACAGTTGTTTTTTAAGATGTCGAAGTGTGAATTTGGAAAGACTTCTTAAGTTTATTTGGGACACATTGTTGGAGGAGGTGAGTTGAATGTAGACCCCTCTAAGTTTGAGGTCATTTTGAATTGACCCAAGCCCAATACAGTTACAGAGGTAAGAAGCTTTCTAGGGGCAACACAATATTTGAGGAACTTCATTGCTAATTTTTCTGCCATTGCGGCTCCATTGCATGCATTGACTAGTGTCAAGAAAGTCTTCCATTAGGGAGATATGCATCAAAAAGTATTTGATGCTTTGAAACAAAAGAACATTCCAACACTGGTATTGGCTCTTCCAAATCTTAGACAACCATTTGATATTCAAACAGATGCTAGTGATTACACCATGGGAGCAGTTCTCATGTAGCATGGTAAGCCCATGTCATTTCATTATGAAATTTTTAATAGCGCTGTGACTTACTATCCCACTTATGAAAAAAAATTATATGGATTGGTACAAAGTGTAAAGAAATGGAAACAATACTTGATGGGGAAAGAGACCATTATCCATACCAACCATCAACCATTACAGTACTTACAGTCACAATCAAAGTTGCAGCAATCACGACACTTCAGATGGATGGGATTTCTACAATAGTTTCATTTGGTTATCAGGTATAAAAAGGGAATCTATAATAAGGTAGTTGATATGCTTTCTAGGCCTATTGAAAATTCATCTGTATACTCAAGCACAATAATGTTTTGCATAAAAGTTACATTGAGGAATATGCAAATGATATTGACTTTCAAGATGTGTATGCAAGATTGAGTCAAGGAAACCAAAATGAAGAGTTATATTACCATGTAAATAACCATTTTTTGTATCACTTTGGCAAGTTATGTATTCCACAGGGAGAAAGAAATAGTAACATAAGGGAGGCACACACTTCATTGATTGTTGGACATTTTAGTGTAGGCAAGACGGTAGCGAATCTCCAAAGGTATTTTTATTGGCCACACATGTTTGATAGCATACCTCATTTCATTAGAGCATGTTATTTGTGTGAAATAAGCAAGCCTAGAAATGGGAAACTATGATTGTACACTCCACTTCTGGTACCTTTGCGTCCATGGGAGCGTATCTCAATGTATTTTGTAGGAGGTCTTCCATTGTCAAGGAAAGGTCATTATTAGTTGTATGTAGTTGTAGATAGGTTCCGAAAGATGTGTATATTGATGCCATGTAAAAATAAAATTACAGTTGAACCAACAACTCATATTTTCTTTCAAAATGTTTGGGTTCATTTTGGTCTTCCTACTTCTATTGTAAGTGATCGAGATTCTCAATTTTTTGGGAATTTTTGGTCAAATTTGTGGGACATGATGGACACTAAGTTGAAGAAGAGTACAAAATTTCATCTGCAAACATATGGTCAATTCGAGGTGGTCAACAGGACAATTATTCATATTCTTAGAGGATATTGCAACAAACATCCTAAGTTGTGGGATGAACAGTTGCATTACATTCAGCATGCATACAACAGGGCAAAGCATTCTTCCACAAATACATCACCATTTGAGGATGTCTTAGATACTTGCCAAAATCATTGTAGGACTTCATATTTGGGAAATATGTTGTTATTTATGGACATATAAAAATAGATAAAGCAAAGAATTTCATTGAGAAAATTCAGTTGATACATCACACAGTGCAAGAAAAACTTGAAAAGAGTTAAAGCAGGTACAAGGAAAGGCATGATAAACACTGTGTCAATCATAAAATCTAGGTTGCTGATGATGTTTCGTTATCTGTTAGAAAAGAGACACTTAAAGGGGAAGGTAAAAATCTTAATCCAATCCATTACGGTCCTTTTAAAATTCTAGAAATGATTGGTAACAATGTATTTAAGATATATTTTCCTCCTTATATGCAAATATACTATTTTGTTAATGTTGAGAATTTGAGATTGTTTGAGTATCTGTTGATTGATTATCAAGGAGAGCATGTTCAGCTGCCATCAATACATGATTTCTTGCCACAATATCTTGACAAAATTCAACAAGATCTCATACTTAACTAAAGAACCACAACTTCAAGGAGAGGGATTGTCAAATACCTTCGAGTGGGACTACAGGGAAAAAATCCTTTTAAGACAAAATGGATGGAGATTGAGAAGGTGAGGGAACTTTACCCTCACCTGTTAAACAATTGATAGTATTTTTTGGGGTCCAAAAGGCTTCTAGTGGGGAAGAATGATCAGGTGATCAGTCTTAAGCTCAAAAATGGAAGTGCTCAAAATCTTTCGGAAACTTAATGACCACGAAGTTCTCATATCCAGGAATTCGATGCACTTCATTTCATCGAAAACCAACTCCGTATGCGAAATTTAGAGCCTGATGTCCATTTTCTCAAACAGGTAAAATTTTGAAAAAAAAGGGACAGGCAACTACCTAGTCAGCAGTATGTACTACTGACATGGAAGCTGCCTATGCAGTTGGTCAAAGTGGTCAAAGGCTCCTCCGAGCGAATCAAGTGGTGAAATTTGTCATTTTGTTATTGGTTGTTGAGTTGAGTGATTTGTTGCATTTTTATTGGCTTTTGGAATGAGCCAATGGGAAGAGGACACATGGAGCAACCAAGTGTTGCCACGTGCCCCCTCCCAAAGGCCGAAATATGGCTATGTTCAAAGGTCCAATGTCATATACCATGGTGCAAAATTATATACAGGCGCAAGGGAGGAGGTCAGGGTCGACCCCACGGCCTCCGCACACAAGCACAATGAACTACCAATAACCCACACGTTATAACTTAATATATATGGGTGTAATTATATATACAAATTTTATGGTATGTACTAGCGAGCGGAGGAGGGGGCCAACCCCACAAGCCAACCCCTTCACAATAAGACCATTGTGTTATCATCGTGGTGGAGGCTCCGAACTAAATGTGCTTAGTGCATTAAACCACCACTTAATCACACTTAATCTAATTAATCTATGTTTATAACTGGCGGTCATTTTGGCGAAGTCTACCATTTTTTACGGAACTCCACATTTGGCGACGTTAACTGTATTTATCTCCAGTTTTGGAGGGGTTTCCTAGCAGTTTTGGACATTCTAAGAATTTTGAAGTAGGTTTCAGGAGCAGTAGATGTTGGAAATACTAAGAGGGGGGGTGAATCAATATTCCTTTCAATTATAGCATTAGTTAATCTTCAATTATTATCATTGTTTGTACAATGATAGTAGTAAACAAAAGGAACACAAATTCACATATTTTTTAAGGTGGAAACCCACTCCAGGAAAAAAACCACCTAATGCTTTTCTAATAATTCTTTAATATTCAACTCCAATTGAAAATAAAGCTCCAACTTCTTAGAATCTATAAAATCATTCTTCTCCAGCTCCCACTGGATGGACGCTCCAATGTCCGAGATTCTTCATTAGTCAATTGAATGGATGCCCCAACACCCAATGAGCTACAACTCACCCTAGCACCACCTTACCACCCTAGAGAAGAATAAAAAAAGAATGGACTCCCGTACCAGGGAAACTGGTTCACTTTACAATGATATATAATGTTGTAGAAGAATAAGACACACTAGAACATCACCCCAACTATGACACAACCACCTAATGATGATCCTAGACATCCCGACACTGCCTCTTCAACTCTTGGAAAATAGACACTAGTACAATTTTTACAATAATGTATTTACAATGACTTAGTACATTGATACCTTTACAGTGACTGTATGCAGTGCTGTCCAATTGAAGACTTCATGTGAAGAACTTCTTGCTATTTTTCTGCACCTTGGTTGCTGCTCTTGTCATGCTACCCTTTGCTGCACCTTGCTTTGCTTTGTTGCCCTAGAAATTTTGGTCCTTTGCAGCCCTTGACAATACATGATCTAGATTTTTCTTGCCTTCTAGGAGCTCAATATTGAATCTGGTGTATCTATGTTATTTCAAATCCCCAATATGTGATTTTCGGTTCTATAGTATTCCTCTTATTCTTCTTTCCAATGCCATAGGTTTGACCCAATTTGGATTCTTCAAGAGAGAGTTATGCCCAATCTCTCACAATGGCCTAATTATGGACTAGTTCAATAGAGCAAACTTGTACGGCGTGTCACATGTCATTTTTTCTTCATTAGTCTCTAAAATTGATACAAATAAAACTACAGCCTATGCACTATCTGCAAATTTTTACAAAATTCCAATATGATACTCAGAGAGAGAGTTATGATGATTTTCCCAAGGTCAATTCTTTGCTATGAATTTCAAGAGCCTGCAAAAACACTGAATTCCACAGATCATATCTCTGAAAATACTGTGGACCTTAATCTGAAAGTTTTATAGGAGCTTCCTCAGGATTTTGGCTTCACCTCATAGAAATTTCAGCTTCTGAAAATTCGTAGAAATTTTTTTTTAGCGAAAATGTCACAATGACCTGTTTTAGATGAAGAAATCCCTACATAAGGAGGATATGAGGATCACAATTTATATAGATGCTTAGGTTGAGAGGGGCTTCAAAAATTGAATGTGGGACGAATTAACGGAAACATCTCAACAAGTAGAAACCATCAAAATCATTCTTGACCCAGAATATAATAATTTGGTAGGTAAAAAAACCCATGAAAAATTGGGGTAGCCCCTGGTGTTTCTTGGGTTGACATCAATGACAACCGCTGATCAACAATATCCCCCTTTGGCATTAATGGAAACAAAAATACTCCCCCTACGATCATGACACCTCTTCCTACAACATTATCTCCCCCTTTGACATTAATGGAAAAGGGTAACCCCCCCTGACACACAACCATCCTGCGGACTTATACACACTTCCACTGCCCTTGACACACAACCATCCTACGGACCTGTAATCTAATGAGAACTTGGGAGAATCCCAAGCTTCTGGTGAAGATATTCAAATGCTTCACGAGGTAAAGGTTTAGTGAAGATATCAACGATTTTTTCTTTTGTACCAACATACTCTAGTTTGATATTATTTTCAGCGACTTGTTCTCTAACAAAATGATATTTGATTGGAATGTGTTTTTTTTTTAATGTATGATAGGATTCTTGGAGATGTTGATGGCACTAGTGTTCTCATAGAATATGGGAATAGGCTCACTGAATTGTACTTGAAGATCTTGCAAAGTTTTTTTTCATCCAAAGGACTTGAGTACAACATCCTGCCACTGCAATGTATTCTGCTTCCGCTGTAGATAACGAGATTGAGGTTAGCTTTTTGGTCAACCATGATACGAGACAACCACCTAGATAGAATGCTGCTCCACTAGTACTCTTATGGTCATCAACGCTTCCTACCCAATCTGCATCTGTAAAGGCTTGAATAATGAGATTGTTACCCTTGGGATACCACAAGCCATATTCTTATGTGCCCTTTAGATATCAAAGAATTAATTTGACATCAATAATATGTGATTCTTTTGGTGCTGCTTGGAATCTTGCTACTTGTCCAAATTCTTGCATAACATCTGGTCGGGAGGCTGTTACATATAGAATACTACCAATCATAGATTTGTACAACCTTTGATCCACATCCTTAGATGAGTCGTCTATGCTCAATTTGCAACCTATTACCATGAGAGTAAGGATGAGTTTGCAATATTCCATTTTCAATTTCTTGAGAATTTCCTTGATGTACATGGCTTGACATATAAATATTCCTTTCTCTTGGTAAGATATTTGAAGCCTTAAGAAGCATGTCAGCTCACCAAGTAAAGACATCTCAAACTCACTTTGCATATTTGTACAAAATTTCTTACTTAGTTGATCATCATTGCTACCAAATATTATATCATCCACATATACCTCAATGATTGCTAAATTATTTTTATTTATTTGTACATAAAGATTGCGATAAACAGTACCTTTCTTGAACCCTTGTTGACATAGATATCCATCAAGATGAGCATACTATGCTCTGGGAGCCTACTTGAGACCATATAGAGCCTTCTTTAACCTACAAACATAGTCTTCTTTTTCTAATAGTAGAAAACCATTAGGTTGTTCGATGTAAAATTATTCTTCTAATTCTCCATTCAGAAATTTTGACTTAACATCCATTTGTTAGACTTTGATTTTTCTTGAACATGCATAGGTGAGAAACATTCGAATGGCTTCCATTCTGGCAACTGGTGCAAATTTTTCGTTGAAATCAATTCCTTCCACTTGCGCATAGCCTTTGCAAACCAATATTGCTTCGTTTCTAGTAACCTATCCATCTTCATTCAATTTGTTCCTGAACACCCATTTAGTCCCAATGAAATTTTTATCTTTTGGTCGTGGAACTAATTCCCAGGTGTTATTCTTCTCGATTTGATCCAATTATTCTGTCATAGCTTCTGCCCAATGTTCATTCTGGCTAGCTTCCTCAAAACAACTAGGCTCAAAGGTTGCTAGAAAATCAATGTGAGCTTGTTGTGATGAAAGAAGTTGTTGACCTTCATTTATGTCACCAATGATTTGATTTAATGGATGGTTCTTTTGAATCCATTCTGTTGTTCTCTTTGGAGGAGCTTCTTGTTATTGTTTTGGTATATCTTGATGATCATTATTTACTTCTTCCTAGTTGATAGTTTCTTCTTGTTCTAGAATTTTATCTGTGTCTTTTTCAACCTCTTTCTGAAGTTTCAAAGATTATAGATCCTCATCATTATTCGTTAGAACACCATCTTCGTCAAATGTAACATTTATGCTCTCCACTATCTCTTTTTGTCTTAGATTATAAAATTTATAGGCCTTTCTTTTGCGTGAGTAGCCAAAAAAGATACCTTCATCAACAGGCGATTCAAACTTACCCAAATTTTGATCTTCTCTTTTGATATAACATTTGCTTCTGAAGATTTTGAAATATTTTACATTAGCTAGTTTTCCTTTCCATAATTCATATGTGGTCTTGTTGCAATTATTTCTGAGAAGACTTCGGTTGATAATGAAGACTGTCATATCAATTGCTTGAACCCAGAATTTTTCATCCAATTTTGAGTCCTTCAGCATTGTTCTACCCATTTCCTGTATAGTTATGTTCTTTCTTTCAACAACTCCATTTTGCTGAGGTGTTCGTGCTATTGAAAATTGTATTTTTATTCCATTTTCATCACAGTATTGCTGAAATAATTTGGAAGTGAATTCTCCACCATTATCTGATCTTATACACTTTATTTTCAAATCAGTTTAATTTTCGACCAACTCCTTGTAGATCTTAAAGTACTCAAATGCTTTAGATTTTTTCTTTAGGAAACTGACGACTGTCATCCTGGTATTGTCATCTATCATTAACATGAAATATAATTCTCCATCTAAGCCTTTTGTTCTCACAGGACCACATAGATCGGTATGTATCAATTCAGATGGATGTGATGCAAAGTGTTCTTTTGTTTTAAATTGGACTTTTGTTTGCTTTCCATGCTAACAGGCCTCACATAGTGTGTTGGAAGGTTTTGAGATTTTTGACATTTCTCGTACTGCTTCCTTTTTGCTTAGCCTGACAAGATTGTCAAAGTTTATGTGATCGATTAGTTTGTGCCATAACCAGCTTTTATCTTCTTTAGCTAGTAGACATGCTTTAGTTACTTCATCCAAAACATATATGTCGTTTGGAGCTCGACTTGTTGTAGCCACAATTTTACCATACTTGCCTTTCCTGATTTCACATTTTCTGGAGTTGAATAGCATTGTGTGTCCTTGATCACACATTTGTCCAACACTAAACAGATTGTGATTCATGTTTTCAACCAATAGAAAATTCTTGGCTATAACATCTTTGCTTCCAAGAGTGACGGTACCTGATCCTATAACATTTGAAGATCCATCATATCCAAAGGATATGGTTCCATCCTTCTTCTCTTTCAGAGATAAAAATTTCCTTCTATCTCCAATCATATGTGTTGAGCAACTGTTGTCAACATACCACACATCTTTGTTGTTTTGAGCCTTGAGAGTGAGAGCATAATTATTAGTCTTCTTCTTCTTCCATGTTCGTTCATTCTGTGGCTTGGAAGATTCTTCTAGAGGATTTTCAAGTCTGGAGTCTCTGGCTATGTGTCCAAAGCTTTGGCATTTGTAAAATTCCATATTATTTATTAAATGTTCAAATCTATTGATGTTTCGTTGAGCCCTGGGAGTTTCATATTTGAAGGATCTCCTGGAATTGTATTGGTTCCTAAGGTATGTGCGACATTCTACAGCTTTATGACCAAATTTTCCACATGAATAACAATATCCATGAAAAATATGTTGTTACCTAGATGGAAATCTTCATCGAGGAATCGTCTTCCAAGGATGTTCTGGTGAATCTTGTCCAATGAAGGCTACATGCATGTCAGATCTCATAGGTTCATTGTATTTTGTTGTAGAAGGTCCTGCTTCTTCTTCTTTGTAACCGAGGCTAGTTTTTTCGTTGTGATATCGTTGATTGTTGATGAGTTCTTCCAATGCCCTTGAGCTGTTGGCATAGTTTTGGATAGTTTTTCCCTTCTTCACTTCCTTACGCAGTGAGACTACTTCAGCTTCTAATGCTTCCCTTTCTTGGTTGCTTTCTTCCAACTTCTTTTGAAGTGACTCTTCAATACATTTTTGTTCTTCAACTTCAATTTTGAGACCTTGAAATTGTTCTTCAAGAGTATTGGAACGGATTTTCTCAGCCTTGAGCTCTTTTATAAGCCTGATTGCCTCCTCAGAAAATTCTTCTATGGTCAACCCTTCTTCTTCGTTGTTTGATACCTCTTGTTTATTGTGATTTTCCATAAACAATACTCTCTCATTGGCTTCTTCTTCGCTATCACTGTCTTCATCGGATGATGAGCTATCTTATTTAGAGATAAAGTTCCTTTGGATCCTTTCCATTTTTCTTGCTTGTTGAATTTCTTAAAGCCTTTCTTTCCTTTTGATTCGCCATCACTTCTGTTCGGAAATTTTGCTGCAAAATGACCAACCTCACCACAGCTGAAACATATCAATGGAAGTTTACCTTTGAATTTTCCCTTACCAATTTTTATTTTTCTGGTAAAGTAAGCATATCCTTCATCTGAAAGACCTTCTTCATCATCTCCCTTTTCTTCACACTTGTAGGTGCATGTATTTTCAATTGAAGGTTGTTTTTCGTTATTGGTTTTCTTAGATGCAACGAATGCAGTTTTTAGATGCGAAGTACCCTCTTCTTCATCAAGTATCATTACATATGCTATGAGAAGTACTCCATGTAATTCCTCTTTGTTGAGTTTGTCCA
Source organism: Pinus albicaulis (assembly GCA_034641835.2). Taxonomy (NCBI): domain Eukaryota; kingdom Viridiplantae; phylum Streptophyta; class Pinopsida; order Pinales; family Pinaceae; genus Pinus; species Pinus albicaulis. The sequence goes on from CM076580.1 coordinate 1,307,670,267, forward strand.
GATTTGCACTGTATTCTAAGATCGAGACCTATGGGTTGAATCTCCCTGGTAACGTTCAAATAATCTTTCGTATAATATTCTTCTCATCAACTAGCTCTCCCAATCCTTCCAGATTATTGGTTATTTCATCAACGTATTGGAAGTATGCAGCAATGTTGCAATCTTCTTTCATTCTGAGTTGCTCAAATTTTGCTCTATAGATTTGAAGCTTTGCTTCTTTGACATTTGAGTCACCTGCATATATATTATCAAGCTTGTCCCATACATTTTTGGTGGTTTTACAACCCAGCACCTTATGCTAAGAAAATTCAATAAGTCCACTGATAATAATATTCTTTGATTTTTCATCATTTACCAAATTCTTCTTGCCTTGTTCATCTGCGGTTGATGTAAATCTATTTTGAACAGTGTCCCATACTTCATAACCTTGCACCAAGAGATAGACCTCCATTCTTCCTTTCCAGAGTGCATAATTATTTTCATTGAACAGAGGTACACCATTCTTGGTATGCTCCATGACCTCCTTCCAGCTGTTAAACTATTATTGAAGGAACCAAGCTCTGATACCAATTGTTGGAAATACTGAGAGGGGGGGGGGGTGAATTAGTATTCCTTTCAATTAGATCATAATTTAATCTTCAATAATTATCAGTGTTTGCACAATGATAGCAGTGAAAAAAAGGAACACAAATGCACACATTTTTTAAGGTGGAAACCCACTCCAGGACAAAAACCACCTAATGCTTTTCTAATAATTCTTTAATATTAAACTCCAATTGAAAATAAAGCTCCAACTTCCTAGAATCTAGAAAATCATTCTTCTCCAACTCCCACTGGATGGATGCTCCAATGCTCGAGATTCTTCAGTAGTCAACTGAATGGATGCGCCAACACCCAATGAGCTACAACTCACCCTAGCACCACCCTACCACCCTATAGAGGAATAAAACAAGAATGGGCTCCCGTACCAAGGAAAATGGTCCACTTTACAATGATATAGAATGATGTAGAAGAAGAAGAGACACTAGACCATAACCCCAACTATGACACAACCACCTAATGATGATCCTAGACCTCCCGACACTACCTCTTCAACTCTTGGCAGATAGACACTAGTACAATTTTTACAATAATGTATTTACAATGACTTAGTATAATGATACCTTTACAGTGACTGTATGCAGTACTACCTACTTGAATACTTCATGTGATTAACTTCTTACTGTTGTTATGCACCTTGGTTGCTACTCTTGTCATGCTACCCTCTGCTGCACCTTGATTTTCTTTGCTGCCCTAGAAATTCTGGTCCTTTGCAGCCCTTGACAACACATGATCTTGCTTTTTAATTCCTTCTAGGAGCTCGATATTGAATCTGGTGTATCTCTGTTATTTCAGATCCCCAATATGTGATTTTCGGCCCTGTAGTAGTCCTCTGAGTATTATTTCCAATGCCACAGGTCTGACCCAATTTGGAATCTTCAAGGGAGAGTTATACCCAATCTCTCACAATGGCCTAATTATGGACTGGTTCAGTAGAGCGAACTTGTACGACGTGACACATGTCATTGTTTCTTGATTAGGCTCTGAAATTGATACAAATAAAACTAAATCCTACTCGTTATCTACCACTTTTTACATAATTCCAATCTGATACTCAGAGAAATATTTATGACGATTTTCCCAAGGTCAATTCTTTGAGATGAATTCCAGGAGTCTGCAAAAACATTGATTTCCATAGATCATATCTCCGAAAATATTGTGCACCTTCATCTAAAATTTTTATAGGAGCTTCCTTAAGATTTCGGCTTCACCTCATAGAAATTTCAGCTTTTGAATCTTCATAGAAAAAAAGTTAGAGCGTCGATGACGAAATCCCTTACATAAGGAGGATATGAGGATCACAATTTATATAAATTCTTAGGTTGAGAGGGGCTTCAAAAAGTGAACATGGGAGGGATTTTAGGAGATTAAAAATTATTAATTATTGACTTTTCAATGACCCATGCTGCAACCCCATGGGGTTTTAGCCCACTAACTAGGGTTACAAACTTCAAACATGAATATCTCTCAAACCATGAAGAATTACGTGGCGTGCCATATATCAACAGAAACATCTCGAAAAGTAGAAACCATCAAAAGCATTCTTGACCCAGAATATAGTAATTTGGTAGGTCAAAAATCCCATACAATATTGGGGTAGCCCCTCGTGCTGCTTGGGTTGACATCAATGACAACCATTGATCAACAGTAGAGGATTGTAAACAACACTTTTTGCCATTTTAAGCTAATACAGAGGCCCAAGCCTTGGAAGATGGACCAAGGAGATGTAGCCCAAGAGGGGTGAACTCCTTCCTCAAAACACTATGTTAATGGATGATTTAATGGTTTGTTGTACATTTTATTGTTGTTTTTTAGTATTTTGTTTTAATGTTAAAATGGTCATGAATTTAACATAAAAATTGGCACAATTACCTGTTTAACACTCACAAACACCACAAGGAAACCTATGCACATGAAGCAAATGATCAACAATTGTTTATAATTCTGAAGATTAAATTAGCACAAAAAAACTAACATTCAGATTTAGATCAACAATAGAAGAGAAGAATTCAAAGTTGTCCCTGCAAGTGAATCAAATTTGCAGTATCATTCTTTAGAGTTAGCAAGATGCCTTTCTATGGATTGAGACTCGAATATGCCCTTGTGGTTAGTTCAAAATACATTGCTTGGAAGGATAACATGGAGATAGAGTTGGAAGATAATCAACTGAAGGAATTCATAGATCATGATATCCCGAAGTCTCTAACATTTCATGCTAAATATCTAGCATAGTGGAATAATTTTGTAGCAAGATCCAAGAGAATCATCCTAGAGGGTGTAAGAGACCACATAGTCTTGAAACTACATGGAAAAGAGACTCCATTTGTTATGTGGAAGAATCTCAATGAGTTATTTAGTAATATAAATGAAGCCAAGAAATTTGAACTGATGAATAAAAATTAGGATTGAAGACTCTTGATCAGTGGTTGTCACTGATGTCAACCCAAGCAGCACCAGGGGCTACCCCAATATTTCATGGGAGTTTTGACCTACCAAATTACTATATTATGGGTCAAGAATGTTTTTTATGGCTTCTACTTGTCGAGATGTTTCTGTTGATAAATGGCACGCCATGTAATTCTTCACAGTTTGAGAGATATTCATGTTTGAAGTTTGTAACCCTAGTTAGTGGGCTAAAACCCCATGGGGTTGTGGCATGGGTCATTGAAAAGTAAATAATTAATAATTTTTAAGCTCCTAAAATCCCTCCCACGTTCACTTAAGCCCCTCTCAACCTAAGCATTTATATAAATTGTGATCCTCATATCCTCCTTATGTGGGGATTTTGCTACTTGAAACAAGTCATCGTGGAATTTTCGATCTAAAATTTTGTTTGCGAAGGTTCAGAAGCTGAAATTTTTATGAGGCAAAGCTGAAATCCTAAGGAAGCTCTTGTAACAACTTCAGATCAAGGTGCGCAATATTTTCGGAGATATGATCTGTGTAAGTCAATGTTTTTGCAAGCTCCTGAACTTCATCTCAAAGAAGTGACCTTGAGAAAATCTTCATAACTCTCTCTCTGAGTATTGGATTGGAATTATGTAAAAAGTGGCAGATATTGCATGGACTGCAGTTTTTTTTATATCAATTTCATAGCTGAATAAAGAAACAGTGACACATGGCACACTGTACAATTTTTCTCTACTGAACCATTCCATAATTAGGTCATTGTGAGAGATTGGGCATAAATCTCACTTGAAGAATCAAAATTGGGTCAGACCTGTGGCATTGGAAAGAAGACTCAGAGGACTACTAAAGAACCAAAAATCACATAGTGGGGATTTGATATAACAGAGATACACTAGATTCAATATCGAGCTCCTAGAAGGAAAGAAAAAGCTAGATCATCTGTTGTCAAGGGCTGCAAAGGACCAGACTTTCTAGGGCAGCAAAGCAAAGGAAGTTATAGCAGAGGGTAGCATGAAATAGTCATTATAAAGGTATCATTGTACTAAGTCATTGTAAATGTATCATTGTAAAAATTGTACAATTGTCTATCTGCCAAGAGTTGAAGAGGTAGTGTCGGGAGGTCTAGGATCATCATTAGATGGTTATTTCATAGTTGGGGTTATGGTCTAGTGTATATTATTATTCTACATCATTATATATCATTTTAAAGTGGACCATTCTCCCTGGTACGAGAGTCCATTCTTCTTTTATTATTTTATAGGGTGGTAGGGTGGTGCTAGGTTGGTGCATGAAGTCACCAATAGGTTCAAGCCTGTGAAAAATTCAAGGTGGTATGGTGGTGCTAGGGTGATTTTTAGCTCATTGGGTGTTGGGGCATCCGTTCAGTTGACTACCGAAGAATCTCGGGCGTTGGAGCATCCATCCAGTGGGAGCTGAAGAAGAATGCTTTTCTGGATTCTAGGAAGTTGGAGATTTATTTTCAATTGGAGTTGAATATTAAAGAATTATTAGAAAAGAATTCAGGTGGTTTTTGTCCCACAGAGGGTTTCCACCTTAAAAACTGTGTGCATTTGTGTTCCTTTTGTTTACTGCTATCATTGTACAAACACTGATAATAATTGAAGATTAACTAATGCTCTAATTAAAAGAAATACTGATTCACACCCCCCCTCTCAGTATTTCCAACAATTGGTATCAGAGCTTCGTTCCTTCAATAGCAGTTTAACATCTCGAAGGAGGTCATGGAACATACCAAGAATGGTGTACCTCTGTTCAATGAAAATAATTATTCACTTCGGAAAGGAATAATGGAGGTCTATCTCTTGGCACAAGGTTACGAAGTATGCGACACTATTCAAAATGGATTTACATCAACCGCGGATGAACAAGGTAAGAAGAATTTGGTAAATGATGCAAAAGCAAATAATATTATTATCAGTGGACTTATTGAATCTGCTTATCATAAGGTGTTGGGTTGTAAAACTGCCAAAAATGTATGGGACAAGCTTGAGAATATATATATGTAGGTAACTCAAATATCAACGAAGAAAAGCTTCAAATCTACAGAGAAAAATTTGAGCAACTCATAATGAAAGAAGATAACAACATTTTTGCATACTTCCACCACGTTGATGAAATAACCAACACTTTGGAAGGATTGGGAGAGCCTGTTGATGAGAAGACTATTATACAAAATATTATTAGATCGTTACCAGGGAGATTCAACCCAAAGGTATTGTTCTTAGAATATAGTGCAAATATGGACAAACTCAACAAAGAGGAATTACATGGAGTTCTCATAGCATATGAAATGAGACTTGATGAAGAAGAGGGTACTTTGCATCTAGAAACTACATTCACTGCATCTAAGAAAACCAATAAGGATAAACAACCTTCAAAGGCACAGACCTGCACCTGCAAGTGTGAAGAAAAGGAAGATGATGAATAAGGTCTTTCAGATGGAGAATATGCTTACTTTATGAGAAAACTAAAAATTTGTAAGGGAAAATTCAAGGGTAAAATTCCATTGATATGTTTCAGTTGTGGTGAGGTTGGGAATTTCGCAGCAAAATGTCCGAATAGAAGTGATGGCAACTCAAAAGAAAAGAAAGGCTTTAATAAATTCAACAAGCAAAGAAAAAATAAAGGATTTAAAAGGTTTCTCTCTAAAGAAGATAGCTCATCATCCAATGAAGACAATGACAGCGAATAAGAAGCCAATGAGAGAGTATTGTTTATGGCCAAGCACATTAAATAAGAGGTATAAAAAAATGAAGAAGAAGGGATGACCATAGAAGAATTTTCTAAGGAGGCAATCAAGCTCATAAAAGAGCTCAAGGTTGAGAAGATTCGTTCCAATACTCTTGAAGAACAAGTTCAAGGTCTCAAAATTGAAGTCGAAGAACACAAATTCATTGAAGAGTCACATCAAAAGAAGCTGGAAGAAAAAAACGAAGAAAGGGAAGAATTAGAAGCTGAAGTAGTCTCATTGTGTAAGGGAAAAACTATCCAAAACTATGCCAACAACTCAAGGGCATTGGAAGAACTCATCAACAATCAACGATCTTACAACGACAGAACTGGCCTCGATTACAAAGAAGAAGAAGCAGGACCTTCTACAACAAAATACAATGAACCTATGAGATATGACATGCATGTAGACTTCATTGGACAAGATTTGCAAGAACAACCTTGGAATACAATTCCTCGACGAAGATTTCCATCTAGGTACCAACAAATTTTTTATGGTTATTGTTATTCATGTGGAAAATTTGGTCATAAAGCTGTAGAATGTCGCACGTACCCTAGGAACCAATACAATTCCAGGAGATCTGTCAAATATGAACCTCCTAGGGCTCAGCGAAACATCAATAGATTTTAAGATTTAAGAAATAATATTAAATGTTACAAATTTCAAAACTTTGGACACATAGCCAGAGACTACAGACTTGAAAATCCTCCAGAAGAATCTTCGAAGCCACAAAACGAACGAACATGGAAGAAGAAGAATACTGATAATTGTGCTCTCGCACTCAAGGCTCAAAACAACAAAGATGTGTGGTGTGTTGATAGCGGTTTCTCAATGCATGTGACTGGAGATAGAAAGAAATTTGTATCTCTGAAAGAGAAAAAGGATGGAACCATGTCCTTTGGATTTGATGGATCTCCAAATGTTATAGGATTAGGTACCGTCACTCTCGGAAGCAAAGATGCTCTAGCTAAGAATGTTCTATTGGTTGAAAACATGAATCACAATCTGCTTAGTCTTGGACAAATGTGTGATCAAGGACACACAATACTATTCAACTCCCAAAAATGTGAAATCGAGAAAGGCAGGTATGGTGAAATTGTGGCTACAACAATTCGAGCTCCAAACAACATATATGTTCTGGATGAAGCAACTAAAGCACGTATACTAGCTAAAGAGGATGATATAATATTGGGTAGCAATGATGATCGACTAAGTAATAACTTTGCTACAATGATGCAAAGTGAGTTCGATATGTCTTTTTGGCTTGAGGGGTCCTGACCCAGGTTCGGTGTGCAAGGTTTTCCAACAAACCCCTATACTACTGGCCCTTCGGGCACTGACCTGCTTGCGCAGGTCAAAGTCTCACCCGAAGTAGTATGGGTGGGTACTAGAACCAGGTTTCTATACCCTGAGAAAGGATGTGTAAGGCAAGCAGAGCTGCGTCCTGTTTCTGTAATTCCTAGATTACCTTGTTCTGCGCAGGGTTAATTATGTTTCTATTTGCATCCACGTGCACTAGATCTATAGTTATATTCTTTTCATAATATCAACACAGTATTACATAAACAAAGCAGAATAGATCTAGATCCAAGAATTCAGTACACAGACCTTCATAGCTAAAATACAGAAAATATACAACACAACAATTGTCAGCAATTTAGACAATAGTACTCACAGATTCAGATCTCTAATAATCCTTCACATTCATTCATTCATCAATCTTTCCTTACAATTCCCTTCCTAACCTGCGCACATAGCAGCAGGGTCCACACATAGATGGACTAGGATCTCTGCGCACACAGCCAGCAGGAGTCCATTTCCCAAAACCCAAACAGATAACTTAAACAACAGATCGCATCAATAGCTCGTCATTTCTTATTTCTTTCAATACAAAATACATCTCTATTTATAATAATCTAGCCTCGACTTTCCTATGGTCCAAAACCCATGGTTTTTGGACCCCTAGTTTACCCTTTGACCCATTACAATGTGTTCAGGGCTTTGACCTACCCAAAAACCCCTGCACTAGACTAAATATAATAAAAAATAATCAAAATGGACCATTTTCGCAGCTTTTTAGGAGACCCTGTTCTAATAGTCCCCCAACACAATCTTGTGACTCGTCCCGAGTCACTGCGGTGGGGCAGCTTTGATTTGTGCACGCAAGGTATCAAGAGAACTGCTAAGCCAAGGGAGTACATCTTGACTCTGGGAAGAAGCATCCTGCGCAAGATCGACCAGCTTCTGGGAGGGCGTATCTTCAGCAGCTGTGGTAACGCTCTCAAGAAGCTAATTAAGTTGCTTGTTTGCGCCCTCAATGTCTTGTGATAATCAAAGGGCTGAGGTAGTCTAGGGCTTTAGATGTTTGGCCATGATATGTTGTTTATGCTGGAGTTTCTCAATCTCATTCTAGAGGTCATGGCTAGTTTTTAATCGAGGCAAGTGCTGGGCAGGTACCAAGGTAGGCAGCGTAGCATTGATCTGTTCGATAACTGCTTCTTTTTGCCGTAAGTCCTGATTGATCTGTTGGAGGACTGGATCGCACTGGACTCGAGTCCAGAGCTGTATGGATGATTCCAACAGCTTGGAACCTTGAGCAATATACCCTGAAATTGCAGTTGTTGCGTCTGTTATTAGAGCGGTACACTCGGCACGAACTTATGGGGGTGTGTCGGGTTGTAGGCGGGCCTGTAAGTCCGAAATTTGTTGTCCCAGTTGTGTCTTGACAGTGTGGATTTCCAACTGAGAAGCTTTTAGAGCAGTAACCAAATTTTTCACCTTATCCTGAGATGTATCCTTAGCCGAGATTTCCTCTGTAAATTATGTGCAGAGCTGGTGGATCACAGTCTAAAGCTCCACTTGTTGTGACACGGCCTAGATCAATTCAGCAGCCTGCTACACAATGGTGTGTTCGACAGTATTACGCTATTGGGTTGCGTACTGAGTGCGGTGACTAATCTCCCGAGAGACAATGTGATTGAGGCTGTCTCAGGATGCGTGGGGCAGCTTAGCCAAGTCCAACTGAATATCTGTGGCTACTAGGGGCTGCATGCCGACCACAACACTGTTAGGGATACTCGAGAGATTACTGGCCTCTCTTAGTGGTGCCAGACTACTGTCGACCGACAGGTTTGTGCCTGGCCTCCGCTGGTCGGGGGTGATCCATTTTGATTTGGAGAGCGCGGAGGTTGGCCTGAAGAGAGTCGACCCCTGCCTTCCACTGGGCCACGACAATTACCCACTTATCCTCCGTAGCCATGGTGACCGCGTCCATGATCTGCTCCAGGTCACTATCTGTTAATTTGATTGTCGCATCATAGTGCGCATGGAGGGCGTGCTATTTCTTTCTTAGTCCTAATGTCGATTCCCTCTTCCTCTTAGTGCCGGGAGGAGGGGTGGTGGCGGTATCTACCTGATTCAGAACTGTATCGGCCTGTTGCAGCAGGTTACCTCTGGGTTCAGTTGCAACTGATGCTAGAGTGTTGGGGAGACCTTTTTTCCAGGTGGGGGGCCATAGTGAGATCAATAGATCAATTTATTCATCGGGTACCATATAAGGAAATTCCTTCCATGCCTGACTAGAAAGACTACGAATCCGGACCTGGTGCATGGTGATTTGAAATGCAGCAATATGCTTATATTTTCTGTATATGGTGGGGTATAATCGGGGTCGAGAGTTTATGGCAGTGGCAACACTGCTCTGAAAGAGAACCCAAAATACCTTGTTATCCTCGATACGCTGCTTATCCTTAGAGTCCCACAAGTGAGAATATCGAGCGCCTCCACACATCCCAGCAGGGAGCTCTGGAACAATCGCCTCCTTCGGTTTGTCCCAGGTGACTAGTGCTATGAGAAATAATAGCCACGAATAGAAAAAAGAGGTACCATGCTCTTGAGACTCGCGGACATTAGCGAGAAATTCATCTCACAAGTATTGAGCCCAATTAAAAAACACACCCTTCGTGCACTGTCCAGTGAGCTAGATGACATAGGCGGGGACAGTCGCAACCTGGCACCTCCGCATTAGTTTGCAGGCTAACAGTCGAGTACCCATGTGCGTAGCAGGGTCGTTGATGGTTTGGATCACAAACCCTCGCTGATTGCACTGTATTGCATAGGTCTCCTGGACAAACAGAGCGATAGCATCTTCGTAATTCTTTCTAACTTTCGCGAGAGGGTGCGGCCCTTGCATCGGAAGGCCTCTAATCTTGTGGATCAACTCAGCATCGATAGGGACCCTGTCGTGAATCCATAAGCAGCCATTGTGAATGAGGGCGAGTAACTAGTGTGCCAACCGATCTGTGATGTTGTAGCGGCCAAAGTGGGGCATACGAAGCAGATTCAGAAGTCCGGATCCTGCCAAGCCACATACCCAGTGTTGAGGCACCACCGTGATTCCATCATCCTCAGAGATCACCGAGGATGGGGACCTCTCCGGGGGTCAGCGGAGTCTGCAGGTAGGTGATCAAGCCATCCAAGTTTTTTGGTATTGGCGTAGATGGTCTTCGTGGTCGGATGAAGGGGGGTAACCAGTTGATCGGGTTAGCCGGCAGAGTCCCCTCCTGATCATCTTGTTCTGAGGGTAGGGGCCTAGCATGTCTTGGGGAACTTCAGGGCCTTTTCACTACCTATGGGGTAGTCCCTGAAATTTGAGCTTTTTTCTTGCCTTTCCTTATGGTCCATGGAGGGGGGACTTCTTCTAACTCAGGCTCATCCTTCAGAACTTCTTCAACCTCAGGCTGAGTTGGGGCGGAGGTTTCGGTAGGGGCAGTAGTCGAAATCCTTGCATGGAAAATAAATCCTGGCTTTGGGTGACTGCTATCTGACGGGGGGGTTTTACCAGTCATGGGAGATATGCTGCAACTATAAAAAATTTCGTTGCCCGATTGCTTCTGCGAGACACTTAGAGTAGGTCGCTTGTTTACATGAGACAATACTGCTAACTCGACTAGCCTGTCGCCCTTTAAGCACTTTTCATCGGATGATAGAGAGAGATAGTTTACGTGGGGCGGGTTTCCCAAGGAAAGGTAAATATTCCCCGTAACTCGATTAGGGGCCGCTCCTCTCAATGGTAACTTATGCTTTTTACCAAAGGGTACAGTTCCAATGGCTAGTTGTCGCATCCCCAATGATTTAGGCGTATTTGTCACACTAAGGTTGCCGATTTGTGACAGCTGCCTGTCTTCCCCCAACATAGGCTTGCTTCCTAAGTAGTTCCTGGCCCAAGACCAAGATATTTTTATCATTTTTCCTAAAAGGGCTTTAAGGGGGGCTGTCGTTGGAACCAACTGCCTAACCCCTGGCTAGGTCACCATTGTAAAGGTGGCCTGAGGCATGGGGCCACTACTTGTGGAACCTACAGGTGTCATCAGGAACCTGTTGCTCACTCGGGGGTCAACCTGTCCTTCTCTTGGGGTGGGTTCGCCGCAATTGCTTAGGCCTAGCTCTACTCCCATCCTTTCCTCTGGGGCCATAAAGAGGGATTCCTTAGTGATACGAAGACAACACAACGTAGAGGCTTCTCCTAGCCAGGTCTGCCAAGCTTCTAAATCCTTACTGGGATCCTCAATATCTCCCTCGTAGCATGGTACATTTTCCTAGGTGAGGTTATCCCTATATCGCACTGTCAATTTATAAATATAATCCCCAGCCCCTCCCTTAGGTATAGGTTCTATATAACATTTGGCTTCTACCAGGTCTAGTGGTACAATGAACCGTTTGCCCTTGTTTTCAAATATCATGCTGCGATTTTTGAGGTTGATGATGCACCCCATGTCTATAGCCCATTCTAGCCTGAGGAGTGCAGGGTAGGGATCCATATCTTCCACAATTTCTATCACCTCAAAGTCAGCTAGGATCCTTACTCCTGTAGTATCAACCACGACATTGGGGAGTCTACCTAGAGGAATGATTTTTTGATGATTTTCCATTCGAAGCTGGATGGTGGATCGCTCCAGCTTGGGTTCCCCCATGCGTTGCCAAGTGTGCTTAGGTAGTATATTAGCATCCGATCCAAGGTCTAAGATAACCCGATCCATCTCGTAGCCGCTAATCTGGAATGTCAGCCGCATTTCCTTGCCAGTGTGTCTTTGATATTTGTGTAACGTATGCACATCCCTAATGTCGGTTGACCTGGTATTATGTGTTGCACAACTTTCCAGTAAAGCCTGTAGATTTCGCACTGCCTGGGGGTTGCGCAGCAGCCTCATGCATACTTGTAATAAAGGTTCAACCTCCTCAGTTACTTCCACATCTCTTAGGTATGTAGATGGTGAGACTTTAGTCTCAAGGAAGTCCTTTCGAGCATCCATAAACGTTTCCCTTGCTTTGCCCAAGTCTAGTCCTTCTTGGTTGCTAAATGCCCTGCGGATCAGTGTGTCAGTTTCGGTTTTCTCCTTAGGCCCCCCAGTCGCTAATCCATTACACGTTACGACATTTACCTGACCCCTCGTCTCGGTCTGGACCCTTCGTACCTCCTACGCAGATGGAAGTAGCTTTCCCTGTATCTTTTCTTTTAAGGTCGGGCAATCTTCCAACGTATGGCCCAACTGTCTATAATACCAGCAGTACTGTCGTAAGGGGTACATGAAATTCCTTGCAAAATGCCCCGTGCCTCCATAGTTATAGCAGATCGAATGGCCTCGACCCTGACCTGTGCTTCCTCTTTGGCTTCCGTTCCTTTTCCCAGGGGAGGAGTTACCCGATGGGGTTCTTGGTGAGGTAGGGTTTTCCCCCTCGTTCATTGCTTCATTATGGATTCGGTAGTCCTATTCCTCATGGCTAACCGACTGGAAACATTGGTACCAGTGTTTCTTTGATGCAGAAACGGGGGTGTTCGGACAGGACCATCGGTTGACATCACGTAACCCAACTACGTAGCTCTCTTCGTGCCAGAGCATAGGTCCCCTTGAGCCCTACTATTCCGGGCTATGCTCTTCGGGTCCTGCCGTGTGACTTCCTTTTCCTACCAGCCCCTCTTCCCTTCTCTCGATATAGATTCTGAATTTCCTGGTGCATAGCCTCAAGCTGCCTCTGGATTTGTTGTACTTCTAACGTAGCATCTTTTAGAGGCATAGCTTCTAACTTCATAGCAGCTTCCAAGGCCTTGTCTTGTGAGTAAAAATTATGGCGACCCATAGGTATGCGTAGCTGAGGGAGTAGCATGGTGATAAACCATTCCGTAAGCTGTCTGTCATCGTACCGAAATCCTCCCTCCTTGATAGCTTTTTTTAAGCATTGATCTGCTTCCCATACAGACTCAGTTACCCCTTGCCTGAAATCTTTCAGTTCTACTACGACTTGAGAGTAGGACTTCAGTTTCTAGAATTTTTGTGTTAGAGCGTCCTTAACATATTGAAGTGATGCGCTCTCATTTTGAGATATATACCGCATATACCAGTCCAGTGCCCTTTCTTCGAAATCCAAGGATAGCTGTGCCCTTTTCAGTGTATCGCTTACGACCCCTTGTGTAGTCCATACCAAGTCAGCCACGAACCAAAACCGTTCCATGTCTTCATCGGCTGCGCCCTTGAAGGTAGGTAACTTCAAGTGCATCATCATGGTTCCCTAGGTGCCCTTCTTCAGTATGCGCTTGTCAGTACCCAATCCCTTCCTCAAGCTCCTTGGGTCCTGGCAACGGAACCATTTGTTGGCTTGAGGGATCCTAACCCAGGTTCGGTGTGCAAGGTTTGCCAACAAACCCCTATACTATTGGCCCTTTTAGTAGTGACCTGCTTGTGCAGGTCAAAGTCTCACCCGAAGTAGTATGGGTGGGTGCTGGAACCAGGTTTCTGCACCCTGAGAAAGGATGGGTAAGGCAAGCAGAGCTGCGTCCTATTTCTGTAATTCCCAGATTACCTTGTTCTGTGCAGGGTTAAATATGTTTCTATTTGCATCCACGTGCACTAGATCTATAGTTATATGCTTTTCACAATATCAACACAGTATTACATAAATAGAGTAGAATAGATCTAGATCCAAGCATTCAGTACCCAGACCTTCGTAGCTAAAAGACAGAAAATATACAACACAACAATTATCAGCAATTCAGACAGCAATACTCATAGATTTAGATCTCTAATAATCCTTTGCATTCATTCATTCATCAATATTTCCTTACAATTCCCTTGCCAACCTGCACACATAGTAGTAGGGTCTGCACATAGCTGGACTAGGATCTCCATGCACACAGCCAGCAGGAGTTCGTTCCCCAAAAACCAAAAAGATAGCTTAAACAACAGATCGCATCAATAACTCATGATTTCTTATTTCTTTCAATACAAAATACATCTCTATTTATAATAATCTAGCCTCGACTTTCCTATGGTCTGTAACCCATGGTTTTCAGACCCCTAGTTTACCCTTTGACCCATTACAATGCGTTCGAGGCTTTGACCCGCCCCAAAACCCATGTGCTAGACTAAATATAATAAAAAATAATCAAAATGGACCAGTTTCGCAGCTTGTTAAGAGACCCTGTTCCAAAATGTCTTTACTTGGTGAGTTGACATACTTCTTAGGGCTTCAAATATCTCAGCAATAGAAAGGAATATTTATATGTCAAGCCAAGTACATCAAGGAAATGCTCAAGAAATTCAAAATGGAAGATTGGAAATCCATCCTTACTCTGATGGTAACAAATTGCAAATTGAGAATAAAAGACTCATCTAAGGTTGTGGATCAGAGGTTGTACAGATCTATGATTGGTAGTATTTTATATGTAACAGCCTCATGGCTAAATGTTCTGGACAAGTAGCAAGATTCCAAGTAGCACCAAAAGAATCACATATTATTGTCATCAAAAGAATTCTTCGATATATAAAGGGAACAACAAAATATGGCTTGTGGTATCCCAAGGGTAACAATCTCATTATTCAAGCCTTTACGGATGCAGTTTGGGCAAGAAGCATTAATGATCGTAATATTACTCATGAAGCATTTGAATATCTTCGCCAGAAGCTTTGGATTCTCCCAAGTTCTCATTAAATTTTCCTTATTCAGAATATAAAGGGAGAGTGGAAGTGTGTAAAGGTCTGTAGGATGGTTGTGTATTATGGGGAGTTACCCTTTGCCATTGATCTCAAAGGGGGAGAGAATGTTGTAGGAAGAGGTATCATGATCGCAGGGGGAGTACTTGTGTTGCCATCAATGCCAAAGGGGGATATTGTTGATCAGTGGTTGTCATTGATGTCAACCCAAGCAGCACTAGGGGCTACCCAGATCTTGCATGGGAATTTTTACCTACCAAATTATTATATTATGGGTTAAGATTTTTTTTTATGGCTTCTACTTGTCGAGATGTTTCTGTTGATATATGGCACACCATGTAATTCTTCACGGTTTGAGAGATATTCATGTTTGAATTTTGTAACCCCATTTAGTGGGCTAAAACCCGATGGAGTTGTGGAATGGGTCATTGAAAATTCAATAGTTAATCATTTTTAAGCTCCTAAAATCCCTCCCATGTTCACTTGTTGAAGCCCCTCTCAACCTAAGCATTTATATAAATTCTGATCCTCATATCCTCCTCATGTAGGGATTTTCCTACCTGAAACAGGTCATTGTGGAATTTCCACTCTAACCTTTTTTTCTATGAAGGTTCAAAAGCTAAAATTTTTATGAGGCAAAGCCTAAATCCTGAAGAAGCTCCTCTAAAAATTTCAGATCAAGGTGCGCAATATTTTCAAAGATATGATCTGTGTAAGTCAGTATTTTTGCAGGATCCTGAACTTCATCTCAAAGAAGTGACCTTGGGGAAATCATCATAACTCTCTCTCTCAGTATCGGATTGGAATTCTGTAAAAATTGACAGATATTGAATGGACTTTAGTTTTCTCTATATCAATTTCAGATCTGAATGAAGAAACAGTGACATGTGGCATGTTGTACAAGTTTGATCTACTGAACCAGTCCATAATTAGGTCATTGTGAGAGATTGGGCATAAATCTCTCTTGAAGAATCCAAATTGGGTCAGACCTATGGCATTGGAAATAAGACTCAGAGGAATAATACAAAATAAAAAATCACATATTGGGGATCTGAAATAAAGAGAAACACCAGATTCAATATCGAGCTCCTACAAGGAAAGAAAAGCTAGGTCATGTGTTGTCGAGGGCTGCAAAGGACCAGACTTTCTAGGGCAGCAAATAAAAGTAAGGTGCAGCAGAGGGTAGCATGAAAAGAGTAGCCATAAAGGTGCAGAAAAACAGCAAGAATTTCACCACATGAAGTCTTCAAGTGGGCAACACTGCATACAGTCATTATAAAGGTATCATTGTACTAAGTCATTATAAATGTATCATTGTAAAAATTGTACAAGTGTCTATCTTCCAAGAGTTGAAGAGGCATTTTCGGGAGGTCTAAGAACATCATTAGGTGATTATGTCATAGTTTGGGTTATGGTGTAAAGTGTATTCTTCTTCTACATCATTCTATATCATTTTAAAGTGGACCATTTTCCCTAGTACGGGAGTCCATTCTTCTTTTATTATTCTATAGGGTGGTAGGGGGGTGCTAGGCTGGTGCATGATGTCACCAATAGGTTCAAGCCTGTGAAAAATTCAGGGTGGTAGGGTGGTGCTAGGGTGATTTGTAGCTCATTGGGTGTTGGGGCATCCGTTCAGTTGACTATTGAAGAACCTCGGGCGTTGGAGCATCCATCCAGTGGGAGATGGAGAAGAATGCTTTTCTAGATTCTAGGAAGTTGGAGCTTTATTTTAAATTGGAGTTGAATATTAAATAATTATTAGAAAATAATTCAGGTGGTTTTTGTCCTACAGAAGGTTTCCACCTTAAAAACTGTGTGCATTTGTGTTCCTTTTTTTTATTGCTATCATTGTACAAACACTAATAATAATTGAAGGCCTACCACAAGCATATTTCTTCATGTCAACTCAAGAAATTTGGTGTCAGGGTCAAGAGCCTCTACACATTAGAGGAAGATGCATGCATAGCCTTGAGGAGAAAGGCAAGGTTTAGAGATATGTGGTTTTAATGGATTATGATTTATCTCTCAAGAGGAAGCCTCAACCAATTGACAGTTGGGTTGACCACGAGGATGATGATAAGTCAGAGACCTCTAGTAGTAGGAGAGTTTGAGCCAAGTGGGTAGAATGAGTACATGCAACCATACCTCCAGGAGAGAGGTGGGGCGATGTGAAGCAATAGTCCTAAGAGTGTAGAAATTTGGGTAGGGTCCATTGAGATATTTTGTCTCATGGATCATTACCTTGTTATGGGGCCCACAATACACAATAGCAAGATGGATCAGTGGTGGTTGATGCAGTCAAATGTCAGAGTGACAGATACATAGAGTAGCAGCAGTCAGATACTGGGGAGTGCAGAGAAAATTTGGCATTAGTGCAGATGGCATAGTGTAGAGTCAGCAATAGCGCAAATTATTCAGTAGATAGTGCAACAACTAGTAGAAGTCAGAGACTCTGGTGACAGATGCATCATACTGATCATAGTTGATTCAATTTGGATTATTTTTAGTTTTAATAGTTGTAGTAGAAACAACACTAGAGAGAAGTGTTTCATGCATAAAATTCCAAAGGTACTTGATCAGGATAGAGTTGAATTCCTTTCTTATTGAGAGGGAGTGTTGAAATTTACAACAAGAAATATTGAAAATAGCAACAGGAATAGGTTTCTAATTTAATTTTCCCTTAGTTAAATTAGAAGTAAATTGTAATTCCACATCACGACAACTTTTACAAGTTAACTAAGTCAGGAAGGAAGACTTAGTTAGTTCCTTCAGTTCAAGTTGAGGGTCAAAGTAGAGACATTTAGAGTGTCTCCTACTTTTTAGGAGCCCTGGTTTAGTTTATTTTGAGTTGTAATTAATTAACTTAATTTATTTGAGTTGAAATCAGTTTAAATAGTTCTAACTGATGGAGGAACTAGTGAGAGGTCAAGTGAATTAAATCTGATTTAATTCACATGCAGTGACCAATAAGATAACTGATAATTCACTCATAAATAACACATCCATATCAATTCTGAGGAAGACCTAGTTGATATTGGAGTTAAAGGGAAGCATACTATCAGCTGTATAATCATCCAAATTGTACAGGTGGTGCATGCAGTCAGAAGAAGGCCTAAAATAAACCATTCCTTAATTACAAAACTCACTAATTTTAACCATTCAAAATTAATTTAAAAGGAGGAATGAAGGCACAAGTTTAATCATTTTTTTTGTGATACCAAGCAATAGGAGGCACAATTTTATGCATGGATATTGTGAGAGAAAGGTGTGCCAAAATAATCGTGTGCATAGGTTGGTAGTGAGATAGACAGAGATAGTGCAGAGATTTCTCAAGCCTAAGAGAAGCATTGTATTGTTCTCATATTCTTTGAATTATGAAATACACAGATAGTGAGGTTTTTTAGCTAAGGCTTTCCCCAAATACATCTTTGTTTTGTGTGATTGATTTTTTTTTTCTTTTTTGTTCAAGTGATTATGCGAGCGTAATTGGTTTCCAAAATTTCTACAATAGATTCAAGTATTTTATTTTAGCATATTACAAGATCAGATGAATCTATCTAGATTTTCTACAACAAAGACTTCAAAAAATTATCCATTGGTACTCCCTAATGGAGTCACTGGTTTTGTTTTACGAAATTTCCCTTATATTGAAAAGATACATTAAACCCACAAGCCTACCCCGAGCCTGTCACAGACATAAAGTTCCCAAACTAAATAACCCTTGACATATCACGCACATGCATTGCAAGAAACAAACAAGAGAGAGATTAGATGTGCATCTTCTTCCATAAGATCGATGTTTGGCAAAGTCGATGGTAGATTCTCTAGAGATATTCACTCCTAAATTTCTTGCACTTGTTACCTATACACAAACAAAAAAACCACAATATATACTTTCCTCCAATACCCATTAACATTAGTCAAATAAATTATAAATACAAACACATTCAACATTAAGAAAAAATATGTTTCCAGAGGGAGTAGATATTTGTATTACACTATGAACATGTATAGAAGTTTCTCCTTTAGTAGTCCCATGTTCATGTCACTCATCTCATGAAAACTCACTGTCAAGGCACACAATATTATGTAGCTTATCATAAGGGGAACATATGTTCAATCCTACAACATTTCATTGTATTCACTCTTCTCCTTGTGTTTCATGGAGGCAATTGCTTTTATAGATGGATTGGAGGAGTGATAAAAATGTATCTAGACACTTTTTTGACCATGTTTTATATGGTCCTTTCATACTAATCTCCTAGAACTGATTAACTTTGACCTTTTCTTCTCTTATACATTTGAATTGTTGCTTCAACTCTCTTTTTTTATGTAACTAAAGAGTTGTTGAGCCCCTCAACTCTCTTTTTCAAGTCAATAAGAGAATTATTATTCCTACCAACCTTTGTTAGTGTTCTAGGTGTGTTTAAGGAACAAAACCTTAGTTTTTGTAGAGTTTCCATCGACCATTTTTTGTATTCTAGTCTTCATGTTGATGCCTTTCCCTAGTGGATCCAAGGGGGTGTCACTATGAGCTATGGAAGACTTATATGGTGACATTTTGAGATATAACACATACCTCATTTGGATTGGTATCATTCAACATTGATGAGGATGATGGTGACCTATTTACCAGGTAACATGCAATATCCACTGTATTTTCCCAAAATTCATATCCTAACCCCACACCACTGAGCATGCTCCTTTCTTTCTCCATTAATGCCATATTCATCATTTTTGCAACTCCATTATACTAAGGTTTGTATGGACTAGTTTTATGCCTTATTATACTACATGTTTTACATAATTTCAAATTCATTTCCATAAATTTCTCCACCATTATATGTCTTTAACACCTTATTTTTCTTCTTATATTGATTTTTCACAAGAGAATTAAGCTTTTTGAATTTGATAAAGACTTCATATTTATTCTAGAGGAAATAAATCCATGTATTCCTTGAGAAGTGATTTATAAATGAGACATAATACACATGATTTTCCCTATGATGGAGTTGATTGCACAGGTCCAAACACATAATTCCACATCAATTGTAATATTCTCTCTACCTTTGTAGCACCATATACATTCTGACTAATTCTATTTCCCATATAAAAAAAGTTTCAGAAATAAAAATCCAAGCAGTAATTAGACATACCTTATACCATACTATTAACAAGTACTACATAGTATTTTATTTATAAAGTATAGGAGTTTTTACTCCTTAAACTCCACTCTCACGAACAATATAACTATTGCACCCATCACTAGGGGTGCTTCCCAACATATTTTACAGAGTTCCAATCCAAACTCCCCACATAACCATTGCTCGTCAAACCATATCGCAAGTATCCTTTTCAAACATTTTTTTTTACAACGTTTCACTCGTATTGTTTATAAAAATTAAAATTTTGGCCAATGCTAGGATTTACAAAACACCAAGGAGTATTCAAATCCTTCCAGCCATGAGTTTCAACTTGAATTTTCCAAATCTTATGATTTTGGTTATCAATTCATCTACTATGAAAAAATCACCATAATGATATATTTTATACTTGCAAAATAATTCCCTATGGAGTAATATGGAAGGATGCCCCTGAGTCAACCAGCCATGTCACATGATCTAAATGTGTTCTCGAAGAAGCCACATATCCCCCTTTTTGATCTGAGAAGATTTTTGCTTTTGTAGAAGGAGCATCATAAAATCCCTTTTCTTTCTCTATTATTTTGGATCTATAATCTTTCTTGTAATGTCCTTATTTTCCACATTTCCAACATACCTTTACGAATTTTACTAGAGGTATAGATATTCCTCTAGATGTAGATCTCCCACTTGAGAACTAATTTTTATTTCTATTATGGAAGCATCCTCTTATAGAAAAGGCATATGTATTCTAAATTTCCATGTTTTTTCATCTCATCTCCTTCAATAACAAGGATGAGAATATATCATCGAAACTTAAGTTAGTTGCACTAGTACCTGTGGCAACAACCAAACTATTGCACAAGAATAGTAAAGAACATAACAAACTAATGCACTTATATTCATCAGAAATATTAATATCAACAGGATGATCATTGACTTACCATAGTATTGAAGGTGTTCATAGTCTTTGTCACTGATTCTCCATCCTCCATCCTTAGGTTATACAACTTTTTCTATGATAATATTATTTTCACTAGGGAGATATATTGATAGAAAGTCCCTAACTTGTTCCTAAATTCCTTCACTATAACTTCTCTTGAAACATTCAATAATACTAAATTTGAGAGACATAATCATACTATGCTCTTTGCCTTTAAATCCAACTTGGTCTAGTCTTCTATCAACATCAGTGTTGATGCACTACTTGGATCCATATTGATCCATTGGTCTTTTTCCACTAACCGATCTTACATTTTGAGCTTCCATAACTCAAAACTATACCCATTGAATTACTCAATCTCTATCATTGAACTTTTCACCATTTCCTCTCACATAAGAATTGATTTTGTAGATATCCCACTGTAACAGGGTCTACCATAGTCTTAAGTAAATCCCCTTAGCCATAAAAGTATCCCCTTAAAGCCAACACTATTATGATACCATATGTAGGATACAAATTTGTATAGTTAAATGCTACAAAAAATTTCTTAATAAAATAGAAAAGATGCAATGGAAAACACACACACATTAACATAGAGATTTTACCCTAGAAACCCAAACTTGGAAAACCAGAAATAATTTTTATTATATTCACCTTCAAAAATTCTAAACAATATATATGTCCCACAAAATCTATAAATCATCAATCCATTTACCATAGAGTATAATACAATTGTAGTTACTTAACTAAAACTAAGAAACCATGGGATAGACTACCATGTCCCACAAAATCATTAAGAGTGAAAATCATGTGCCAAAAACCACCAAAAACGACTTAAAAAAACTACCCATTTTTTTGGTGTGTGTTATCCCCATATGGGATGGGATTTCACCCCCTATAAACCCCTCAAGTAGGAGAGCCCCACTTGTGACCCCATCAAACAGGGAGGGTTTCTTCCCCCATACTACACCTAACAGAACATATAGTGCATGGAGGTAGTCGTGCAAATAATATAATAAGTACCCAACATCTCCGTCATTCATCCATATCTTGTATAACTTCTTTCACAAGAATATTTGGTTTACCTAGGACTTATATTGATATTAATCCCGTAAATTATTCCATAAATCATTGGTTGTAAATTGTCCTAAAACATTTAGTAATATTGAATCTAATATAGACAACTAGATTTTTCTCTTTTCCTTTTGATCCAAATTTGTCTAATCTTATGTTGACATTCATGTACGTGCACTCTCTTATCACTCTGCCAGATTTCTAAGGCTGAAGAAGAAATCCCAATAGAGGTAACCACAGACCAATCGTTTGGCTTGGTATCTAGCCCTACCAAGTCGGAGAGGGCTCTCTCCATAAGGTCACAGCCAAGAGGGCTGAATAAATTAGGGTTTTAGGCTAGGTATGAGTTCATGGGTTTGATTTTATTTGATTGGGTTATTGGATGAGAATACTACGTCAGATAAAGGTAGGTCAAGGAAAATAGGATTAGGGTTGCAAAGATTAAATGGGGCAAGGTATGTAGAAAAGGCTAGCACATTAGGTTTCTTGGGATGGAATGATTCAGACAAGTGAGGAGCTAGGAAGAGCATGAAAGATGAATTATTCCTAAACTGAAAGAAAGATGAAAAGACTATGAAAACTTTCCAAAAATAGAGCATGTGAGATAATTGTGTTTCTCTAACTCGAAAGTGATCATACATTAGACATGAAATGTAAAATGGACCAACAATTCAATCATACAAGTGAAAAAAGAGAAGAAAAAATGCTATACAACCATACCATAGGTATCCCAAAGAAATAACTGCAACACTTTTCCTAAGCTCCTGCCAAAATGATTACAATAGAGTCTCTGATCAATATGCCAACATACAACTAATTCCAACCTATAAAATGACTAAAACAATACATGATATAGGCCTCAAAAAAAATCCTCCCAACCTCAGGGGTCGAATCCGTGGGAGGAGGAGCAATTCCACCAAAAACTAAGCTAAATACCTAGAGTGTAGGGTGGTTAAACTGACTCATCACTCACTTTTTGCAAACTGATTCATTACACCTCATGATGAAATTTTAGCCAATGTATTTACCCTAGGTAATAGTAAAAACAAGATAATTACATTTACTTCCATCAATTACATAATTAAAATCATCATTTCCCAAAGTGAAAACCAAAATTTCAGTAAAAACTCAAAAAAATCAGACAATTGTCAAGGGCACAATTTTTGTGCCAGGGGCACAGTGCCATGTGGTAGGCCACTTTTGGAGGCCTTCCCGGTGTCCAAATTAGGCTCAGGATGGCTTGTTGGAAATCCTATCTAGTCTACTTTCCATATGTGTCTTATAGAATAGGCATATGTATTCTAACTTTCCATGTTTTTTCATCTCATCTCCTTCAATAACAAGGATGAGAATATATCATCGAAACTTAAGCTAGTTGCACTACTACCTGTGGCAACAACCAAAATATTGCACAAGTATGGTAAAGAACACAAAAAATAACACACTTATATTCATCAGAAATATTAATATCAATAGATAATCATTGAATTACCATAGTATTGAAGGTTTTCATAGTCTTTGTCACTTATTCCCCATCCTTCATCCTTAGGTTATATAACTTTTTATATGAGAATATTTTTTTCACTAGGGACATATATTGATAGAAATTCCCTAACGTGTTGTTAGCTCCCCGTAATTTTCTAGATTGATTGAGATACAAATAGACAGGGGTAACATCAAACTAGACTTTGAAATCCAAGGACCTAGCCTTCCTGGATTCAGAGAGGGCTCTCTTTATTGTTTGCAAAGGATGTATTCTTGTTTTCTTTTAAGGTTAATTTTAGGCTAGTTATGAAGTATTGGGGTTTGTTGTTTGTTTTGGTTGGGTATGACGATTAGATAGAACCAATAGAACAAGGAAATATTCAATATATTGGGCAATGGAGTCTAATAAAGTCATGATAGGTTCATAAATGGATCATGGAATATTGTAGGGAAAATCTAGCTTGGTTGGTGGATCTTCGAGGTTTAAAGGATCATGAGATGGACATCAAATTTGAGAACAAAAGTTGGACAAAGGGTAATCAAGAATCCTTTATCATGTGCTTTTAAACAAGGGGACTTAGAAGAATCATAAGCACAGAGGGAAATAAAAGGTAGAGAAAACCCTAGACTCTTTGATTCAATTAAAGCAGATAATTATTCAAGACAAACATTCCAATGAAATATAGAAGGCAGGAAACCTATTTAACTTCCAGTGATTTCATCATCAAGGACAGAAAAAATTTAAGCTACACAAATAACTACAATCAGAGAGGAGGGAGCTCCTAAACATCTAATATTATAGCTTTGAAGATCTTTAAAACAATTAACCAAGCAAGTGCAAAGAGTATGATTGAAACAAAACTTCTTTGACAAACCTCAGTAATGGTACTTTAGAGAGAGATTTCAAGAATATTGTTTTAGTGACATCAAATAAGCAGGGCTAACCTTGAATCATGCTTGATACCTACTGTATTAAACCACTCAGGAAATAAACAAGATTAGGAGGTCTAGAGAGCAATGAAGGATTCTCTAACATGTCCTAGCAGAAGAAAACATCAAGGCAGTGAAGAACAAACAAAGCTAAGGTGTCTTCAGAAAAATTTCTTAGTACAAATCCTTTTCTCTACTGCAACATAGAAATATAGAAACATAATGAAACAAGAAATAACAATAACAAAATAGAAGCACTTCACCATCAACCAATCTTAGGGATCATGCAAGCAAACCTCCTCCATCAACAAACAAATCAGTGCATTCACAAGCTCCAAGACATCAAATTGCTTTCAACCTCCAAGAGACTATGTATTACTTCAGAATAAGTCATCAAATCCAACACAATACATGAGAGCCTCATGCTCTATTTATGGAGCAAAGGAGGGCTAAAACCCTATTTAGTGTTTCAAAATATCCAAAATAGTCATAAATGACAATTTATGTCCAAGTGACCATGCAAGGCCCAAGGCAAAAATATCTAAGAAAAATAAATGCATAATAACTTCTAACACCTAATCCTAGATTGTTTTGCCTCAAAAATCTCGAAAATATCATTTAGCAATAAATGAGTGTATTTTGTTTACTTTTGCCACTTTTGGTCCTGTATGCGTAGCACCAAAATATCATATTATAGGTGTACTTGCAGCCCTATTTTGACCTCCTTCCCGGTGCCGGATTTGGCTCCGTGATGGCTCGTTGGAAAGCCTGATGAGTATAAGTTCTAGAAATGCTTGAGTTTTCCTAAATGAGTTCCATTTTAATATCCAAAAATCCATTCTCCCAACACTGCTCTGTGCGCAGCATCTTGCCTAAAAATGAGGCAGAATCGTCAAAATTTAGGTGTTTTTTGACCTTTTGGGGGGTCCAAACTACTCCAAATGGCCTGAAATTTTGTGAGAAGACTGTTCATGATGAGAGGAATCCAAAAATGTCAATTTTTCAAGCTGAGGATGCATTATATTTGTGCGCAGCGCCAAGGGTGTTGCGCACAGAGGCCTCAAAATTAAAAAAAAAAAACAAAATTTGCTCAAAATTCCCTCAAATTTGGTGGACAAGTTCCTCAAGGGGTTTGAGAAGCCTATGGAAAATCTTGAGCCATGTCTCTAATTTTTTCTTGGTCTTTACCTTCTTTGAGCACTTAAATTTCAATGAAGAGGTGTGATGGCGGCTTTGGAAGTGCCTTGATCATGGCTATGATCCTTGTTGCGGTCCTCAACTTCTTCATTTTCATTATTGGCATCATCAATCATCATATTTTCTGCCCCATCATTGTCTTTAACATCATCAGCACTCTCATCCTCTTCACTGATTTTTTCTTTATCATTTTGTTCTTCATTTGAGCTACTTGTCTTTTCATTGCTGGGGTCATCATTTTCACTGACACCCTCTGCACTTTCATCACTATCATCTTGCTCATCATGAAGAACACTCTCCTCTTTGTCTTTGGCATTGTCATCATCTTCATCTATGTTCATATCTTCTAATTCATTGTCACTGTTCTTCTCTGCATCACTGAGGCTTGCTTCTTGGGTGTCATTTCTGCCCTTAGCCATCTGTATTTTCCTTACTATTTTGACCTTTATCTTGTCTGCCCTCTTCATCATTCTCTATTTCTACCTTTTCTTCACTTTCATTACTACCCTTTGGTCCTTCTTAACTTGTGCAGGAGCCCGGGGAAAATTTTTAAGGAAGAAAAAACTGATTTTGACCAATTTTTGGCAATTCTAGCCAAATTTCTTCTGTGCGCGATGCCACCTGACTGATCGTTCCTGTTGGGCCCTCTATGCGCAATGTCGGGTCGAGTTGGGCTATTGGCAGGCCTCTGCGCAGTGCTGGGAGGCTGTGGGTGAGTCAGGCTCTCAACTGGATGTGTGTGCAATGCCACTTCCTGTGCGTAGCACCGACCCTTCTGTGCGTAGCACAGTGCTTTTTAGCACTGCCTCTTCTCCTCTGTGTGCAGCGTCGAAGGCTCTGTGCGTAGCACCTCCTCCCGTGCGCAGTGGTTGGAAAATTTGCCCAAAAAATGGTCAAAAACCCTGCTCTTCCTCCATAAGCTTTCTCTCTTCCTTCCAAGTTCCAAATGAACTAAAAATAAAACTGAAAACACCTTCATACCTTGGTAAAGGTGAATTTAAACTTTTTAAAAAACCCACTTTTACTATGTTTTTCAATATTTTTTCCATTTGACTGATGCTTTTTATTTCTGCAAGGTTTTGATAACTTCTTCAAGGCACTTTTTCTCCACTTGTGGTGATGTTTGGTTGATGCTGATGTAGAGGCCCTTTTTATCTCTTTTATCTTTGAAAACCTAGGCATTTATTCAAACTGCTTTAGGCATGCTGTTTGACAAATTGAGAACACAGTTTTTGTCCTCTTTTGGCATTTTTGAATGTAGGTAACCTGAACAATGTCCCTATATCTCCTTATTGATTTTTTAGGCAAGAACATACCTATTTTTCCACAGAGTTTAAACAAATTATACCATGCCATGGGTTTCATTTGGCCACTTCTGATTTTGTGCAGGTGCCTACATTTCATTTGCCCTTGATCCCTTAGTGCCCTTTGAAGTTTAATACCTCATTTTTTGAATAGTAAGCTCATGTTTCAATCTTGATGTCTCATTTTGATACTCCACCTCATGCTTGCCTTTATCTTGAATTTTTGGGAGGCTTTTGACTATATTTGGAAAGCTTAGGACCTCCTCACACTGATACTCTTTTCAATCTCTCTCTGGTGTAGATGAAACAGTGTTGTTTGTACAAACCCTAGAGAGCCCTTGGATGTCCCTTGAATGCCATCTGTTGTTAAGAAGGAGGTCTTATCATATGTATTTGACCTGCTTGATCCATCTTCCCAAACTCTTAGGTTTTAAGGCCGTTAGATAAAAATAAGTAGTGTTGCCTTCTAAGTTCTTTATAACCTTTCAAAAATCATTTATTATTTATAACAAATCTTCATTGTGCTCTTGATGGAGTTGAGGTGACTTTTGTCCTTGTAGTCCTTGTGCTGATTTCCTGCTTTGGCACATTTTTTTTCCAATTAGTCACAAAAACCCTGATTCTCTAAAACATATGCCTACTATCTTTCTCTTTGTTGAAGATGGTCTTCTTGTGATGATTTCCCCATTACCTTGCCTCTTTTTAGGCATGATGGCCATCTTGATCCTTTTGCATAAATGTGAGCAAGGGTAGTTGTCCCTTGCAGAATTTGTGCTATGGGCCAAGGAGTACTTTCTTGAATGACCCTTTGATCAGTTTTGGAAAAAGTCACTTGTCCCTTTCCTTCTTTGAAAGCAGTCTCCTTATAGAGATAGAACATATATTTTAGGATACCAAGTCCACCCTATGACCTGTGAAACCCTAGGTGACCTAGTGTAAGGTTCCTTGGACTTGGATTTTGGATTGAAAACTTAGATTTTGGGGTTATCAAGTGTAAAACAGAGTTTAAGACAAACGGATGTATGGAAGATCCAAAATCCAATGTACTTGGTTTATCTAAAGAGCCTACAGAGACAGTTTTGGGACTATTAATGCTTGAGGTATTCTTGGGAGACATAATAGAGTTGTTTGATTGGTGGCCTTAGGGAGAAGTGAGGGGTTTAGGCAAAACAAAATAGAGGGTTTTGGGCCAAAGGTGTCAAAACATAGACGAAATGAGTGAAATAAGCCCCTAATAGGTTTTCTGGTATTTGTAAGCAGAGCTTGACATGATGGAATGATGAAATAGTGAAAAAATATCTTAAGGATAATGAAGGTAGTGAGATTTCTAGAACTCACAATGTTTACGAACTTTGTTTCTAGAAATCTTAGGATAAGCATTTAGTCATCTACAAAGGAAAAAATTACTAATGACTAACACATGTTCCTAAATTCCTTTACTATAAATTCTCCTGAAACATTCAGTGATACTAAATTTGAGAGACATAATCATACTATGCTCTTTGCCTTTAAATCCAACTTGGTCTAGTCTTCTATCAACATCCGTGTTGATGCACTACTTGGATCCATATTGATCCATTTATCTTTTTCCACTAACCAATCTTACATTTTGAGCTTCCATAACTCAAAACTATACCCATTTTATCACACAATCTCTATCATTGAACTTCTCACCATTTCCTTTCACCATAAGAATTTATTTTGTAGATATCCCACTATAACAAGGTCTACCACAGGCTTAAGTAAATCCCCTTAGCCATAAAAGTATCCCCTTGAATCCAACCCTACTATGATACCATATGTAGGTTATAAATTTGTATATTTAATTGATACAAACAATTTCTTAATAAAATAGAAAGTATGCAATGGCAAACACACACACATTAACATAGAGATTTCACCCTATAAACCTAAACTTGGAAAACCAGAAATATTTTTTATTATATTCACCTTCACAATTTTAATACAATATATATGTCCCACGACATCTTTAAATCATCAATCGATTTACCATAGAGTAGAATACAATTGTAGTTACTTAACTAAAACTAAGAAACCATGGGATAGACTACCATGTCCCACAAAATCATTAAGAGTGAAAATCGTGTGCCAAAACCCACCAAAAATGACTTAAAAAAGCTACCCATTTTTTTTGGTGTGTTTTATCCCCATATGGGATGGGATTTCACCCCCCTACAAACCCCTTCGAGTAGGAGAGCCCCACTTGTGACCCCATCAAACAGGGAGGGTGTCTTCCCCCATACTACACCTAACGGAACATATAGTGCATGGAGGTAGTCGTGCAAAGAATATAACAATACCCAACATCTTCATCATTAATCCATAGATTGTATAACTTCTTTCACGAGAATATTTTGTTTACCTAGGACTTATATTGATATTAATCCCCTAACTTATTCCATAAATCATTGGTTCTAACTTGTCCTAAAACATTTAGTAATATTGAATCTAAGAGAGACAACTAGATTTTTCTCTTTTCCTTTTGATCCAACTTACTCTAATCTTATGTTGACATTCATGTACGTGCACTCTCTTATCACTCCACCAGATTTCAAAGGTTGAAGAAGAAATCCCAACACAAGTACCACAGACCAATATTTTGGATTGGTATATAGCCCTACCAAGTCGGAGAGGGCTCTCTCCACGAGTTCACAACCAAGAGGGATGGATAAATTAAGGTTTTAGTCTAGGTATGAGTTCAAGGGTTTGATTTGATTTGATTGGGTTGTTGAATGAGAATATTGGGTCAAATAAATCTAGGTCAGGGAAAATAGGATTAGGGTTGCAAAGATTCAATAGGGCAAGGTAGGTAGAAAAGCCTAGCACATTAGGGTTCTTGGGATGGATCAGAAATATGAGAAGCTAGGAAGAGCATGAAAGACAAATTACTCCTAAACTGAAAGAAAGATGAAAAGACAATGAAAACTTTCCAAAAACAGAGCATGTGAGATGAATTATGTTTCTCTAACTTGAAAGTGATCATACGTTATACAAGAAATTTAAAATGGAACAACAATAAATTCATACAAATGAAACACGATAAGAAACAATGCTAGACAACCATGCCACATGTATCCCAATGAAATAGTTGCAACACTTTTATTAAGCTCCTACCAAAATGATTATAATAGAGTCTCTGATCAATATGCCAACATCCAATTGATTCCAACCTATGAAATGACTGGAAAAATACATTATATAGGCCTTAAAAAAACTCCTCCCAGCCTTAGGGGTCGAATCCATGTGAGGATGAGTAGTTCCACCAAAAAATGAGTTGAATACCTAGAGTGTAGGGTGGTCAAACTGACTCATCCCTCACTTTTTGAAAACTGATTGATTACACCTCACGATGAAATTTTAGCCAATTTATTTACCCTAGGTAACAGTAAAAACATGATAATTACATTTAATTCCATAAATTACATAATTAAAATCATCATTTCCCAAAGTAAAAACCAAAATTTCAGTAAAAACTCAGAAAAATCAGGCAATTGTCAAGGGCGCCATTTTTGTGCTAGGGGCACAGTTCCATGTGGTAGGCCACTTTTGGAGGCCTTCCCAATGTCCAAATTAGGCTCCGGATGGCTTTTTGGAAAGCCTATCTAGTCTACTTTCTAGAAATGTCTTTAGTTTCTCAATGGAGTTGATTTTCCCTGTCAAAAAGTGATTCTCCCACAGTTGGTCAGGGGCTCAGCAGCGAGCGCCAAGGCAAAAAAGGAGGCAAAACATTGATTTTTTGTGTGTTTTTCACCTTTTCACCTACCAATTGTCCAAAATAAGCCTAGAAATGTTGTTTTCTGAAATGTATTTTTCATTTTTCATATTCTAGGGTCTTGTTTTGGCCAAAAAGTGCCTCAAAGAAGGGCGCAAACTGTCTAGGATTGTTGAAAAACACAAAAACTTCAAAAATTGACCCAAAAACTTTTCAAAATTTACTAATTGGCTGGTGATGATGTGGTTAGGCATGGATTGAGGCTTCAACTAGTATTTCAAGCCTCCTTTCCTCTTCTTGCATGGTCAAGGCTTCAATTTTTGCACTGGCTCTTTTAAGCTTGGCCCTTGCAATTTTGTTTGTTTTGGCATAATGCTTGGCCTTCTTTCTCGATATATTATTATCTCAGTTTGCCTTCTTCAGAAGCTTCTTTAGGTGTTGGTTTGCTCTTTCAAGCCATTTCTCCTGGTTCTTATTGATTGCCACTATAAATTTTTCATTCAAAGTGAGCTGATTAGCAAGCTCAGCCTCCTTTTGCCTTTCTAGTTTTAGAGAACTTTTCAGCCCTCTCGTCCTAGGCCTTCTCCTTGGCACTTTTTCTTCTACCTCATCTGTCACACCATAATTTTCTAGTGTATCTTCAAGTAAGACTTTGTATTTTTCTACTTCTCTTTGAGCTTTGATGAATTTGACCTCATCAATGACATGTTTTGTTTTCAGCTGCTGGTTCTCCTGCTCAAGAAAGTCAATGAAAAATTTAGACCTGTCAAGATTAGTTTGCAGCTCCTTAATCTTGGCTTCTTTCTCCTTGATGACTGTGTTAGTGATCTCATCATCATCATGCTCATATAGTTCAACAAGGTAAAAATCTTGTTTTGTCTCATGGAGGTCCTCCTCCTTGTGTCTAATCTATGCCTGAATCTCTTCCTCTATCATATTTTGCTTCCCTTTGTCTACCTGCTTTGTCGATGTAGAAGTCTAGGCCACTTCCACTATGTGTGGAGCAAACACATGCATGTGACCTCTCTGGTATGTTTTTTCCAATGGCTCTATCTTAGCAACATTATCCTTCTTAGGATCATTTATCTTAGCTCTGCTAGGTGACCTAGTCTCAGTGTGAAATGGAGATGATGATGGTGAAATGGGTGAAGGAGACTGATATGATAATGATGCATGAATTGTGGGCTAAGATGGAGGAATGGATGTGAAAGGATGAGATGATGAAGGCACATCTTGGGAATTCTGAATAGGTGGTGCACTGAATATGTCATTATCTATGAAAGCACTCCAAGAAATGTTCAATTTTTTGAGGTGGTGGAGGACTATGATTTTGATGAGGGAATGGTGAAAAACACTTTTCATTTGGTGCTAATATTCTCTCCTGTGGATAATATATGCCATCCTGTCAATGCTCTGGAAGAGGTAATAGGGTATGTTGAGCATCCTGACTCTTGTGAAGTGAATGAGTAGCCGTATATGATAGGTGTAAAGTATAGAGAACCTACCTTCACAAGAAAAGTATCTCATGATGATTTTCATCATGGGGACATATTTCTTTAGGAGGTAAGAGAAAGGAAACTTCCCCATTTCTTTCATTCTTGTACCTAGGTTTGATGTATGGCTCAAATTAATGAGCCTCAGATTATTTTTGCTTGAACCATTTTTCCCCAAAATTTTGGATTCCAATGGCAACTGATATGATGGTAGTGGACAAAGTGAAAGTGACACCATTAAGGGTTACCTGGTTGTCATGGATATTGGAGATGAATATTCTACTCAAAATAGGATGATGTTGGACCCTTTGTATTTTCTCACAGAATTCAAAACATCCTACATGATTAAAACATGTCACAGTCATGGGAGAGGCCATGAGTTCCCTGGTATTTGTTGGCTCAATTCTAAGAATTTTCCCTTCTTTTGTGGCCTCCTCTCCTCTCTTTCTTCTCCCTCACTATAGCTTATGTGTTCTTCTTCCATGGTGTATTGGTGTTAAAACCCTATGGAGGTGTAATGGAATGGAAATGAAGTTTGGGGAGAAAGGAATGAGATAGGGAAATTTAGGGAGATGGGGGAAGAGGTTTATGATATGAGAGAGGTGACAGGGGGTAGTAATGATAATGGATTTAGGATAGGAAATTTTATTACAGGTTAGGGATTTTGGAGCCTAGGAAAATGAAGCACCTAGGTATTAGGGTTTTTGGAATAAAGAGCTCAGGGAAATGGGGATAGTGATATATGGTTTTGGGAAAGGTAAATTATGATATGGGAAGGGAATGGAAGTCTTAGGGAGTGCTAGGAAGTGTAATCGGGATTTAGGGGATGAAACTAGGGTTTCAAGCACAAAATAAACACCAAATCTTGAAAACAACTTCAAACACTGCAAAATCGACTTGATAAGAAGAGGGATGGTGCAAATTGTGGCTTACTTGATTGCTGGAGGTTGTAGAGCACCATTGTTGAAGATTGAAGGTGATGGCGTGTGTTTTGGAGCTCCCTTATTTTTTTCGGGAAAGGGCGAAATGCACAACACAAGGGCGGAATGCACAACACAAGGGTGAAGTGCACAACATAGGGGCGCAACGCACAACACAAGGGCACATCACTGCCTCTGTTTTGTAAATTTCACCTTATTTATTGGATTTTCGTGCTTTCTATGAGGTTGCTTGATGATGGTAAGAGAAAATGAAGTTTGAATTGATGTCCTTTGTGTTGAAATACTTTGTGGGATTTGAATTTGATGATTTTAAAACCCACTTTTTCAATGTTCAATTTCACTTTTAAAACTTTGCAAAATACTTTTTAAATATGTCACGTTTACTTTGCAGATTGATCATGATGGAGTAGGAACTCTTCATATTTTGAAGTTTGATGTGTTTGGCATATGGAACTAAGTTGACAGCTTTGGGAAACTGAGTACTTATTACATATAATGGACATAAAATTACATAAATAAAATAAAATTATATCTCTATTTTTTGGAATAAAATTACATTTTGGAATGAAATTCACACTTGAAATCAAAATTAAAACTTTGGAAATCATCATTTTCATGCTTGCAAATCCCCTTTAGATGGTAAAATTATATTATTTGGATCACTCTCATACTTTTTTTGACCTTATGCAATGAAATTGTGATTTATTGGGACCTTGGAAAATGAAAACATAGAGACCTAATGAAGACTTTGAATGAGAAGACTTCATGGTGACCTAACTGACATAATGACATGATGAAAAGGACTTTCATGATTGAAGTATGCTTAGCAATACATGAAGTTGGGCCAGAAAATATGAATTTTTGAGGAGGAATGATGTTTTTGGACTAGGACTACCATCAGTGAGTAAATTTTTTGCATGACCTAATGGAATGATAAACATTTTCTGAGTGGGACTCCAAAAATGATATGAAAAGAGTATTTTTTATCACTGATGGAAATATGCAAATATTGACACTAACATTGGCCTTATTGGGGATGATAGCTCTGAAAGAGGTGTCAAGAACCATGGAAATGTGGATTTTGCAAATCAATGCCTTATCCATTGGGCCAATACGATCAAAACTCAAACTAATAACATGACTGAAAACTAATAACTCAGAAAAATAGACTAACTCAATACAAACTCAAATGACTGAAAATTGACTCAACACTAAATTACATGACTAAAAACTGAACTTTTGGAAATGGCAGAAAATCAGTGAAGCTCCATGGCCTTCACTTCGGCTTCTGAACTCCAGTGATTCTCTACTTCACACTTGCAGAAAATGTAACTTATATTTACAATGAAATGGAAAACTAATCGAGAAATTTGTTTTAGAAAATATGGTGTTTCAGGAGCCTACCATTAACTAGTCCTCCTAAACAATCTTTTCCATTCATCTCCTCAAGAAAATAATCATTATGTCCCCAACAAGCTAAATCTGATATGGCCCTTTCCATAAATTCTCAAATTTCCCATGCTTACCCTTGTCTTCATTTCTAGCATCCCCACGGAGTACCACATCTTCTATATTAAATTTGTCTTCCTTATTTTTCAGATCATATATCTTCTTTATCCTGTCATGAAGTTTTGAATTATTCTTAAATACTCCATCCCTTGTCTGTTGAAGGTGTGTCATTTGATTAGTACAACAATGTATGTCATTTTCCTCAGTCCCTGATTCTTGCAGCAATTTCATTACCGGGATTGGTAATGATGAAGGAAACAGAGTATCGACGCCATACACAACTTTAAAAGGATACATACCTATAGAATTCTTATTACTCACCCGGTATTCCCACAATGCATTGATCAACTTCTTATGCCAATTATTTTTATTCATCTCTAACATTTTCTTAATGATACTGATCAAGGATTTATTAGAGGACTCTGCCAATCCATTACCTTGCGGGTAGTAGGTTTTAGAGTGTCCCAAATTGATGCTATATCTATCACAAAACTCATTCATCTTCTTAGACATGAATTCTAATGCGTTATATGTGATAATATTAGTAGGACAACCAAAACATGACAAAATATTAGTTTCTAAAAACTGAATGATGACAGAATTTGTTTCTTTCCTGGTCAGGGTCGCTTCGATCCACTTTGTAAAGTAATATGTGGTCGTCAATATCCACTTGTGTTGTGTGGATGATGTTGGGTGAATCTCACCTATGACATCTAGGCCCCACTACTGAAATGGTGCATGTACTAAAATAGGTTGGAGTGGTAACAGGAGAAGCTTTCTCTTACCCTGAAAAACTTGGCATTCATGGAAGCTCATTATTTCTTTGTAAACATCCACAAAAAGTGTTGGCCAATAATATCCCACTCTCAATATTTTATTGGTCGTGGTCTTCCAATATAGGTGGCCCCCACAATCTCCTTTGTGGAAGTCATTCATCACTTCCTTAGATTCTTCTTCGAACAAACAGTTCAGAAACACACCTCCAGGATCCTTCTAGTAAAGTGCATTGTCCAATATGAAATACTTTGAAGCTTTGATTTTCAAAGATCTGCCTTGAATTTTAGTCATTCCCACAGGAGGGTTTAGGTGTTGCAAAACATAAACAATATCAATATATCATGGATATGACAAAAAGATATCGGATACCTAAATGAGATTCAATTCTTATTCATTTTTGGACAAGGATGAAATCAATTTGATGTCAAGAGAATTAATATTTGACTCAGCCATGAGCTTGGCTAAGCCCTGACCTTTGATCAACTTGGTGGGCTTGATCTCAAGGTCATATTATAGTAAAGCTACTATCCATCTTCCTCTCCTACCTTGTGAGTCTGTCTGCATGAGAACTACTTTCACAACTGCATTAGGTACAAAGGCAAGAGTATGTGAATATAGTATGTAAACTCTGAAATCTTTCAGTGCTTTAACCAAAGCTAGAGCTTGTTTCTCTATGGTGTTATAGAGAAGGGCTGCATATCTGATATTGCGACTGAAAAACGCAATTGGTAGCTTTGTTTTATCCCTTTTTTGCATCAAGACTGCTGACAAAGTGTGCTCAGAAGAAAATGAGAATATTATGAAATCACTAGTATAATCAGGACTTATCAAAACTGGGGCAGTAGTCAAGGAAAACTTAACTGAATGGAAAGATTTCCCGGCATCTTTAGATGACTTCACATCACTATCTTTCTTCAACATATTTGTCAATTCTCTAGGATGCTCCGCTAAATTAGGAATGAATCTACGTAAGAAATTCAACTTACCGTTGAATTCTTGTACTTCCTTTTTGCTGCGAGGGAAATCAATCTACTGAATTGCTTGAACATGGGAAGGGTCAATCCGAATCCCATCCTTGGAGATGATATGACCAAGGAGCTTTCCCTCCTCCATGGAAAAAAGGATTTTCTTTAGGTCGAGAGATATTCCAAACTTTCTACATCTCTCGAAAACAATTCTTAAATGGTTCAAATGTTCATCATTAGAATGTGAAAACAATGTCAAATCATCTAAGTAAACAACCAAGAAAACACATTTTTCATTGGCGAAATCTATGTCCATCACCCGCTAGAATGTGGCCCCTGCATTTCTCAAACCAAATGGAATTTTTTCATATTTTAACATGCCCTAAGGTGTAGTAAATTTTTTCTTGTCCTGATCATCATCATGCACCAAAATTTGGTTGTACCCCGAATAGCCATCCAACAGTGACATTTGGGAAGAACCGGCAACTCTTTGAAGTATATGGTCGATCTTCGGAAGTGGATAGTTTTCCTTGAGTGACACTTTGTTCAAGTTTCTGAAATCTATGCAAAGCTATATTTCTCCAGTCTTCTTTATCACTGGCACCAACTTTGAAATCCAATCAGATAATCTGATTGGGACAATAATATCGGACTTGAAAAGTTTGTTTACCTCTTTTTTTATTTATGGCAGCAATCTGGGGTTTACACTTCTCAAATTTTGCCGAAAGGGCTTTTGATCGAACTTGATCGGAATAGTGTGATGAATGATGTTCTTTTCATACACTTTTAAATCTACATATTCCCATGTGAAAACATCATAAAATTCAGAAATTAATTTAACATATTCAACCTTTACCTAGGTTGATAAGGACTTGGATAGTTTAACCATCTTTGGTTTTTCGGCTGTCCCAATGTTTACATCTTCAACACCCTTTTCCATAGGCATCAATGTAGGCTTCCTTGCTACATCATCTTGGTCAAACAATTATTCCAAAGGTATGAGACCTTTCGGAATATTGTTTTCTTTCAGTTGTAGTATATCCATCTGAGTTACTTTTATATCATGGTCATATTTATCAAAAATTTGATCTATAGAACAATTCTCAAATTATTCTTCACTTTGGAGAAAGTTATTTATCTACTTATCATCCTAGAAAAATTTCCAATATCGCAAGTTATCCAGAACAGTGGGTCGGTGCTTCACATGAATCTCAAATTTTCTGTTTGAAAATATGGGGATTTTGAAATTTCTCGCAGCTTTAGCCAATGAATCTGCCATGATATTTTGATTCCTTGGCACCAATGTAAATATACACTCCTGAATTCAAAATATCAAGTACAAAATTCCTATATTGTCTCATTCGAGAATGGTTAGCTTGATATTCACCTTTAACTTGCTTGATCACAAGTTTTGAATCACCATACACAACAATCCTTCTTGCACCTAGTTTCTTCAAGATCTTTAGGCCAGTAATCAGTGCTTCATACCCGCCTTCATTGTTAGTGCAATCAAAAGCGAACTTATAAGAGCACAATATAACATTTGTAGGGACCTTATTATGCTGATGAAAAGGGTTGCGGACCCATATTCCAATGCCTACCCCATATTTCCCCAAGATTCCATCAAATTCCATGGACCATAGACCATTCTCATCCTCCAAATGTTGAAACTTTGATTTCTGTTTTGGCTCAATTTTTTGAACTATCTCTTCATGCTTTTTCAAACTTTCTTCCACTTTATCCAATGGTTGTTCGTAATATTTCACTACTTCCTCTTATTTTTGTTTAGATGAGCTCGGAAGATTCATCTTTTCTTTTGCTATAACTTCTATAATACAATTATGGATCTCTGGAACATATTCTACATCTACTAGCTGGCTATATACATCATTTAAGTCGCTATCATTAAACAAAATGAATGACTCTAAATCTGTATGTCCAACGTTTATCGGATGATTGTTAGTATTTTCTTTGCTTGTGATCATATATTTCATCTTAGTTTCACGGTATAATTTTCTCAATTTCCAAAAACAGGGATAGTTGCATAATAAAAGTCTAATTGCAATGTGCCTCATAATTTTGACCACCAGGATCTTGACAGCAGCATGCCAAAGCATGGAGATATGTTAGCTACCACCACATCCATAAGAACATTCTTTACCGGGATCTGCTCTAGGGAGACTACCAAATCTTTAATCATGCCAATACAATGGACTCTACCTAAATCGAAGGAGTATAAGTCATGGTAGGGACGAGTGATGTCAAGGCCCAACTTCTCCATTATGGCTTTTGACATTAGATTGTGGGAGACTCTGGAGTCTAACATGGAATTATGTAAAATGCATTGGTGGATTCTTAGACTCAAGTAAAAAGGAGGAACCTCGCTATCTTTTGATTGACCGTCAATAGCTAACCAAAAATGAATTCGGGCTAATCATCTTCGACATTTACCATGTCGGACAAAGGATCTACTTTAAGCATATTGGCAACATGGGACTTATGCTAGTTATTATTAACAAGATCGGTTAAAGGAATAAACACTTTTAACTTTGAAATTTATGTTTCTAGACTAAGGGGAGTGGTTTTGTCTACCTCTTTAATGACAATGTCTCGTTGTCGAGCATGGTCCTTTGATGGAATTTATTTCTTCTGATTTTATTTTTCCTTATTTTCTGAACTTGTGGATGGTTGATTTACCTTGTTCTAAATTGTGATCACAGGCTCTTTTCCCTTACTCTGATTTCTCGGAGGATTCTGCCTCGTTTGAGTGTCTTTTTGTTGAGATGCTCTCTTCTGAATGGGATCAACCGGCACATCTATGCTCCTTAATGACATTTTTCTATTTTGTGAACTAAGTGAATTCAAGTACCCTCACTGGTAATCATCTGATTCAATCTCTAATTCATGATCATTAGCAAGGATAAAATATTCATATTTAGGTTGATCTTTATTTTCAAAATACTCCTCTTCTTCGATCAAAAACTTAGGCAGATCATCAGCTTTGAAAAGGAGGTTTTCCTCAAAAAGTATGTCTTCATCTTCTTCTTCTCCTTGAGCATAGTTCTATTGCAAAGGTGTCCTGATTTATGGTCCCCACAGGGCCTATTCTGTGTAGCAGCATCATCAAGTCGCCCTTGATCAGGGCATCCGAGTTAAGTCACCATCGCATTCATGGAGTTTGTATCGAGTCCCTTTGCCTCTTGTTACAATATTCCATCCATTTGTGCCTTGTCCCTCTCCTATGTCGCCCATTTTGGCCTCCAGTCATACTATCCTCCATCCCCTCTGGAGTCAAGTCAGGTGCTGCCAGGTCATCCATGATTTTTATGCTCTAACAAGGGAAGTCGTCTGTTTGCTACTCTATATCTCCCATTCCATCATCATCCTTGGTGTCATTCCATCAGTCACTTTACTATGATCCCTCATGCCTTAGATGAGGATTCCTCATTACCTCACCTATGGCAGACCTCTTTTTGTCGCCATCAGCACATTCATTCCAGAAGGTAGGTCTAGAGGGCAGTGTACCTTGGTTCCAACTTCCATTCTTGTTCAGTGCCTTAGATCAGGAAAAGGGACTCCTCATTGCCCTTTGACCTGATTGTTTCTCATCCAAATCCTTATTGCATGATCTAGATTCGTATACTTGATGGTTCAATGATCCAACAGATTATACCTATGATTCTCAGGTGTGTGTGAGGTGTTTCAGGCCTCATGAGGTGGTGGCCCTTCAGGTAGCCCCCCACATGCCTAAATGACCTCATATTATGCTACAGCCTAAGATGTAGCTCCACAGATTTGATGGATTACGTTCCAACCACTTGCAGTGCCTATTGCATGCATGTATCACTCAGATGATCCATTCATATTTTCAGAGCCCTTTCCTATTTATCAGGGCTTCTTTGGTTGTTATCATGCCTCATGTACTCATATATTATTGTATTCAGTCCTAGCTGTTGTCCTAGGTGCAGTATGTATGTGGGATCCATTATATTTTTTTCTGGCCCATTTTATGCCATCATGTCATGTACTTTATAGCTCAGTCTCATTTTATTGGGTGCATCATTATTCTTTGTAATTTGTCATCTCGGCGGGCATAGGTATACCTCCCCCGCCTCACTGAGAACAAGTACCCTCACATTAAAGGAGACTTATATCATTTGTAGGTCTCTCCCCCTCAGTTATGGTCCTCTCTTGCTTCACTCTGTCTATGTATTTCTCTCTCTATGACTCCCCTTCGGTGTCTAGTGATTGTGTTCTTACAATGTACTTCGGGCATACGATTAGCTCCTAACACTCGCACGTTGGGGGGGAATCCTTTACACCAATTTTTAGTCATCTAACCATTTAAAATTAGATGGATCGAAGTACACCATGTAAGGCCAATTTTACCATAGTAAAATTTCTTTCACTATAAGAAATAATTTAATAAACTATATTATATTAAGTTATTTTTGGTTCAAACATGAAAGCCCATGAGGAATAATTAAATAAATCATTATTTATTTGATTTTTTTCTAGGAATAATTAATTAAACCACTATTTAAATAATATTCCTAGTCATATTTAACCCAATTATGAGAAATAATTGGATAAATCATTATTTTACTTATTTTTCTTTAGGAATAATTAATTAAATCATTATTTAGTTAATATTCCTTGTTAAATTTGACTAAATCACCTAGAAATAATTAAACAAATCATTATTTGTTAAATTATTCCTTAACCCCATTCTTGAAATGATAAATAAATCATTTTCTTGTTTGTTATTTCTAAATAAAGGTATTTAACCAATTTAAATTTCTTTTCCCTCCAACAAAATATAATAAAATATTCCAAGCAGTTAGATCTAGATTTTGGTTAATAATATTTTATTATTCGCCATTATCTAGGATAACTCAATATTTTGTTATAAATAGGAGGGTTTTCCATTAATTATTCACTTTAATCACTTTCAATGTCGTGCTTTGATCATTTTCATTACTGCTACTATTTTCTTTCTTCTTGAGCTCCCATAGAGTTCATCACGTCTTGGGTTTTCTACACCATTGAGAGAGAGAAACTTCTAGATCTAAAGCGTTGAGGACATCCAAGAACCCATCCTATTGAGGGGGACTGGTAAAATCATTCTTTTTTCCCTCCCCAGGTGTTAATACATATAAATTTATTTATATATATTGTCTTGTCCATTGGATATCTGGAGCATTTTCTTATTTATTTTTATTGTTTAGCTACTTTTACTGCATAGATCAAGTTTCTAGAAGTATTTGTTTCGACTATCTATTGCAGATCTAAGGAAGTTAAGCAGTCATCTTTGTCGTTAGGGTT
This sequence comes from Pinus albicaulis, assembly GCA_034641835.2. Classification (NCBI taxonomy): domain Eukaryota; kingdom Viridiplantae; phylum Streptophyta; class Pinopsida; order Pinales; family Pinaceae; genus Pinus; species Pinus albicaulis. Next base: position 1,307,711,832 of record CM076580.1, read on the forward strand.
TTTTGTCACACACAGCTAAAGTGAACTCTTTTCACACACTCGCATTAAGAATTTACGCTAACATAGCCCTTATTTTTGGTATAAATATAAGGTGTGAGACATTCATTCTAATCATCCAAAAATTGGATCATTCATAGAATTATCTCTAAAAAGGGTCGAGCTCAATAAGGAGGAAGAAGGAGGTAAAGAAGTTTTTTTTAGGGTAAATAAACACCTTTTACTAGGCCAAGCTCCTACAGGAGGTAGGTTGCAGGCCTAAAGTAAAATCTAGGCATGATTTTGGGTGATATTTATCTCTGTTTTGGGTTTGAACTGAGTAGGAAGGAAGGTCGCATGCCTTGAGGAGTATTTGATACCTGTGCATGGATTGTTTTGTGGGTTGTCTTCCCTATGTTATGATGTCGTAGTCCTATTCTATGTTTGTATACTTAGCCGCAGCCGTGTAGAGGATTTTTGTGAGGATTGTTTTCCTTAACAAGATGAAAAATAATGTCATATAAAGAAGTGAAGGAAGGAGTATCTTGTGGAAGGAAGGTTGCATTCTTCTGTGTGATTGCTGGAGCGTTTTAGGGTTGTGACATATTTTTTGGGTTCCATAACTAGTGAAGAGCTACAATAGTATGCACAACTAGAGGTATGTTGATGAGATAGTGTTGATTTGATGCTACTTTGGGTGATGTCCTAGTGTGGACTAGTTGTGGCCTGTGGGAGCCAATTTGGAGGCTTGATTGGGTGATCAAGAGCCTTTCATCGGTGCATATATTATAGTGTATTATTGGGTGCCATTGATTTGGTGGAGGGCAGTGTGTTGGCTACCCAAAGTATCCCTAGACGAGCTATCTTGAAGTGGTGAAGCGGAGCTGAAGGTTTGGTGAAGATTGGTGCTGAAGTCTAGCACCTTAATGGACAAAGGTGACTGATAGCCTAGAAGTTTGGAGCTCGGGTATTGGACAACCTAGAGAGTAGATTGGATCAGCCCATGTACCTGCAGCAAAAGTGAATTGCGGTAGTGTTAGGTGACATCCCTCCAAGAGTCCTATTGTTTTGTCCTTTGAATGACTAAGGGGCAGCTAGTGAGCAGTAAGGATGTGAAGGACCGACAAAACAAGATACGACATCGAGAAGTTTCCGCATGTCTATAATTGTATCTTGTATACCATAGACTGTTGTATTATTCAAATTGGTTTAATATAACAAAGATTGGGTTGTAAATTATTGTTCAATTTTATTTAAAATTGTGTATACTTGTGCATGTGTGATTTACTGCTTTATATTTTCCGCTATGCGAAGTAGTTTTGGATGAGACTCTTGGTTTGGTAGCGTCTGATATTTGAACACATTTTCCTTTACCTTTCCTAAATTTTTTCTAGGCCATTATAGCATTTTTCATGTATGCTAATGGATAAAATTTTCTTATCGAGGCAACAACAAAATCATTCCAAGAGGTTAATACCTTACCATGTTTCTTCATGTCCTCTTCAGTTTTGGCTTCCCAACAAATAAGTGTTGCACCTTCCAATATTAGTGAAGAAATTTTAATATTGGTGTCATCATCCTTGACTCTTTGTATCCTTCAATAAAATTCAAGTTGACGTACCCAATTGTCTAATATTTCAGCATTTACCTCCCCATCATACATAGGAAAATAAAAATTTATGTCAAGCTTTAGAAATTGAGTTTTACCATGAAAGTTTGGAGACTGTAGAGGTGTGTGTGAAGGTTTTTTTATGGAAGAAGATGATGGTGAATATGGTCGTTGTTGGACAAGGTACTCCTTGATGAAATATTTTGAGAAAGACTCAACAGATTGATAAGCGAAGAGCGCAACACGAAGTTATGTTAGAGTCTTAGGGGCTTTGCAGTGGGTAAAAGCCCCTTATTTTGTAAAAGTATGGGAATTTTTTGTGTACGTTGAGCTTCGCCCATGGTTTTCAGACAATGGTATTATAAATTTAAAGACTATATAAGGATTCTAGAATAGACCTTGAATGAGAATCAGATAATTTAAGTCATAGAATTCATTTGGATGTATGGCTATTTTGAGTTTGTATTATGTGGTTTGGATTAGAGGGAAATGCTCCTGCATGTGAGTGCGTGGACGCCTTAGGAAGTCTACAGCTGAGTGCATAGACCCCTGCAATTGAGTGCGTAGGGTAGAAAGTATTGCATTAAGAAGATATGAAAATTAACGAAATACCTTTGAAGATAAATCTATGTTATTTTCTTAAGTGTTTGCTTATGTGTACTTTTATATTATCTATGTTTAATTAGGGTTTTAATTATAATTGCATCGTGAAGTCTTGTTTATGGTTATTTATGATGTTTTTCGTAGAGAGAATGTTTCAATTTCGGTAGTATCTTTGGCTGTGCAATGCAGCAAAGGCGTTGTTGCAATTGGGTGGGATACCTATGTAAATATTTCTTGGAGGATTACAAGGAAGCTCAGGAGGAGGGTAAGTAGTTCCATTATGTGAGGCTCCTGCTCTTAATTTCATTGATGGCCTGGAAGAAGCCCGAAGAGTCGCATTTCCCTACTACGGACCCATATCTCTTGAAGGCTATGAGGTATGCCTCATTTTGGCATTCCAAAGAGCTGACCCAGGTAATGGAGAAAAAATTATTTTCGGTCGGAATCAAAATGAGTCTGCACACTGTGATTAGCTAGAAGCCCCAACTATTTCCAAGTATTTTGGAAGTATATTGGCAAGTTGCAGACTTCAAAGTAGATTTCCATCATTTTCACATCTAAGCAAAGAAGGACCTTACTAGGGTCTGGTATGAGTTTTCGTACCTAGTGATAGAGGAAGATGTTTTGAGCACAGTCAGTGATTTTCCAATTGATTGGCTAACTCCTCCGATTGAAGGCACAGAGATAGAGCAGGTAGGCACAAGTGGTGTGATGACCAGTGTGCATATAGGAAAGAAGGAAACCAAGAAGAAGCCTAAGCATGTCACCCTTGCGACTACTAAGGAGTCTAAAAAATAAGTTGAGAAGGAAACAGAGATGGATTCCCTGGAGACAGGAGGGGGAAATTACCAGGGTGGTGATACAGCGATGGATCCAACAGGCCCCCCCCCCCTTATATTGTGAAGAAATGGCCATTGCAGAGTGGTGGAGGCATGTGGAAAAAGGTGAAGTCGGACAGGTCTGTTGGCCTTGAATCCTAGGTACTCACTAAGGGAGACTTTAATGAAATTGGAGACACTGTTCGAGATGTTATCGAAGATCTGTGGGGAAACATTGAAGACTGGTACAAGAAGGTATTGGAAAAGTTCCATAAGGGTCTCAAGGATTTACAAGTTCATACGAGCGCAATAGAGGTGACCGTGAGTCAAGCAAGCAGGATTGAAGCGAGTATGTCTCAAGTGAGGGGGGCACCAGAAGGTGCAAGTACAGCTGAAAAATAATTTGCAATTAAAACTGATACATGTGCGATGCCGATACTTGTAGGCACCTTATCTTTTGACACTGCGGAGCAGCTGGCGCAATCAGTGCATTGGCAAAACACAAGGCTTAACCTTGTTGTGTTGCCTTTGAAGACGTTGCATGAGTTGCACCATGGCGTTTCCCGAAGAATTGTAGATCAGAGAGCAACATGCCCTATTGATTATCTGATATGTTAAGCAAAAAAGACAGAGGATCGAAGAGGAGAAAAAATTGGTTGTGCAGGATCATGATGCAGATACTGCCCATAGGCAACAATTAGACGAAGCCATCTCAAAGGCTTGAAGTGACCTACCTGAGCTGTAGCTTCAAGTTGCAGCAATGCCAAAGGAAAAAGCTGCAAAACTCGTGACAACAGTCAAGGATTCCAAATCCAAAGTCAACAAAGTGTGACTTGAGATGTAGATGAAGATAATTGAGTTGTAGATGTAATTATAGCCCGCTACTCCATTAGAGGTTCGGAAGCATCTCGCAACCGAGATCAAGGTTGCAATGACAAGATTGAGTCCACCATCTAGGAGTGTGCCTCACTACAGGAGGACCCTCAGGCGCAGAAAATTGAAGCAGAAGTTCGCAAGAAATTGGAGAAAATGGACAATATTAAGGTCATAACAAAGACCTTAACCCCGATATAGTGGTATAGCTATCTCTAAGAGGGTAAATTGTTGCAGGAACAGATCGATGAGTTGAGAAGAAAAGAGAAGCTTATCACAGCGAGAACAAAGTCGTGGGAAGCTAAAGCTAGTCAGTTGTTGCAAACTATCAAGAAACAGTTGAAGGGACTACGCTAGACTCTGAAGGAAAATGCTACAAAAATAGCAGTGCCAGCTACTGAGACATTGCTAACTGAAATCCTGGATGTAGAGAAGCAGTGCACCGAAACAGTTCCACCTCTGAAGGATGCCTTGAGAGTGACTCAGGATGAATCACATTTTTGTGTTGGGGGCTTATTGGATAGGGTACCCCTCGATGAAACTGAGGAGCAGAGGAGAAGATCATGTAGTGTAGAGTTATGTTAGAGTCTTAGGGGATTTGGGGTGTTTCAAAGCCCTTTATTTTGTAAAATGATTGGAATTTTTTTGTGTACGTTGAGCTCGCGTTGAGCTCTGCCCATGGTTTTTGGACCATAGTATTGTAAATGTAAAGACTATATAAGGAGTCTAGGATAGACCTTGAATGAGAATCAGATAATTTAAGTCGTATAATGCATTTGGATGCAAGGCTATTTTGAGTCTGTATTCTATGGTTTGGGTTAGAGGAAAGGCTCCTATAGTTGAGTGTTCAGACCCTTGGAGCTAAGTACACAGAGTAGAATGTATTGTATTGAGAAGATCTGAATATTAATGAAAGAACTTTGAAGATGGATCTATGTTATTTGCTTAAGTGTTTTCTTATCTCTACTTTGATATTATTTGTGTTGAATTAGGGCTTTACTTATAATTGCATTGCGAAGTCCTGTTTATGGTTATTTATTATGTTTTATGCTTGTTAAAGTAAGATCACATAGTCTACAAGTTAGTTCAATAGAAGTGTTGAACCGCGACTATATAATTAGTTATCTTCTCTACGAAGCTATGTTAAGTATTGAAAGGAAGAAAATCCTTAAATACACACTCCATTGTCCCTACGGATGCAGAAACATGGTTCTAGCATCCCCATATATTACCTCGGTTGAGACTTTGGTCTACACAACAGATTTTTTCCGAAAGGGCCGGTAATAGTGGGTTTTGTTGGTTCGCACAACCATATCTAAACCTGGGTCTAGGCCCCATCAAGACAAAAAATGGTTTTGTTGCCTGAACAAATGAAGCAGGAATATGGCCTGACAAAGGGAAGCAGGGGTTACTCTATTAACTCCATCACAGATAGGACGGTGCACTTTTCCACACATATTTTAGCAGTAAAAATCATGCGGAAGTGTCACAAAGAGGAGGTTTCAAAGCCGATGGTGTATTTGGCTGTGCAGTGTAGCAAAGGAATTGTGTAAAATTGGGTGGGATACATATGTAAGGAATTATTGGATGATTTTAGGGAGGCTCAGGAGGAGGGCAAGTAGTTCCACTATTCTTGGCTCCTGCTCTTAATTGCACGGATGGTCTGGAAGGAGCCTGACGAGTCGCAATTCTCCTTTGTGGACCCGAATCTCTGTGAGGTTGTGAGGTACACCTTATTGTCGCATTCCAAAGAGTCGGCCCAAGTAATGTCAAACAAATTATTTTGGTTCGGGTTCGAAATGAGTATGCACATGAAGATCAACTAGAAGCCCTGTTATCACCAAGTGTTTTGGAAGAATATCGGAAGGTCGCATACTTCAAATAATATTTCCATCATGTGTACATCCTAGAAAAGAAGGACCTTGTTGGGGTCTGGTATGATCTGTTGCACCTAGTGATAGAGGAAGATGTTGTGGGCATAGTTAGTAATTGGCCAAGTTATTGGCTAACTCTTCCCACTGAAGGCGCACAGAAAAAGTAGGCAGGCACAAGTGGCACGAAAACCAGCGCACATACAGGATAGAAGGACACCAAGAAACATCCTAAGCACTTCACCTTCATGAATACTAAGGAGTCTGAAAAATATGTTGAGAAGGAAACAAATACGGATGTCCTAGAGACAGGAGGGGGTTGTTAGCGCGAGTCACTCCTTGACTGCAAAAGGGAGTAAGCCTTACACATCATAGTTCATTTCAAATTTAAAAGGGTTTTGAGTAGTGGGATGGCTTCTCAAAGAGTTTGAAATGATTTTTTATATTATTTTAGAATTTCATGCATTTGGAAAGTTGTGGAAAGTATAAATTGTATGGGTAAATTGGTAGTATATGGAGCAGAGTGTAACAAATGAAAGAAGATGGATAGCTGGTACTTATTTAGGAAATATTCATATCCTAAATCAGTCACACAGTTATAATGATGGCTTTTTACACAAAATTTGTATATGTAATGTAAACAACATCAGAAAATAGATTACATGCATAAATTATTTCACAAATCCTTTATGAAATCTTCACTAACATGTTCTACAACATATATATGATTTGCAGGAAGCTGGAAAGAAGATAATTCACCACTAAATCCTTTAACAGTTTCTCAGTCACACTTTACTAGCTACTGCAACTCATAAATTGGAAGAAATTAACTAAGAGAGACACACACCATGTTGAACCCTTAGTTAAACTGAGAGGGTGGGGTGAATCATTTTAACACATTCATGGACTTTTAAACTTTTTCATTAAACTTTATTAACACCTTCATTTCATTATCAACATAATGTGTGAGCAACAATTAATAAGCAGATTAGACATTGTATTAGTAGTCTTAATATGTGAGCAGCAAGTATTAGCAACTAGATATACCATATCAACACATAGACATCATGCACATAGACACCAGATATAAGTGGAAACCCATAAAGGGAGAAAACCACATCTTATTATTGTTGTGATGCAAAGGCAAGCTCCAACTCCCTCTCACCACTAATTTTCTATAGGAACCAACCTACAGGAGGCTCCAATCTCAATTCTGCAAGCTACAACTTGCAAGGATTCAGAAAGCTCCAACTCCCGTCAATTTTCTGTAGGCACCAACCTACAGGAGGCTTCAACCTCAGTCAGCTATAACTTGATAGGGAAGCTCCAACTTCCTTACTCTTTCAAAAGAAAAAACACTTGATGATTTACCTTGGATATCAACTCTGTTCTGTACCTTCTCTTCTGTTGTCCATCAGTCCTCATATCTTCCCTGCTTCATTTCAGCATATTCTCGGATTCTCTATTAGCTCCTCCTTCTCCTCTACCTTATTTCTTCATTTCTTCATTCTCTTACCTCACTCTCTAACCACTCTATGCATATCAAGTTTATATTATATATAGAGTTCATCACATGACTGTTTGTATTCCACAAGGAATTTGGAGTGAACAGCCATGACTCTTTGGCTTCTGCCTTCTCATTCCTTTGTCCAACTCATTTAAAAACGTATAACAATATGTACAAATTTCAATGTTACAGTGGGATTTTTCTTTTCCTTCGGATACTTTCCTTTGCATCACAAACAATATAAAACAATTAAACATTTACATTTTCAGTTTCAATATATAAACTTCACTCAGCCTTTGGCTTGCTGGTTTTGTCCTTTCTGTTGTTGTCATGCAACTGTCATGCATACCTCTGTTTACTACAACTCTGAGCACCTGTGCATGTATACCTGTTCACTGCAATTTTAAATCCCTTCGCTGCATACCTCTTCAATTCTACAGTCTCTGTTTACCTCTGTACAAATTTTCCAAGCTCACTGTAGTTGTGTATCTACTGTATATATGCCTGTTTTATATGTTTAGCTCACCAATAACTCTCAAACTCTCATTATGTAAAAATTGCAGCTTCTTCTAATTTTCTGCTGGCAAATTAACTCAATGTATGCGAAGGCTTTTCTTTTCACATCTAATGGTTATCAAAACCACATTCCCCAGATTTCAAATCTGATTCGATGTAACTCACATTTTAGCAAATATAAAATTATGTAAGTCTTAACCTTAAGACTATAAAACTCAAGTATCTTCCGACTTAAGCTCTTAATACTCTAAAAAATGGTTCGATGCCTTTAAACCAATGCACAAGCACTTGTAACATTACAACCATTCGTGTATAACGTGAACCTCTTTTGGCACTAGGACGTTTTATATTGGATTTCGTTTTATGGGCCCACACATCCACTACATTAAATAGTTATTCAATAATATTAATATTTGTTGCAGGGGTTAACCCAAAGTCCTTGACTTCGGATTATTTCAATCTCAATCTATGTGTAAAATGCATCCAAAGTTTCTTGCCCAATCAACTTCACAATCTGGCAACCTCAACATACTCTACTTCCTTTTAACTGACAAATTAATTACATCTGTGTATATTAATATCTCAATCTGAGATTGATATATTAAATAAAAATCCTCTTTTAGTTAATAAACCACACACCTCCTATCCAGCTTAAAAATGCAGAAGCTCAAGGGTTATAAAACCATACAATACACCCTCTTATAATTTTTTTGCAGGCGGGAGCTCTATTTTTCGTTGGCCTAAGGTTAAACCTCGTATTGCATATAACCCATCGATCTCCACATGTTAACTCCCTTCTCAATCTCGACTTAGAGTCAATCTACATGTATACGTGACCTTAATTAAATGTTCATAGAACATTTCAATTGCAACTGTCCTTTGACCTTTTCACACAATTCATATTGCACCAACTTCGCATATACAACCATTATATGTGCACTACAATATATCCATATATATATTACGGCCTTCTTCAATTTTGGAAGTGTTATAACAAAACTCAACCACATCCGACATACCTCAGTTAAACTCGCAACCGTGGTTTGAACAGTCCCGATCAATATAAATTAGAACTGGGCCCCGCACTAACGAACCTTCCACATCCAACGGAGGACAGCACATCGCACTGCTTCAGATGATCCGACATCCTAAATCGAATCTCACGTGACTTAGATGCATGGGCTTTTAACTCGCGATGAGAATGGTATCTCCAAACCGCTTAAGACCACGTGTCAGCTCCTGGCATATATCACATTTGAATTGTAAATACATCTTACCGTACAAAAGCGGTGCGATGAAAACCGTCGGGTGTTCCAAACCCACTGTCACTGTTCACAGCGCTCGTGGTTCCATTCAGTTGTGCTCGAGGTTCCGTTCCTTCCTTCATTTGTTCACGATCCCAATATGTCTTCTTAACTTCATTTTCATACGGTTCTTCAGTTATTCTCTGTCGCTCCTTCTCATATGTTATCCCTTGCTTTGTCAACACTTCAACACGACGCTTCTGCTATCATAATGCACAACTCCATTCACGCATAGGTTTATCACCAAACCTCTGCGCTTGATTCATGATTCCTTAACGCATGGCCTTATCCCCGACTCTATCCCGAGGTCCCTCCTTTTCACTATAGATATCCTCCATCTATTAGGAGGGTAGCCCTTCAGGCTCGATTCCCAATATTCAGTTGCACTTGCCAGTTATTCATGAGAGAAGTGCGGAGCTCCATTACTCCTTTTTAATAGATTAATTTACCCATCAATAAATCAACGCCAGAACTTTAATTCATTACTCTGCTCCTGGTTCTCCAACACTGAAATGAACATCCAAAATAGATTTCCTTATCAAACAGGGCTAAAACAATTCAGAATCTTTGCAGGGTTAAGACGTTTCATCACATAATTCCTCAAATTCATAAAACTATGCCATCGCTGTTTTAATACAGTATGTGTAATAAGCCTATCTCGCAGGATTACTGTGCCATCATTCTGATTTTGGGTTTACTGTAGCTCCTCCAAATTATAAATCCCTGATTATAGACATCAAATTAAGCCAGTCCTCCATTACAATAGGGTCTCTTATATGGAATTCAAAATTCAGAACTTCACAACCCATAATTTCACAACAGAGCCTGTAATTTCCTTCAAGCGCCTTATTGAATCGATGGCTGTAATATCGAATTTACAGTGGACTCTATGTCATTTCCATGTCATTGATGACTACAACTCATGCATTTGTTCAATCACAACATCGACAGCCTATAATTGACATTTATTCTTCTGTCCCACACAGAAATTAATCAACCTATACACATCCATTCAGGAACAAATGAATTCACTTGCAAGACTGCTTTTCCTGGCCAGATCTTTGAATCAAGTGGCTCGTCTACAACCTACTCTGTCTCTCTATCTCTTTAGCTCTCTGCTCTTTTTCTATCTCCTTTTCCTTTCTTTTTCCATCTCTCTTTGTCTCTGTTTCCTCTGATGTCTTTGTTTCCTTTCTTCCCCTTGAATGATGTTTCAGGTGCTCCTCCTTTGTCATCTCCTTTTCCATCAATGACAACATTTCCAACAGTCTCCCCCTTTGGAATTGATGGCAATACACTTCCTTTGCTTTCCTTTTGGAAGCCCCTTTTTTCTTTTCCTCCCCCTTTGACATCAATGGAAAAGGGTTGCTCATTTCCTAGTGTGCATTATATCTCTTCATTTCCTCTCTTTGAGTTATGTTCAGGCCTTCTTCTTCTGGCTTTGTACCATGCTGCTCTAAACTGGTGTACAATAGTTGTTGAGAGAACACTTTTGAGAATCATTAGAACTTGAATATACACAATAAGTTGATACAATCCCAAAGCATAGACTCCTTGCACTTGTATGTAGTGTAGGTGATGACAGCCATATATAATCAGACTTGTATAATCAGAGATGCATAGTTGTATCCAAGCTTAAAGATCGTGAATGTTCCATGTGACATATCAATCTTGCTTCAGCTATACTTCTGTCTATATTACAATCTTCATCTATGATGCATATCTATTGAGGAAGGTTGAATATGAAGTAAGTCTTTTTCTGAAAATCACATCTACAGTACACATCTGTTCAATTGTGATGAAGCCAATATATCTTTTATTGCTGTGGTACACCTTTCCTGCCTGTTATTGGTGATACGTGCTAGACTGCTGACAGGGAAATTACTCTTAAATATTGAAAGGTCCTTGTTGCTGTTATGAACAAATGAATCACACCAGAGCTTACATCTTATTGTGAGAATAGGAAATATCTTTCAATATTAGAGACCAAATGACTTCCCTACTTGTACAATGTATTCAAAAACAAACCCTTGAGGCTAGATACATTCAGTGTATTAGTCAGTCTCACTTATCAATCAGGCAATTTCCTTTATTTCATAAGGGATTATGTATGTCGATGATCAATCTCTCTTTAAATGGTGAAATACCAGCAATTCCTTTCTGCTGAAGTATGCTTAGATGAACTAAAAAAAAAAATTTGAGCTTTAATGGTAATCACAACTATTCCTTCATTATTCGGATATTTTAACTATTCTGTCATGATTATTTCCAACAAAAACATCTTCAAGTTGTTTAATTTATATCTCAGCTAACAAAATTCACCCAGTTTATGAACAATCTTCAGAAAGAGGCCTCAAAGATATATGTACTAAATTCAGGAAGGCATGCAATTATATATATAGAAACAGATACTTCTTCAATGTTTAATATAATGTTTCAAGTGTAAACAGAGCACTGATCCTTTAGCTCTATTATTGACCTTTTCATGCTGAATGTAGATAACTCTGGGAATTTCACCTTGATGCACTTTTGCCATAATCCTTTGATCCTGAGGACCTGTACCATACTGCTGCTACTCCATAATAACACTTGATATTCTACTGATAGGCATGCTGCTTGTACCTAAATGCCAATTGATACTACTTTGATAAACCATGTAGAGATTTCACTTCAGCTTGCACATTAACCCATAACTAAGACATCCTTCATAAATTATACTATAGAGCTTTCCACTGTTCACACCAACAGTCATCGATATCCTGAATTTGATCTTGACATCTTAACCATTTTCTTATTCTGTCATTTTGTTCAAAGGAATGTCACTGCATTTTCCTTTCTAAGACTTCTCTAGAGACATTGCTGCTTTACATACAATTCAGTTGTTCTAACATAATAATCTTAAGGAAGACATCTTCAATTCTTTTATTAGAAATCTTCATGGGTAGATTACTCAGAGATTTATCACTTACTTAACTGTACTCCTCCAAGGGACATTTTCATAGATGAAGGAAGTAATGATACAGTGATGATAGGCTCTTTTCTTACTCATCTTTCTTAGGGTGAATCATTGTTCATAATAGCATAATGATGTACAATGTGATCATCACTTTAATGTGCTGATGTCTTCTTCTATCATCATGGCTGCTTATTGCTTTCTCTCCTTCCATAAACCTGCAGGCTATTGTGTGCTTCCGGTAATCTTCTTTCTGATCTTTTAATAGTTTCTATTTCATGTATCTCTTCTTAGATTACTCTCATGGGGAATAATTATGAACTGCTCCCCCCTGTGATGTTGCTTCATATTTGTCACTGGATGGATTTTTGTTTTTGTTTTCTAGAGCAGCTCCCCCTGAGACTGTGCTAGATTCATTATGTTATTGAGATGATAGGCTCCCCTTTTCTCTTTTCTTTCCATACTCTCTTGGGGTTCATCATAATGTCTGTACTCCTTTTTGGTTCATAGTTTTGTTTAATTGGATTGGATTTAATCATCTGTCTGGAGTTCTTTAATATATATGGCAGTTTATAGTCCTTTTCTTTGTGACCAAGTTTGAGGCATACATAACATCTTATTTTATCAAAGTACATTTGAGCTGGAGTATAATATTTTGTTCCGCTCTTTGAACATAATTTACAATCAACAAGTTTATGTCCAAAATGATTGCATGCATAACAATAGCCATGGAAATGATTTGTGTACCTGGTGAAAGATTGTCTTTTCCCTTTGCTTGCTTGGGGTGTTCTTTTCATTTGATACATCTTTTGTTGATTAACATTGATTCTCTTTGTCTTACAATGTGCTGCTTCATGTCCTGGTTTGTGGCAGGAGAAACAAGTGATACTTCTCATAGGAGGAAAGAACCTTCTTTGACATCTTCCAAATTTATTCAGTTCATCCTTATGAGTGTATGAGCCTTTTTCAGCTGACTGTTTCATCCTCTCATTCTCTATCCTTTCATGTTGCTGCTTGATTCTATTTGTTTCTCTGCAACTCATGTTCTTGTTGGTTTCTACTTCTGTAGGAATTTGCTGAGATGCTTCGTTGTCCTTTATAGCTTTTACAAAAATGACATTCTTGTTATACTCAACCTTGGACTTACTAGTTTCACCTTCATATCCTATCCCAGCCTTTATGAGAGGCGACCTTTGTGCATTTAGAATCTTGTCCAATAGTTCATAGCTTTTCATTTGAGGAGTATTAATTAATAATTCTCTTTGGGATTTTTCTAATTTCTTCCTTAGGCTCACTACTTCTTCTTCCAATCTCTCACATTCTAGACATTTCTATCTCATTTGTTGCAGCAGAGTGTCTTCTACTTTCTTTGCCTCTTCAAGCTGTGTCTTTAGACCAATAATTTCTTTCCTATCTTCATATTCTTTCTCATCACATATTTGCACCAATAACTTAAGGTCTTTGTTTTCATTCTTAAATTTTTCTATTTCAGTCAATGCTATGTCAAGTTTGGCTTTTTCTTCAGCTGCAATTTCTTCATGGTTCTTACTACCATTCACACTAGCAGGTATCTCATTTGATTGAACATTTTCCTTTTGACATGAAGTTTTCTTCTTCTTAATTATCTTCTCCTTCTTGACAATCCAATCCTCAGTGTCTACTCCATGCATGAAACGCAATCTGTCCCATATTTCTTTTGCAGAGGTTAAATCCATTATTACCTCAAGATCCTTGTTATGAAGGCTGTTGAATATCACACATTTTGCCTTGGCCTTGCTATGTTGTTCTTGCACCGAGGGAGAGTCTGTGCAGTAACCATCACATACAAGTTTCCATACCTCAGGTTCATAAGCCAATAATCGTGTTTTAACCTTATCTCTCCATTCAAGAAAGTTTGTTGTACTCAACACAGGTACATTTTGATAGTCCATGACTCAACCAGATCTTCTTCAAGCTATTAAGCTTACACCAAAGGAACCAGCTCTGATACCAATTGTTGAACCCTTAGTTAACTGAGAGGGGGGGGGGGGGGGGTGAATCAGTTTAACACATTCATGGACTTTTAAAAAATTTCATTAAACTTTATTAACACCTTCATTTCATGATCAACATAATGTGTGAGCAATCTTTATTTGTGAGCAGCAATTAATAAGCAAATTAGACACTGTATTAGCAGACTAGATATACCATATCAACACATAGACATCATGCACATAGATACCAGATATAAGTGGAAACCCATAAAGGGAGAAAACCACAGCTTATTATTGTTGTGATGCAAAGGCAAGCTCCAACTCCCTCTCACCACTGATTTTCTGTAGGCACCAACCTACAGGAGGCTCCAACCTCAATTCTGCAAGCTACAACTTGCAAGGAAGCTCCAACTCCCGTCAATTTTCTGCAGGCACCAACCTTCAGGAGGCTCCAACCTCAGTCAGCTACAACTGACATCTATCAATCTACAACTTGATAGGGAAGCTCCAACTTCCTTACTCTGTCAAAAGAAAAAAAGCTTGCTAATTTACCTTGGATATCAGCTCTGTTCTGTACCTTGTCTTTTGCTGTCCATCAACCCTCATATCTACCCTGCTTCATTTTAGCATCTTCTCGGATTCTCTATCAGCTCCTCTCTATCAGCTCCTCCTTCTCCTCTGCCTTACTGCTTCATTTCTGCATTCTCTTACCTCACTCTCTAACCGCTCTATGCATGTCAAGTTGATATTATATATAGAGTTCATCACATGACTGTTTGTATTCCACAAGGAATTTGGAGTGAACAACCATGACTCTTTGGCTTCTGCCTTCTCATTCATTTGTAAAACTCATTTAAAAAAATATAACAATATGTACAAATTTCAATGTTACAGTGGGATTTTTCTTTTCCTTTGGATACTTACCTTTGCATCACAAACAATATAAAACAATTAAACATTTACATTTTCAGTTTCAATATATAAACTTCACTCAGCCCTTGGCTTGCTGGTTTTGTCCTTTCTGTTGCTGTCATGCAACTGTCCTGCATACCTCTGTTTACTGCAACTCTGAGCACCTGTGCATGTATACCTGTTCACTGCGATTTTAAATCCCTTCGCTGCATACCTCTTCAATTCTGCAGGCTTTGTTTACCTCTGTACAATTTCTCCAAGCTCACTGTAGTTGTGTATCTATTGTATATATGCCTGTTTTATAAGTTTAGCTCACCAATAACTCTCAAACTCTCATTATGTAAAAATTGAAGCTTCTTATAATTTTCTGCTGGCAAATTAACTCAATGTATGCGAAGGCATTTCTTTTCACATCTGATGGTTATCAAAACCACATTCCACAGATTTCAAATCTAATTCTATGTAACTCACATTTTGGAAAATATAAAATTATGTAAGTCTTAACCTTAAGACTATAAAACTCATGTATCTTCCAACTTAAGCTCTTAATACTCTAACAAATGGTTCGATGCCTTTAAACCAATGCACAAGCACTTGTAACATTACAACCATGGGTGTATAACGTGAACCTCCTTTGGCACTAGGACGTTTTATATTGCATTTCATTTTATGGGCCCACACATCCACTACATTAAATAGTTATTCAATAATATTAATATTTGTTGCAGGGGTTAATCCACAGTCCCGGACTTCGGATTATTTCAATCTCAATCTGTGTGTAAAATGCATCCAAAGTTTCTTGCCCAATCAACTTCACAATCTGGCAACCTCAACATACTCTGCTTCCTTTTAACTAACAAATTAATTACATCTGTGTAAATTAATATCTCAATCTGAGATTGAGATATAAAATAAAAATCCTCTTTTAGTTAAGAAACCACACACCTCCTATCCGGCTTAAAAATGCGGAAGCTCAAGGGTTATAAAACCATACAATACACCCTCTTATAATTCTTTTGCAGGCGGGAGCTCTATTTTTCGTTGGCCTAAGGTTAAACCTCGTATTGCATATAACCCATCGATCTCCACATGTTAACTCCCTTCTCAATCTCGAGTTAGAGTCAATCTACATGTATACGTGACCTTAATTAAATGTTCATAGAACATTTCAATTGCAACTGTCCTTTGACCTTTTCACACAATTCATATTGCGCCAACTTCGCATATACAACCATTATATGTGCACTACAATATATCCATATATATATTACAGCCTTCTTCAATTTTGGAAGCATTATAACAAAACTCAACCACATCGGACATACCTCGGTTAAACTCACAACCGTGGTTTTAACAGTCCCGATCAATATAAATTAGAATTGGGCCCTGCACTAACAACCCTTCCACATCCAACTGCGGACAACATGTCACACTGCTTCAGATGATCTGATGTCCTCAATCGAATCTCACGTGACTTAGATGCATGGGATTTTAACTCGCGATGAGAGTGGTATCTCCAAACCGCTTAAGACCACATGTCAGCTCCTGGCATATATCACGTTCGAATTGTAAATACAACTTACCGTACAAAAGCGATGCGATGAAAACCGTCGGGTGTTCCAAACCCACTGTCACTGTTCACAGCACTCGTGGTTCCGTTCAGTTGCGCTCGAGGTTCCATTCCTTCCTTCATTTGTTCACAATCCTAATATGTCTTCTTAACTTCATTTTCATACGGTTCTTCGGTTATTCTTGGTCGCTCATTCTCATATGTTATCCCTTGCTTTGTCAACACTTCAACACGACGCTTCTGCTATCATAACGCACAACTCCATTCACGCATAGGTTTATCACCAAACCTCTGCGCTCTATTCATGATTCCTTAACGCAGGGCCTTATCCCTGACTCTGTCCTGGGGTCCCTCCTTCGCACCATAGATATCCTCCATATATTAGGAGGGTAGCCATTCAGGCTCAATTCCCAATATTCAGTTGCAGTTGTCAATTATTCATTAGAGAAGTGCGAAACTCCATTACTCCTTTTTAATAGATTCATTTACCCATCAATAAATCAACGCCATAACTTTAATTCATTACTCTACTCCCGGTTCTCCAACACTGAAATGAACATCCGAAATAAATTTCCTTATCAAACAGGGTTAAAACAATTCAGGATCTTTGTAGGGTTAAGACGTTTCATCGCATAATTCCTCAAATTCATAAAATTGTGCCATCACTGTTTTAATACAGAATGTGTAATAAGCCTGTCTCGCAGGATTACTATGCCATCATTCTGCTTTTGGGTTTACTGCAGCTCCTCCAAATTATAAATCCCCGATTATAGACATCAAATTAAGCCAGTCCTCCATTACAATAGGGTCTCTTATATGGAATTCAAAATTCAGAACTTCACAACCCATAATTTCACAACAGAGCCTTTAATTTCCTTCAAGCGCCTTATTCAATCGATGGTTGTAATATCGAATTTTACAGTGGACTCTATGTCATTGCCATGTCATTGATAACTACAACTCATGCATTTGTTCAACCACAACATCGACAACCCATAATTGACATTTATTCTTCTGTCCCACATGGAAATTAATCAACCTATACACATCCATTCAGGAACAAATGAATTCACTTGCAAGACTGCCTGTCCTGGCCAAATCTTTGAATCAAGTGGCTCTTTTGCAACCTACTCTGTCTCTCCAGCTCTTCAGCTCTCTGCTCTTTGTCTGTCTCCTTTGCCTTTCTTTTGCTATCTCTCTTTGTCTCTGTTTCCTCTTATGTCTATGCTGCCTTTCTGCCCCTTGAATGATGTTTCAGGTGCTCCTCCTTTGTCATCTCCTTTGCCATCAATGACAACATTTCCAACACACCATACATCATATATTTCTTGAGTCACAAAATCCTCCAGCATGAAGTGAAGAAATACATTTCTTTATTATATTAAGCATTCATGTAGACCAACATCCAACATGGAACTGGTATTTACAAATGGTATATATAGAAAGAGAGGCACCAACTCCATCTCTTCTAAAAAGAAGGAAACACTACTCCTAACATTACGTAGGTTTCATAAGACATTAAAACCATATCCCATCGAAATCTAAATGAAAATGTAGATGTAAATGAAATAAGAGAAGAGAATATGGGCTAAAGTGTTGAGTATGCTGACATGTTGCCCCTTTTTCTGATGATTTGTATCCTTATGCCTTTGGTTCTTAAATAACCATGTATCTTCATTCAATATGACCTCCAACAACCTCATAACCACATATCACCATCACTTATTATATCCATTTGGTTATGATTCCTTATCTTTCCTGAACTTTCTCGGAAATTTTGTTGAGACATGTCAAAAATTAGTTAAAACAAGCGCTACTGGAAATTCTAGTAAAAACCTGTAATTGCACAAAATCTATAACGTTATTGGAATTTTTAGCAGCACTTTGACTATTTTTTAAAAAATGAATAGAAAACACTGAAAAACCTATGTAGACTTATACTCTTTGACATTTGAGTTGTTGTTCAAAATTTCACTTGATAAGTAAAAAGGTGTTTTTATCAAGAAACCTTTTTACCTTTCTTGCATGTGGGTTGCATCTTCAGCAAGCTTGTCCAAGTCTGACTAGTTGTCAAAGGTTGATCTTGTTCTTGTAGTTCTTGTGGCTGCTTCTTTGACAATGGCATTTTCCTCCTTTGAACCCTTTCGGATATTTCTTCTTTTTGAGGGTTCTATTTTCTGGTCTGGAGGGGTTTTGTTTTTATATTTATTCTTGGATTCCTTTGTCTTTAACCCTTCAGATTTTCCTTCTATATCAATGACTTATTTTAATAAAATTGGATTGTGTAGAGCCTTAGAATTAAGCCTAAACTTGTTGCTATCTCTGGTATGTATTTTTTTGGTACCAGCAATAGGTTATGCTTCCTCTTTCTTCTTCTTGCTACTGATCTCGTATCATGCATATTTGAGGAGTTCTTCATCAGACTTTGTGGGTTGATACTCTTTGTCCATATTATGTTGAATTTCTTCTTCCATAATTTCTGGTAGCAGCTGTGCTTTATATTTCTCTACAGTTTCAAGATTTCCTCTTCGAGCTCTAGTGTAGACATTAGGAAAAGTAGGGATAGTGGGAACCATTTTCATAGACTTGGGCTTTTTCACTGGTGAGCTCTCTTCTTTCATCAACTTCCTCTCAACCTTAGCTGAAAGAGTTTCTTCTTTTCTGTTCTTGGTATTCTTATGGATATTTTCCTTCTGAGATTTCCACTTGGTTCTTTTTGTGGGATGAGGGTGTTGTTGTCAAGATGGAGGTGTAGGTGTAGGTTGGTCTACACTGTAAAACAAGAAATGGTCCCATGTTTGATTATTTTTCCTTAACTCTTATTCAACTAACACTTTGATGAGAGATTGATGATACAAAATGTATTCTTAAGAAGTAGTATGTGTTTGAATTCTGATTGACATATTTGTTAGAATCTTCAGCGAGAAGTATGGCAAGTTGAGGGTCTTCATACCTGCAACATGAAAAAGAAATCTCGTATGGTAAAGGAACACTACAATATACCTCCTTTCAAAAGTGAGGTAGATCTCTATGATTTTAACAGCTCCTTCCCATTAATTTTTGAGATAGTTGCTGGGAATTCCTTTGGCCCAGTTTGGATCTCTGTGTCCATCCTTGAGGAAACTGTTGAGGTCTCCTTTAGTGATAACCTAACCTTTAAACCACATTTATCCTTCTTATGGAAGGTTTAATTGCTCAACAATTGAATCTGCTGAAACCTACAATTTAAGACCATAAACTGCGTCTTCATGTCCATTAAAATAATTATCAAACTCCTGAGCTACTCCTAAGTGAGACCTTCCTAGCCTTGAGCACATATAATACCACCCTACTTGAATAAACAATCTTCTCACCTTCAAATTTTCATCCACTAGGTCAGCACCTTGTGGTTCAATTCGTTTTATCTTTCCTCCTCTTTTCTCCATCTTCAGTAATTAATAACTTTGTCTACTGAAATATGATAGGTGGCAAAGGTAGAAGAGCTCACCTAACAGGTGTTGTTGTGTCTTCCTCTAAAATGTTGCATAAAATATAAGACTCTTCCTCAAGCTGCACGTCTAAAAAACTCGTTCTCTAACAGTTATTCTCACAACTGATACTTCCCCTTCTTTCTTGATGATTTAAAACATCAACGATGGTTCACCATCCCATGCAATGGATTCTCATCATGGTGAGTATCCTTGACCGTAGTATACACCATGTGATAGCAATCATGGTATTCAGTTGGCTACATAGCTTCAGATATCATGCTACATGTGGTTGGAATAAGAGGATCTTTGACTAGTGGTCACCTCCTTTGCATGTTGATTTATTGGCCTTATTTCTGGCATTGTTTATGCATAACCATTCAAACAGTCATTTCATTAAACCTATGGATCCATGATCTTTCCCATTAGAAAATCATGTACCTTGACATGAAACCATACCAACTCGACTGGAAGACAGGACAGGATCAAGGAATGACTTTGTTATTGTGGATTGACACCTAGACACTACACTTATACTATGACTTAAACTTAATGTGACTAACTGCCTATTCTATCACGTGATTTAAATCTTCATAATAATATTTAAAACGTATTTTAAACTAAAACGCGTGGCTTGACACAAAGCGGATGCACTTTTTATTTTTATTTTTAAAAACATGGGAAGTTACTAGAATTTTCGGTAGCATCAGATTAAAATAAAAACATACAAAAGCAAAAATAAAACAGACTATCCAAAAATGGATAAAATAGGCGCTACCGGAAATTTCAGTAGTGACCAATTTTTTTTTAAATTTACAAAATCTAATCCTGAAAACAAAAAATTTAAATGAACTCATGACTTAGCAAAGAATTGTGCTAACAGGGGTGATGACCAGGGTGGTGATAGAATTATGGATCCAACATACCCCCCCTCCCATTATGTTATGAAGAAACGACCATTGCAAGGTGGCAGAGGCATAGAAAAAGGTGAAGTCTGACAAGTCCACTGGCCCTGAATCCTTGGTCCTCACTGAGGGGATCTTTGAAGAAATTTGAGATACTATTTGCGACATTACCAAAGATCTGTGGGGAAACATTGAAGACCAATACAAGAAGGTATTGGTGGATGTCTATAAGGTCCTCAAGGATTTACAGGTTCAGACGAGTGCAGTACAAGCGAGTGGGCTTCAAGCGAACACGTCTCAAGCGAGTGGGGCGCCAACAAGTGAAAGTACAAATGAGCAAGAATTGGAAATTATAACTGATACCCATGTGGTGTTGATACCTTCAGGTACCTTATCTTTTGATACTAAGGAGGAGCTAGTGCACGTGGTGCATTGGCAGAACACAAGGCTTAACCCTTCTATGTTTCCTTTGAAGGCATTGCACGAGTTCCACTAGGGTGTTACCAAAGAATTATAGATTAGAAAGAAGCGTGCCGTATTGATTATCTGAGATGTTAGGCAGGAAAGACAGAGGATCACAAAGGAGAAATAGTTGGTTGTACAGGAGTGCGATGCAGAGACTACGCGCATGTAACAATTGGAGGAAGCCATTTCAAAGGCTTGCGGTGACCTACTTGAGTTGCAAATTTAGGTTGCAGTAACACCAATGGAAAAAGTGGCCAAACTCACGACAACAGTTAAGGATTCGAAAACCAAAGTCGATAAAGTGGGACTCAAGATGAAGATTAAGATAATTAAGCTGCAAATTCAATTGCATCCTGCTACTCCACCAGAGGTCCGGGAGTAGCGGGCAGCTGAGATCAAGGCTACCAATGACAAGATTGAGTCCACCGTCCATGAGTGCACTCAAGTATTTTAAGAAGTTATAGATGTCTGGGCCTCATTGTAGGAGGACCCTCAGGTGAAGAAAATTGAAACAGTAGTTTGCGAGAAAGTGGAGTAGATGAACCATATTAAGGTCACAAAAAATACCTTAGCACCGATACAGCGGTATAACCATCTCCAAGAGGGTAAATTGTCACAGGAACGGATCGATGAGTTTCACAGAAAAGAGCAGCTTATCACAGCCAACAAAAATTCATGGGAAGTTGAAGCCAGTCAATTGTCACAAATTGTTGAGAAATAGTTGAAGGGATTGCACCAGACATAGAAGGAAATTTCTTCAAAAATTGCAGGGCCAGCGACTGATGCATTTCTCACTGAAATCGAGTAATTAGAGAAGCACTGTGTCGAAATAGTTCCACCTCTGAAGGATGCCTTGAGCGGCATCAAAAAAAATATTGAGGGGACACTAGTAGAGTGACTCGAGACTAATCACATTTTTGCATTGGGGGCCTATTGGAAAGGGTACCCCTCGATGAAAGCTTTTGAGAAAGACTCTAGAGATCGAGGAGAAAAGCGCGCAGCACGGAGTTATGTTAGAGTCTTAGGGGATTTGGGGTGGGTTAAAGCCCCTTATTTTGTAAAATAATGGGAATTTTTTGTGTATGTTTAGCTCCACCCATGGTTTTCGGACCATGGTATTGTAAATGTAAATACTATATAAGGAGTCTAGGATAAACCTTGAATGAGAACCAAATAATTTAATTCATAGAATTCATTTGGATGTAAGGTTACTTTGAGTCAGTGTTCTATGGTTTGTTTTAGAGGAAAAGCTCTTGTAGCTGAGTGAATGGAGACCTTAGGAAGTCTGAAAATGAGTGCACAAACACCTGTAGCTTAGTACGTAGGGTAGAAAATATTTTATTGAGAAGATATGAACATTAATGAAAGGCCTTTGAAGAAATATCTATGTTATTTGCTCACATGTTTTCTTATCTATACTTTGATATTATCTATTTTGAATAATGGTTTTACTTATAATTGCATCGAGAAGTCTTGTTTATGGTTATTTAAGATGTTTTATGCTTGTTAAATTAATATCGCGCATTCTACAAGTTAGTTCAATAGAGGTGTTTAACCACGACTGTATAATTAGTCTATCTGCTCTACGAATATTTGTTAAGTATTGAAAGGAATACAAGCCCTAAAGCCACACTCCATTGTCCCTCCAGATACAGAATCCTGGTTCTATCATACCCCTATATTTCCTTGAGTGAGACTTCAATCTACGCAGCAGATCATTGCCGAAAGATTTTCTAATAGTGGATTTTGTTGGTTCGTGCAGCCATATTTGAACCTAGGTCTAGGCCCCATCAAGACAAAAAATGGTTTCGTTGCTTGACCAGATGAAGCAATAATATGGCCTGACAAAGGGAAGCAGCAGTTACTCTATTAACTCCATCACAGATAGGACGGTGCACTTTGCTACCCATATTTTAGAAGGAAAAATCATGCGGAAGTGTCGCAGAGACAAGATTTCAGCTTTGGTGGTGTCTTTGGATGCACATTGTAGCAAAGGCGTTGTGTAAAATTCGGTGGGATACATATGTAAATAATTCTTGGATGATTTCAAGGAGGCTCAGGAAGAGGGCAAGTAGTTCCACTACACGTGGCTCCTGCTCTTAATTGCAGTGATCGCCTGGAAGGAGCCTAACAAGTCGCAGTTCTTCACTGCGGACCGAAATATCTACAAGGTTGTGAGGTATGCCTCCCTGTGGCATTCCAAAGAGCTGACCCAGGTAATGTCAAAAAATTATTTTGGGTCGGTTTTGAAATGAGTCTATGCATGGTGATCATCCAAAATCCTCGGCTATTCAAGTATTTTAGCAGAATATCGGCAGGTCGCAGACTTCAAAGAGGATTTCCATCATGTGCACATCTAGGAAAAAAAGGACCTTGTTGGGGTTTGGTAGGAGTTTTCGTACCCAGTGACAGAGCAATATGTTGCAGGAATAATCAGTAATTGGCCAAAAAATTAGCTAACTCTACCCACTAAAGGCATGGAGACAGAGTAGGAAGGCACAAGTGTTGCGACAACCGATCCACAGAAAGGAAATAAGGACACTAAGAAGAAACCTAAGCACGTCACCTTCATGACTACTAAGGAGTCTGAAAAAGATGTTGAGTAGGAAACATATATGGATTCCCCGAAGATATGAGGAGGTGAAGACGAGGGTGGTGATACAAGGATGGATCTAGAAAACAACCCCTCCCTTATATTGTGAGGAAATAGCCATTGCAGGGTGGCAGAGGGGCACAGAAAAAGGTGAAGTCAGCCAGGTCCACTAGCCCTGAATCCTTGGTCCTCATTTAGGATGACTTTGATGAAATTGGATTCACTGTTCAAGACATTACCAAAGATCTGTGGGGCAACATTGAAGACCAATACAATAATGTATTGGTGGAGGTCTATAAGGGCCTCAAGTATTCACAGGTTCAGACGAGCGCAATATAGGCGAGTGTGAGTCAAGCAAGCGGGCTTCAAGCGAGCGTGAATCAAGTGAAAGGGGAACCAACAGGTGTAAGTGTAGCTCATAAATAATTGGAAATTACAACGGATACCCTTGCAGTGCCAATACCTGCATGCACCTTATCTTTTGATACTTCGGAGCAGCTAGGCAGGTGGTGCATTGGCAAAACACAAGGCTTAACCTTGTTGCGCTGCCTTTGAAGACATCACACGAGTTCCACCAAGGCATTACCAAATAATTATAGATCAGAGTGAAGCGTGCCCTATTAATTATTCGATATGTTAAGCAAGAAAGCCTTAGAGGATTGTAGAGGAGAAACGGTTGGTTCTACACGAGCGCAATGCAGAGACTGCGCACAGGTAGAAATTGGAGGAATCCATCTCAAAGGCTTGCAGCGACCTACTTGAGTTGCAGATTCAGACTGCAACAGCACTAGAGGAAAAAGTGGCCAAACTCACAACAACAGTCAAGGATTCCAAAGTCAAAGTCGAAAAAGTGCGACTCGAGATGCAGATGAAGATAACTAAGTTGCAGATGCAATTTCAGCCCACTACTCCACTAGAGGCCTCAGATCTGCACGCAACTGAGATCAAGGCTTCCAATGACAAGATTGAGTCCACTGTCAAGGAGTGCACTCAATTATTTGAAGAAGTTATGGATGTTTTGGCCTCACTACAAGAGGACCCTCAGGTGCAGAAAATTGAAATAGCAATTCATGAGAAATTGGAGCAAATGGACCATATGAAGGTCACAGCAAAGACCTTAGCACCGTTACAACAGTATACCTGTCTCC
Source organism: Pinus albicaulis (assembly GCA_034641835.2). Classification (NCBI taxonomy): domain Eukaryota; kingdom Viridiplantae; phylum Streptophyta; class Pinopsida; order Pinales; family Pinaceae; genus Pinus; species Pinus albicaulis. The sequence continues at coordinate 1,307,736,895 of CM076580.1, forward strand.
AAGAGGGTAAATTGTTGCAAAAACATATTTATGAGTTGCGCAGAAAATAAAATCTTATCACAGCTATAACAAATTTGTGGGAATCTGAAGCCAATCAGTTGTCGCAAACTGTCGATAAACATTTGAAGAAACTGCACCCGTCGCAAAAGAAAATTGCTACAAAAATTGCAAGGCCAACTACTGAGACATTGTTGACCGAAATTCGAGAATTAGAGAATTAGTTCACCAAAACAGTTCCACCTTTGAAGGATGCCTTGAGTGGCATCAAATAAAATATCGAGGGCACCCCAGTAGAGTGACTCGGTACAAGTCACATTTTTGTGTTGGGGGCCTATTGGACAGAGTCTACTCGATGAAATATTTTGAGAAAGACTCTGCAGATCGAGGAGTGGAGCACGCAGCGCGAAGTTATGTTAGAGTCTTAGGGGCTTTGGGGTGGGTCAAAGCCCCTTATTTTGTAAACGAATGGGAATTTTTTGTGTACGTTGAGCTCCACCTATGGTTTTCGGATCATGGTATTGTAAATGTAAATACTACATAAGGAGTCTAGGATAGACCTTGAATGAGAATAAGATAATTTAAGTCATGAAATGCATTTGGATGTAAGGCTATTTTGATTTTTTATTTTATGGTTTGGGTTAGAGGAAAGGCTCCTACAATTGAGTGTGGGGAAACCTTAGGAATTCTACAGCTGAGTGTGCAAACCCCTGCAGCTGAGTGCATAGGGTAGAACGTATTCTATTGCGAATATATGAACTTTAATGAAATAAATTTGAAGACAGATCTATGTTATTTTCTTAAGTGTTTTCTTATTTTTACTTTGATATTATCTGTTTTGAATTAGTTTTTTACTTATAATTGCATCGTGAAGTCCTTTTATGGGTATTTATGATGTTTTATGCTTGTTAAAGTAAGATTGTTCAGTCTGCAAGTTAGTTCAATATAAGTGTTGAACCACGACTATATAATTATTCTATCTTCTCTGCGAAGCTCTGTTAAGTATTGAAAGGAAGACAATCCAAAATCCATACTCCATTGTCCCTCCGAATGCAAAAACCTGGTTCTAGCATTCCCCTATATTTCCTCAGGTGAGACTTCAGTCTTCGCAGCAGATTTTTGCCGAAAGGGTCGGTAATAGTGGGTTTTGTTGGTTCGCGCAGCCATATCTAAACCTGGGTCTAGGCCCCATAAAGCCAACAGTGGTGAGGATGGAGGTGAAGAGAATGGTGGTGTCAAAGGTGGTTGATCACCATTCCCATTAACTTTAGGAGTCTTGTTTGCATCTCCTCCTTCTCCTTTTTAAGACTTATCTCCCTTTGGAGGATTGGAGCTCTCACTTTGCAACCTTGTGCTTCGCTCCTCTTAGAGAACTTTCACCATTTTTGTCATATCAAAGAATGCTTTCCTGAAGTCTTTTTCATCCTCTAACATATTTTCGGGTTCTACTTCATGTGACATACTTGTTGAAGCTTCAATTGAAATTTGAGGTGAAATTTGTGGTGGAGATTGTGGCAAATGTGCTCTCCTTGTCCTTGACCTAACTGGGTCAGGACGAACATTGGGTGGTTAAGAAAGGCTTAGATAGACCTATAGAGACTTAAGGTTAGACCATAAAACTGGTAGTGTAGAAGAGATGCTTAGGGATAACCAAAATAGGAGGGGAAATCACACCGCCTTACAAAATTCTATATCTCGGCATTGAGCTGGTAAATTCCCCTCTTTGAAGGCTATGTGGGGTGGTAAATTTGACTCTTATAACCTGTGCCCTACCAAAATAAAATAGAGGGCAGATAGAGTAGGGCAAGTCAATAGAATGGAGGTACGGCAGAATATGGGTGCGTAAATAGAATAGATAAGTCTAGTGACCGGGTCAATTTCACAGTGATAAGTGGCTAGAAGAAATATGCCTCTCCAAGGAAGCCAGTCACCAACTGCATCCTTCTGCTATGGTCTGCTACTGACTATGGTGTGTTGAGGTTCCACCTGCTAAGGTCTTTGAGGACTTGCAACCACGAGTTTTCCTTCTCCTGTCTTGAGATTCAACCTTGTAAGCATAACATACACTTGCAAACAATTAAACCCTCATAGCAACAAAGAAAACCAAAGCTCTGATACCAAATTGATCTGTATATGAAGTTGCTTGAAGATTATGTAAATTTTGCAAGTGATTAATTTAGGGTTTTAAGCCTCTTTTTTCAAATTCTTAAATACATAAACATGCATAAAAAGTACAGCTTTTGTAGTAAACAAGAGACAATATCACCCCTCCTGGGCTACATCTCCTGGTATAGCTTCCAATGGTTGGGCCTCTTTCATTATGCTCAAAACATAGTGTTTACATACAATTGCAATGTTGGAATGGTTTTACAAATAGCTCCAATGGCTTCAGAGCACTCAAAAACCCTATATAGTTGTTGAAGTTTGCAACAAGAAACAATGAAATCGGCATCTGGAAACAACATCCTTGATTCTAGTGAGAATTAAGCACCTACACTAGGTGGGGATCACAGAGGCTACTTTTAGGTGGATGTATATTTATATATGCATGAGAAAATTCTATTTACTGATGAGGTCTATTTATAAATGTATGTGCAAGTTCTATTTATAGATTTAATGTCTCTTTATATATGCATGTCGACTATTATTATCCCTTAATATTAGTTGGACAATAAACTATAATATATTCTCATTAAGAACTTGAAAATAGCTAACTGAAGTGGCAAATCAGTTAGCTAAGCGAATTTTGAGTTAAGAGGTTGGTTGGTGGGACATGTAGGTTGAATTTAGTTGTAACTGAGTGATTCTAGTTGTAACAGAGTTGGAAGTGTAGTGGTGCATGAGTTGTGCAAGTTGTAAATCAGTTTAACTTAGTTAAGTGAGTTAAAGTCAGTTGTGCTAGTTGTAACTATAGATACACTAGTGAGACATCAAGTGAATTAAATAAAAACTCAGAAACAGGTTATTCCTCTCCTCTATAATCTACTTCACCTGTATGGATTCTCTATTTAAAAATTGAATTAAATATTAATTAATTCACATGTAGTGATCTCACATGCAACTGATGTTTTTACTATTTTTAACTGCATGCATGTTAGATCCAGTGGACACCCAGTTGAGATCTAGGTGAAAGGGAAGTGTAATTATCAGTTGTGATATTAGTAGGCTACCCAGGTGTAGTTATAACACCACAGGATGCCCATGATACTCAACTCAGTTGAGGAAGGCTGAAATTCTTTTTGATTAAGGATTTCATTCATTAGGAACTGCGTGAGCAAGGAAGGATGTTTGGAGGCAGTAAATTGGCTAAGCGATTTTCCAATTTTTGTATGACAATGTGAGACAATTAGCTGATGTACTGAGGGCTCTTGTGATTAGAGTTTTGTATGTAATTGCTTCATAACTCCTTGTGGAATATACAATATATGATAGAGGGGTTTTGAGCAATAAGCTTTCCCCGAAAATATCTGGTGTTGTGGTTTTGATCTCTACTTCTTTGCTTCATGTGATTAGAAATTGTGTTGTTTTTAATTCCGAAAAATATTTGTAGAAGCAATTCAGTATTTAACTTTAGCATATTGTTGTATTGGGTGAATCCAAGATATACATGCATATTGTATAATTTCTACATGGTATCAGAGTTGTGTTATAAATTTTCTACATGGTATGAGAGCAAGAATTATTTGGGTGTGCGAGTTTGCAGAGATTATCTAAAAGTTTTGATGCAAAATTTTCAAAAACAAATAGCATATTTGGATTTCTTGTGAAAAAATAACCAAATTGAAAAGAAAAAAATCGGTTGAATCGGAGCTCAGATGAGGGAGATAACGTCGATTTAAAATCAGCTCTTTTTTTAGAAAAATTTTTGACGGCGAGACAATTACAATGTGAGCTATCCAAGTACCTACATGCACTGAGGTACAAGATACATGCACTGAGGTACAAGATACATGCAAATATTTGAGGAGAAAATCAAAGGTTATTGACTTGGTGGTTGAGAGGGAGCCTCTCAAAATGCAGCCTGAGAAGCAGTCTCAGAAGGTTGTGGAGCAGCCACAACTGGAGATTGATAAGAATCTTTATAGATTTGATGTAGATGTGATTTCTACAGAGCTTCCTACCATTGGGAAGTGTGAGAAATTCATGCAATTGACCCTTGAGAGGGAGTTGGATTTGCATGCAAATAAGAGTGAACCTCAGGATGTGGAGCAGCCACAATATGATGATCATGGAGTGGAAGAAACCACTCATGTAGAGAAATTTCGTGCTAGATGGGAAGAGGGAGTGCATGCGGCTATACCACCAGGTGAGAGGTGCGGTGACATGCATGGATAATTCCAAGAAGAAATTTTTGGGAAAGATTCATTGAGATGGTGTGGATATAATGAATCAAACCTGGCTACAAGGAGCCCACAGAGCAGCAGTAGCAGGATTAGTTGGATTGATGCAGTCAGACGTTGTGAGGACATGAAATCAAAGTGACAGTGTCGAATACTGGAGCACGAATCAGAGTTGACAGAAAGTGCAGAGTGCATGGATGCAGAGTTCAACAGCACATTGGATCCAGAAGACATGTACAGTTGGTACCAGCAGAAGTCAAAAGACTTTGATGATAGATGCATTACACTGATTCAGTTGTTTGGAGGCTATTCAGTTTCGGAAGTGTTGCATGAAAAGGTTGCATGGCGCATGCATGGAGTTGCATGTCACATGCAAAGACATTCCTTTCTTGTTGAGAGGGAGTGTTGAATTTTGCAACAAGAAACAGTGAAATTGGCATCCGGAAACAACATCCTTGATCCTAGTGAAAATTAAGCACCTACACTAGGTGGGGCCCACACAAGCTATTTTTAGGTGGATGTCTATTTATAGATGCATGATAAAATTCTATTTATAGATGAGGTATATTTATAGATGTATGTGCAAGTTATATTTATAGATTGTATGTCTATTTATAGATGCATGTCAACAATTATTTTCCCTTAATATTAGTTGGATAATAAACTATAATCTATTCTCAATGAGAACTTGAAAATAGTTAACTGAAGTGGAAAATCAGTTAGCTAAGTGAATTTTGAGTTAAGAGGTTGGTTGGTGAGACATGCAAGTTGAATTTAGTTGTAATTAAGTGATTCTAGTTGTAACAGATTTGGAAGTGCAGTGGTCCATGTGTTGTGCAAGTTGTAAATCAGTTTAACTCAGTTAAGTGAGTTAAAGTCAGTTGTGCTAGTTGTAACTGCAGATACACTAGTGAGAGATCAAGTGAATTAAATATTACTTAATTCACATGTAGTGATCTCACATGCAACTGATGTTTTTACTATTATTAACCGCATTCATGTCAGATACAGTGGAGACCCAGTTGAGATCTAGGTGAAAGGGAAGTGTAACTATCAGTTGTGATATTAGCAGGCTACCCAGGTGTAGTTATAACACCACAGGATGCCCATGATACTCAATGCAGTTGAGGAAGGCTGAAATTATTTGTGATTAATGATTGCATTCATCAGGAACTGCGTTAGCAAGGAAGGTAGTTTGCAGGCAGTAAATTGGCTAAGGGATTTGCCAATTTTTGTATGACAGTGTGAGACAATTAGCTAATGTACTGAGGAATCTTGTGATTATAGTTTTGTATGTAATTCTTTCATAATTCCTTGTCAAATATAAAATATATGATAGAGGAGATTTGAGCAGTAAGCTTTCCCTAGGATTATCTAGTGTTGTGGTTTTGATCTATTCTTCTTTGCTTCATGTGATTGGAAATTGTGTTGTTTTTAATTCCGCAAAATATTTGTAGAAGCGATTCAATATTTAAATTTAGCATATTGTTAGATCGGGTGAATCCAAGATATACATGCATATTGTATAATTTCTACATATGATCCCAAAAAGGATAAAACGTGAAGAAATTATGATCTGCACAAGTTTTCCAGCTATTCATCCTACAATTTCGACCTGCCTACAAACCATCCTACAAATCCGCCCCAAAAAGTGCTAACGGAACGAATTTTTTTCCAACCGTTGGCGCAAATCATGGGATACTTAATTCGTATGATATTTCCTATGGACCAAATAATTTAATTACAATTTTGGGGTGGGGGGGGACTAAGCCCTAGCCCCTTGTCCCTTCCTTTATTTCCCGTGGGTGTGGTGACTAGGGATGGGCCTAGCTTTGGCCCACCCCTAAAACGCACCATGCATACTCTTTAAATAAAACTTTTAAACTATATACATTAAGTGACATCTTGTGGCACGTTGTTTGGGTTCTAGTCTTGCTACTTGGAGGTTATGTGTTCAATTATGTTGCAAGTGATTTTGGCCTTCTAACATAAATTTTGTTGGCCACCAGGGAGCCATGTGGTGACCTTTGGTTGGCCCACGTGGCTTTCCCTGGTTGGTCCAACCAACAACCAATAGAAACAAATAATTTCAAACCAATCTAAAGGTGACATGTGGTGAACTTCCATAAGCCAGAGAAGTCCAGTCAGGGTCCAATCAATAGTACGGACTGCTGACTGGGCAACCCTGTAGAACCCAAAAACAATTTTTTTAATTATTTCAAAAAATGGACAAAATATGATTGCAAGAGCATACGGAGTTGGTTTTTCACGAAATGAGTTGTGTCGGATTCAGAATGATGTGATCTACGCAAGCGTACAAGTTTCGTTCCGTTATGAGAAGTTTGAATTTTGAGCATAAATTTGATCCACCGGATCAGTGTACCATTTGGTGGCATCATTGGTAACATTATATTGGAAAAGACACAACCTGATGTTATCATCCATGAAAGAGTTGAATGAGCACCATAAGTGGTAAGTGGTAATGTAATTTGAAGGGTCTTTGCCAAGTTTACCATCAAACTTAAGAATGTAAAATGGAAATTTAGGGGGGACAATTGGCCATGCAGGGGTAGCCTTGATGGAATCAGTCATTAAATTTGAAATATAAATTAATGCAAGGTTTTCCAAGAATGGTAAGTTTAACAATGTTTGGGGATGAGGTGGTGCCCCCCAGGTTGATGATATGATTCACCAATAGGATGGTATCCATAAGTGGAATGGATGCTCAAGGAAGTGGGTTGACTAGAGGAGTTAAATCTAGTGCCTATGTGTGTATTATAAAGGTTAGTGCCCCCAAGGGGAATTCCACTAGTGGAAAAAATATTCTCAAAAGGTTATTGACCTCTAGGACCAAAGGGTGCACCAAGAGAAAATCCTCATAGACAAAAAGGTTTACTAAATGAGTTGGAACCCGAGGATTAAACATGGTACTAAGAATAGTTACCCTATCCCCTTCAACATTCCAAGGAAACATGATGTTCCCCTTAAAAGTATATCCCCCTAATAATTTATTACCCAAAGGAAATGTGAACCCACCAGAAATGTAAGTACCCCCATCTATGGGGTTTTTTAGATGAGGCTTTCCCCAGATACATGTTTGTTTTGTGCTATTGAAATTATTTCTCTTTCTTGTTCAAATGATTATGTGATCGTAATTGGTTTCCGCAATTTGTAGAATAGCTTCAAGTATTTGTTTTTAGCATATTACAATATCAATTGAATCTATGTGGATTTTCTATATGGTATGAGAGCAGGAATCAAAACTGATCAGGTGCTCAGTGTTAAGTTCAAAAATGGATGTGCTCAGAATCATTCGAAACATGAACGACCGTGAAGTGCTCATTTCTAGGAATCCGACACACTTCGTTTCATCGAAAACCAACTCTGTATGCGAAAGTTAGAGCGTGTTGTCCATTTTCTCAAACTGGTAAAATTTTTAAAAAAAGGGACAGGCAGCTTCCCAGTCAAGAGTTCGTACTTTTGACGTGCTATCTGACCTTGCATTTGGTCAAAGTGGTCAAAGGCTCCTCTAGTCGAATTAGGTGGTGACATTTTTCATTTTGTGATTGTTTTTTGAGTTGGGTAATTTGTTGCAATTTTATTGGCTTTTGGAATGAGCCAATGGGAAGTGGACACTAGTGCAGCCAAAGGCCGCCACAGGCCCCCTCCCAAAGGCTGAAATATGGCTATGTTCAAAGGTCGAATTTCATATACCATGGTGCAAAATTATATAAAAGCAGAAGGGCGGAGGTCGGGGTCGACCCCGCGACCTCCCCCACACAAGCGCAATGAACTACCAATAGCCTACGCGTTATAACTTGATATATATGGGTGCAAAAATATATATAAATTTTATGGTATGTACTGGCGAGCGGAGGAGGGGGCCATCCCCCTCACAATAAGACCATTAAACTATGACTATGGCAGAGGTTCCGAACTAAACATGCTTAGCGCATTAAACCACCACTTAATCATGCTTAAATCTAATTAATCCCAGCTTATCACTGGCTGTCATTTTGGCAGAGTCCTCCATTTTCGGTGGAAATCCACATTTGGTGAAGTTAACTGGAGTTCTCTCCAGTTTTGGATGGGTTTCCTAGGCCAAAAATGAATGAACCATAAATTTTGCAAAATTCGACCATTTTTGTCTCAAAAAGAGTCTATACTAGTAGATTTGGACATTTTGAGTAGTTTGAAGTAGGTTTCAGGAGAAGCAAAGATTGCAAACAACACTTTTTTTTCATTTTGAGATAATACAAAGACCTAATCCATGGAAGCTGGAGCAAGGAGATGTAGCCTAGGAGGGGTGAACTCCTTCATCAAAACGTTGTTTTAATGGATCATTTGATGGTTTGTTGTACATTTTATTGATGTTGTTCAGTACTTTGTTTTGATGTTAAAATTCTCATGAATTTAACATAAAACTTGACACAATTACCTATTTAACACTCACAAACACCACAAGGAAACATATGCACATGAAGCAAATGATCAAAAATTATTTATAATTCCGAAGATGAAATTAGCACAACAAAACTAACATTCAGATTTAGATCAAGGTGGTATCAAAGCAAGGTTATTTTCTTTATATCTGCTTGAATTTTGTGCAAGTAGGGTTTTAATGGTTGAAAATTTGTGGTGCTTACAAAGTTAAAGTTGGAGAGAGGAGAAGGGAAAATGTTGGTTACTAGTCTTGAGGTTAGGACCAGAAGAGGGAGAGCCACAAGGCCACCATCTCCACCCAAAGTTTCACTCACAGCTGCACTTGAAGCACCTCAAGTTTTATCTCTAGCTGAGATTGAAGAGGTACAAGTTGCACGAGTAGTTGAGCTTGAATTCATAACCATCATGTTAGGTGTAGGAGAGAATAGAGTTCTTTCAGAAGAGGAAGCATTCAATAAGTATTTCTATGACCTAACTGACATGGTTAGGGTCCTATATGAAGAGAGGATCGCTAGGATGGTTGGAGGTAATTCTAAGTCTCCACATGGAGAGGGAACCTCAGAAGACAAAAAGGATGAAGAGAAGGACTCAAAGGGTAGTAAAGGAAATCCTCCTCCATCTCCACCATCTTTGCAATCATCCTCATCATCACCATCACCATCATCTTCCACTTCCAAAACACAAACCACCCATACTCACTCAAAAACCCAAAAAAGAAAAACTTTCTTACTCAAATTGGAAATTAAGTTTGAACTTCCCATGTACAATGGTGAGGTAAATGTAGAGAATTTGGACAATTGGATTTATCAATTGGAGGTATATTTCATAATCCAAAGCCTATAGGAACATGAAACAAATATCCAGTTGGCTTCATTGAGGCTAGAAAGAGTAGCACTAGTCTGGTGGGAAGCAACGACTCAAGAGGAAATGTGAATCCATGGTAAGATATCCATTTCTTGGGTTGAGTTAATTTCTTCAATTAAAAGATATTTTTATCCTTTAGCTTACATGCAAAAATCCATTATGAGTTGGACAAAATTTAGGCAACTTAATTGTCAAACAGTTCAAGATTATACCCAGCAGTTTAGAAAAAGGGCTTTGTTGTTAGGTGTAAACTTGCAATCCCAAGACACTCTATTGAAATACATTAGGGGTTTACATTCCTATTTGAAACACACTATCCTTATGTTTAATCCAAGAAACTTAGATGAGGTTTGTGTGCAAACCAGACACCTTGAATCAAGGGGAAAGAACATTTAGGAAGAGGGTAGTAAGAAGAAGTCATTCAAGGGTAAGGAGAAAGAGAGGGGAGTAAAATGGAAAGGAAAGAAGAATGCAAGTGTTAAGAAAGAAGGGGAGAAAACCACATGCAAACATTGTTCCAAAGAGGGGCATGATGAAGCCCATTTTTGGAAACTACATCTCGAACTAAGGCCTAAGAAACTTAACAATAAGGGGAAACAAAAGACGGTCGCTACCACACAACATGATCTTGGATCTGATTCTGGTGATGAGACCAAAATTGCAGCCATGGTCACAAAGAGAAAAGAAGCCATAGCAAGTACTAGTTCATCAAATTGTCACAACAACACTCCAAATGAAGAAACAAGGATATAGTTGTTCCGTGTAAGGGTGATCTCAAACCATACAAATATTGACTCATTATTTGATAGTGGGTCACAAGCAAACTTAATCTCAGAACACTTGGTCAAAAAGCTTAACCTTGAAACTATACCTCATCATAAGCCATATCCTTTGGGTTGGATAGTAAAAAATTAAAACTTACAGGTTACAAGGAAATGTATATTCAGGTTTTCCATTACTACAAATTTTATTGATGAAGTCGAGTTAGATGTGGTTCCACTTGACATTTCAGGAATTATCTTGGGAAGCCCACATTTGTATGACAGGAAAGCGGTGTTTTATCTCCATGAGAAAAAATATCATTTTCTCAAGGATGGGGTGGATTATATTGTGAGAGCTCATCGTAAGAAGCTACACATTTCTTTGGTTAATGTAGGGCAGATGAAGAGACTAGTAAATGCAAGTAAAAAATTTGTGCTCCTAATGATCAAGAAAAATAATGATATGGATTATGAATATGAATATTTTGAAGGTTTTGATGACAAATTAAAACCTGATTTGTTTGATTTGGTAAGTCAGCATGGGGAGATGTTTCAGGAACCAAATGGGTTACCTCCCAATAAGGGAATTCAACACAAGATACAACTGTAGCAAGATGTTCCACTTCCAAACATTGGCATGTATCGCATGTCAATAATGGAGAGAATGGAAATAAAGAAGCAAATTCAAGAATTGGTGAAAAAATGTATCATATGCCCATCTACTTCACCATGTGGTTCACCGATTGTCTTGGTGCCAAAGAAGGATGGGACTTGGCGCATCGGTGTGGATTTTCGTACACTGAACAAAATCAGGGTAAAGAATCGTTATCCACTCCCAAGAATTTATATTTTTTCTTGATCAATTGAAGTATGCAAAGTATTTTTCTAAGTTATACTTACGAAGTGGTTATCATCAAGTTAGAATAGCTGAAGAGGACATTTGGAAAACTACATTTAAAACTAAAAAAGGATTGTTTAAGTGGCTTGTTATGCCTTTCAGTATTACCAATGCTCCAACTAATTTCATCATGAGAGTTATGAATGATGTATTCAGGCCATTTATTGATGATTTTTTCATTGTCTACATAGATGATATTTTGATATTCAGCAAATCAAGAGATGAACATGTCATGCATTTGAAAAAATTACTTGATGTCTTGAGAAAAGAACAGTTGTTTTTTAAGATGTCTAAGTGTGAATTTAGAAAGACTTATTTAGTGTATTTGGGACACACTTTTGGATTAGGTGAGTTGAATATAGACCCCTCTAAGGTTGAGGTAATTGTGAATTGGCCCAAGCCCAATATAGCTACGAAGGTAAGAATCTTTCTAGGGGCAACACAATATTGGAGGAAATTCATTGCTAATTTTTCTTCCATTGCAGCTCCATTAGATGCATTGACTAGTGTCAAGAAAGTCTTCCATTGGGGACATATGAAGCAAAAAATATTTGATGCTTTGAAAAAAAAGATCATTCTAGCACCGATATTGGCTCTTCCATATCTTATACAACCATTTGAGATTCAAACAGATGCTAGTGATTATGCCATGGGAGCAGTTCTCATGCAACATGGTAAGCCCATTTCATTTCATTTTGAAATTTTTAATGGCATTGTGACTAACTATCCCACTTATGAAAAAGAGTTATATGGATTGGCACAAATTTTAAAGAAATGGAAACATTACTTGATGGAGAAAGAGACCATTATCCATACCGACCATCAGCCATTACAGTACTTATAGTCACAATTAAAGTTGCAGTAATCACAACACTTCAGATGGATGGGATTTCTACAGCAGTTTCATTTGGTATAAAAAGGGAATCTATAATAAGGTAGTTGATATGATTTCTAGGCCTATTGTAAATTCATCTATTATACTCAAGCACAATTATGTTTTGCATGAAAGTTACATTGAGCAATATGCATATGATAATGACTTTCAATATGTGTATGCAAGCTTGAGTCAAGGAAACCAAAATGAAGAGTTAGATTACCATGTACATAACATTTTTTTATATCACTTGGGCAAGTTATATATTCCACAGGGAGAAATAAATAGTAACATAAGGGAGGTGCACACTTCATTGATTGTTGGACATTTCAGTGTAGGCAAGACGATAGCGAATCTCCAAAGGTATTTTTATTGGCCCCATATGTTTGATAGTGTATCTCATTTCATTAGAGCAGTTTATTTGTGTGCAATAAGAAAGAATAGCAATGGGAAACTATGATTGTACACTCCACTTCTAGTACCTTCACGGCCATGGGAGCGTATCTCAATGGATTTTTTAAGAGGTATTCCATTGTCAAGGAAAGGTCATGATTCATTGCATGTAGTTGGAGATAGGTTCAGGAAGATGTGTATATTGATGCCATGTAAAAATAAAATTAAAACTGAACAAATAGCTCATATTTTCTTTCAAAATGTTTGGGTTCATTTTGATCTTCCTACTTCTATTGTAAGTGATCGAGATTCTCGATTTTTTGTGAATTTTTGGACAAATTTGTGGGACATGATGGACACTAAGTTGAAGAAGAGTAAAACCTTTCATCCACAAACATATGGTCAAATCAAGGTGGTCAATAGGAAAATTATTCATATTATTAGAGGATATTGCAACAAACATCCCAAGTTGTGGGATGAACAGTTGCATTACATTCAACATGCATACAACAGGGCAAAGTGTTCTTCCACAAATACTTCGCCATTTGAGGCATGTCTTGGATACTTGCAAAAATCGCCATTGGACTTCATATTTGGGAAGGATGTTGTTATTGATGGACATAGAAACATAGATAAATCAAAGAATTTCATTGAGAAAATTCAGTTGATACATCACACAGTGCAAGAACAACTTGAAAAGAGTCAAAGAAGGTACAAGGAAAGGCATGATAAACAGTGTGTCGATCATAAATTTCAAGTTGGTGATGATGTTTGGTTATTTATTAGCAAAGAGAGAATTAAAGGGGAAGGTAAAAAGCTTAATCCAATCCATTATGGTCCTTTTAAAATTATGGAAATGATTCATAACAATGCATTTAAGCTATATTTTCCTCCTTATATGCAAATATACTATGTTGTTAATGTTGAGAATTTGCGATTGTTTGAGCCTCAGTTGATTGATGATCAAGGAGAGAATTTTCAGCTACCATCAATAGATGATTTCTTGCCACAATATCTTGATAAACCTCAGCAAGATCTCATACTTGCCCGAAGAACCAGAACTTCAAGGAAAGGGATTTTCGAATACCTTCGATTGGGACTTAAGGGAAAAAATCCTTCTAAGGAAAAATGGATGAAGATTGAGAAGGTAAGAGAACTGTACCCTCACCTATTGAACAATTGATAGTATATTTTGGGGTCCAAAAGGCTTCTAGTGGGGAGGAATGATCAGGTGCTCAGTTTCAAGCTCAAAAATGGAAGTTCTCAAAATCGTTCAGAACTTGAATGACCGCGAAGTGCTCATCTCCAAGAATCTAGTGAACTTCACTTCATCGAAAACCAACTTTTGAAACAAGTAAAATTTTGAAAAAAAATGGACAAGCAACTACCTAGTCAGCAGTTTGTACTGCTGACGTGGCAGTTTCCAATGCAGCTAGTCAAAGTGGTCAAAGGCTCCTCCGAGAAAATCAGGTGGTGACATTTTTCAATTTGTGATTGGTTGCTAAGTTGAGTATTTGTTGCATTTTTATTGGCTTTTGGAATGAGCCAATGGGAAGAGGACACATGGATCAGTTAGGGGCTGCCACGTGCCCCCTCCCAAAGGCCAAAATATGGCTATGTTCAAAGGTCGAATATCATATACCATGGTGCAAAATTATATATAGATGCAAGGGTGGAGGTCAGGGTCGACCCCGCGACCTCCCCCACACAAGTGTAATGATCTACCAATAGCCCACACATTATAACTTAATATATATGGGCACAATCATATATATAAATTTTATGGTATGTACCGGCGAGTGGAGGAGGGGGCCAACCCCGTGGGCCAATCCCCTCAAAATAAGACCATTGTACTATGATCGTGGTGGAGGCTCCAAAATGAATGTGCTTAGTGCATTAAACCACCACTCAATCAAACTTAACTCTAATTAATATAAGTTTATCACTGGTGGTTCATTTGGAGAAGTCTGCCATTTTAGACAGAACTCCACATTTGGTGGCGTTAACTAAAATTCTTTCTAGTTTTGGAGGGGTTTCCTAGGCCAAAATTGAATGAAATATAACTTTTGAAAAAATCGACCATTTTTGGCTTAGAAAGAGTCTATCCTAGCAGATTTGGACATTCTTAGCAGTTTGAAGCAGGTGTCAAGAGTAGTAGAGGATTGTAAACAACACTTTTTTCCATTTTAAGCTAATACAGAGGCCCAAGCCTTAGAAGCTGGACCAAGGAGATGTAGCCCATGAGGGGTGAACTCCTTCATCAAAACACTGTGTTAATGGATCATTTAATGGTTTGTTGTACATTTTATTGCTGTTGTTCAGTATTTTGTTTTAATGTTAAAATGTTCATGAATTTAACATAAAAATTGACACAATTACCTGTTTAACACTCACAAACACCATAAGGAAACCTATGCACATGAAGCAAATGATCAACATTTGTTTATAATTCTGAAGATGAAATTAGCACAACAAAACTAACATTCATATTTAGATCAACAATATAAGAGAAGAATTCAAATTTTTCCTTACAGGTGAATCGAATTTGCAGTATCATTCTTCAGAGTTAGCAATATTTCTTTCTATGGACTGAGACTCAAATATGCCCTTGAGGGTAATCGAAATATATTTCTTGGAAGGACAGGATCTAGATAATGTTGGAATATAATCAGTTGACGGAATTCATATCCCGAGGTCTCTAACATTTCATGTTAAATATCTAGCAGAGTGGAAGAATTTTGTAGCAAGATCTAGGAGGATCATCCTGAAGGGTGTAAGAGACCACATAGTATTGAAACTACCTGGAAAAGAGACTCCCTTTTTTATATGGAAGACTCTCAATGAGTTATTTGGTAATATAAATGAAGCCAAGAAACTTGAACTGATGAATAAAAATGAGGATTGCAGACTGTTATCACTCAGATTTTCCTTGAAGTTGTTGGGAAGAGGAAAGGGGTCCGAGGTAACCACAAACCAATCTTTTAGGTACATAATCTAGCCAATTTGTACTCAGAGAGGGCTCTCTCTGTAAAATTTAGCTTTGTTTTAGAAAATATTAGGCTAGTTATAAAGTCCAGGGGTTTTGTTTGAATTTGGGTGGTGGAATTCGATAGCTGAGGACAAGAATGAGTAGTTTCAGGCCATTGGGCTATGGATTCAAAAATATGGCTTCACTAGATTAAGTTTATCAACAAAATATGGTTTCACAGGGCAAGATAATCAAACAGAGAACAATTTTAGATCTAAAGTGAATGGAATGGATTTAAATGGATGAAAGGAAATTAAGAATCTTTCAACACATTCAAAGAGGGAAATTGAGTGCTTATCAACAAAGAGCAATTAAGTATTCTTTATTAAATAACCAAAATGCTTAAACTAGAAAAAAAGGAGCAATTAAGAATTCCTTGCTTAAACCAGTTTAGAAGAAAACATTTAGAATAACAATGATTAAAATCAGATTACACTTAAGTACTTTCTGATTTACTCATTTTCATTAATCATTCAGAAATGAAACACAGTGATATAATAAACAGATATAAAAGACTTTAAAACACAAGAGAAAGATGACTTATTGATCCGTAGTCTGACACATGAATCTTGTAAAAGGTCTTTCGCATCAATTCATCATCCAGCTAGCCACAAAAAATTTCTCCAACAACACTTTATTCTGAAAAATTCAATGTTACAGAAAAGTATAAGAATCCACCCTTACTACTCCAATTTATGGAGTATTTATACAACAAAATTATACAAAATATCTCATAACAAATTGAGATATAATCTAGGATGACTAATAAGTATTTTAAACAAAAATAGAGACAGATGGTCTCGTAGATAAGGAAAAATGATAACTGATGTTGTGCTGTTTCCTTCTTTTGAGAATGTGCTAGAGGCAGGCCCTATATTTTGGCTTGCTGTTGTCCTCTTTAGTAATTCTATGCTGGTTGTTTCATTTCATTGATACTCTTTAACTGCTCTGATACACTTTGACCGTTATTCATCCTTTTATCCTTCTTTCCATGACTTACTGTAGTACATTATCAAAAATTCAGGTAAGGATAATTTTTACAAAAGTTCTAACAGTTCTTCCCACCATTTATCTTCCGGAATCCTGGTCCTTTGCAGTTTTCT
Source organism: Pinus albicaulis (assembly GCA_034641835.2). Taxonomy (NCBI): domain Eukaryota; kingdom Viridiplantae; phylum Streptophyta; class Pinopsida; order Pinales; family Pinaceae; genus Pinus; species Pinus albicaulis. Next base: position 1,307,753,596 of record CM076580.1, read on the forward strand.
GAGAGTTTCATTAGTCTTTGTATACCTAAAGAAATTAGGTTGAGCAGGGAACAAATGCTTTACTTCATGCTTAAGATAAAACAAATTTTCTAATCTATCATGAAGATTTTTTCCTGTAGGCAATGCTGTTGTTGATGAACTAGTTGAGGCACTGGCTTGAGTGTTAGCATACTTGTCCAATTTCTCAACATAACTTTCAAGGTCCATCCATTTATCTTCTGAAACTAAAGGACTGGGCAATCTTTTATTCAACAAAATATCAAATCTTGTTCTGAAGGCAGTGATTTCTTCTTACATGTCAGAGCATCTTCGTTCCAAATTCTGCATCAGAGTTCTTTTGGTAAAAACTCTCTTTATTTCCAAAATTGTGCCTGTCCTGTCTTGAATGCCAATTTCTTCAAGTTGCTGCTTGTTCTGAGTATTTAGAAAATGGATGAGTTCATTGGCTTCATCAGGCCTATTTTCCAATTCTTCTCTTGCTCTTAGGACTTCTTCTATAGCCAATTTGACTAAATCATTATGTTCCTGCATTATTTGAATTGAGGGCCAGACATATTTTATTGATTGGATGATGTTGTCCCAAAGAATTTCATTTATTTCCTTTAAAGGCTTCTCCAATGTGAGATCCTTTTCTAATTTATGGACCAACTTTTCTAATCTGTTGACCTCTCTTGTTTTATCTGCAACATTCATTTTCGAGAGATCACATTTCTATTCCAAAGAGGTAAGTTGCACCTTTGTTCTCTGTAGCTCAGTTACTTGGAGTTTCAATTCCTCCATTGACTTTGTTAATTCTTCTGGACTTAAATTGGAAGTATGTACCTGTGAAAATCCTGTTGGTTGACCTGTTGTAGTAGTACCTACAATTACTTCTGCTGTAGATGCTGGGACACTAGGTTGCTTATCTTTCAATGCCTTTTCAAGCTCTTTCTCTGTCTCATTAAGTTGCTCATTCAGTTTTAAGAGAAATTCCATTAATTCTTCTTCAGAATTTTGCTTTATAATTTCAACAGTCTGAGGATGTCTTGAGGCTGGTAGTTTTAGTTGTTTTCTCAAAGCTGCAATATCATCATATTTTTTCTTGATTAATGCTTCTATTCCCTTGACATATTTGGGATTATGTCCCAATCCAATGATAATTTCCTCCAAAGTTTTAATCCTGTTGTATTTAGCCTGAGAAGAGGCTTTTTCAAGGCTTAATTGAGCATTTGTATTCTCCAAAGAATCCTGCAATTTCTGAGTCATCATTGATTTATCCGTCAGAGTAGAATAAATCATCTCACCTGTTTTTTTATGTAGCTCAATTTGATCTAAAGGATGAATATCCTTTGCTAATACTTCAAAATTGGTCCTGATGTAATCAGCAGCTGTCTGAGGTTGTTGCACTTTGGGTTTGAAGTGACTCATTAACATCTTTCCCTGTTGGATATCATAAGATGACATCAACCTTTGCTGATTCTTAGGAGCCATTTTCAAACATTGATTGTAAACTTGGAGTCTAAGAGGATCATTCCTGGCCTTGATATTTATGAATGTTATTTTAATGTCCCAGGCATCTTTCAATGGTGGTTTGAAAGATGACACTTCTGCACTTTGCTGCCTTTGCAGTTCTTTTCTCTGTAGAGTAGTTGATGTCCCACTGTTTGCACCTATTTGCTGACTACCCAATTGTTCTTCTCCTTGACTATCAAGGATTTCATGAACAAATTCCACTTCTGGAAGAGGGTTCAATTTCTATCTTTTAGCATCTTGTTGTTCAAAGGATCCACCGATAGGAATAGCTGCTTCAGCATCTCTCTTTTTTCCCTTTTCTACATTCAGAGGAGTTTGTAAAATTTAAATTTCTGGCTCATTGATCTGAGTAGGAGGAATCTGCACTTGATCTTGTTCTTTAGAAGTCTGAGGCTGTTCTGTCATTGTAAATTTCTCTGTAATCTGTATGTCAACCTCTTTCTCCTTTCCTTTAGATGATACTGTAGCTAATGCACTGATTTCTCGTAGATTTTGTTGAGAAGTCCCAATAGAAGAAGGAACAATACCTGGTATCTGTACCTATCCAAAAGAGTCTAGGTCAAGTATCTTTTCAAGGTCTTTCATTACATTTTCAACATTGACCTGTCACTATCATGTTCTACCAATGTTCCTTCCATCCATTCATCCATATTAGCATACTGTTCAATTTCTGGGATTCTTTGATGCATGTATGGTGATAGTTTATTTTTCATTCTTCTGTCACAAATAAAGCTATTTGGGTCATAGGGTACCCAATAGAAACTTTTTTCTAATTTAAGATAATATTCTAATATCCTTTCAGCTTCCTTACCAGCATCTCTAGAGTTACAGACAAAGGGACCTAGCTAGCTTTTAATCCTGAGTTGAGCCTTTTTCTTTGCATTAAAAAAATGTACTATATCTGAGTTGATCATCTGCCTGAAATACTCTAATGCAAAGAGTCTAATTGGGACATACTTGGGCAACTTGAATGGGCATAACTAACACCCATAAACTCTAATTTCTGTGTGATTCCAGTATAGGTACCAGTCACCTATCCGGTATTGTTTTGAGAGCTGAAGAATTTTCTTGATTTCATAATTGAGACTAGGAGGAGAGACTCCTGTTAACAAGGTGGTTGTTGGATGTACAAAAAGATCAACAAACTCATTATAGGAATAAGAAGAATCAGGGGAATTATGAGTGATGGCAGACCAAAAGATCACAGACCTAGGATTTCCTTTGGAATCGAGCTTTTTGATATGGAAAGGAAAACTTTCTGATTGGTAATAGAGCATGAGATGGTAAATAATAGAAGAATACTTGAACACTCTCTCATTCTCTAATCTTATGAACTGACCATGGATTTTGTCTGCAATGTATGTAGCAAAATCATATTTGACAGCAGGAGGTTGTCCAAGGGTGAAAATAGACAACAATACTAAGGTTAATTGGTCAACATATTCACTAGTATTGAAACCCATTATAAAGGATATCATGTTTAGAATAAGTCTACCTTCATTAGTGAAAAAAGTATACCCATAAGGGGGAGGGCCCTTGGGCTGATGTTCTGGCAACATGAAGGTCTGGAAAAGACGACTCAACTCTTCATGGGATAATTTGGTAGATTTCTCAAGTAATTCTCCCATGGACAGGGGAGTGAGGGCTTGATCAGGTTGAAATTGCAACATCTCGTTGATAGACTGAGTAGTTATGGGAAAAAGGATAGTCTGACTTGGAGACAAAACTGCTCTTAGATTGGGATCATAGTATGCATGACAATAATGGATTATCTTAGGGAAAATGTGGACTGAGGGAAGAAGGTACATGGGAAGATTAGATTCCCATAATCCAAAAATGTCAGAGCCTTTCAAGTAATTTTCCCTGCAGTAGAAAAATATCCGAAGGGGACTCTCACTGAGAACCAAGTCTTTAATTTGAAAATCTCTATCAACTAATGGAAAATAATCTAAGTCTCTGTGAGGTGCATTCAAGGGTGCGACATTTAGAGCTACGGGAACCTCCATTTCTAGTTCTTGTGGATTCAGAAATGAATTCGGGGTTTCTGTAAAAAACAGGCACAATAATTGCAGTTCTGGGAATAAAAAAGATCGAATTGAAGTTCTTTTCAGTTTTCAGTGTGGAATTAAAACCAAAACTAGGATTTTTTTATAGAGTTCAGCGAGAAATTGGAGTAAATACCTATTTACAGGAAATGAACAGTGGTTAAACAGGTGTTGGCTATGGCGAACAAACCCTATATTACTTTACTGCAAATTTCTTCAGTGAGGTAGCAGTTGGCACACTTTGACAGTTAAATTCAAAATTGGTTGCCCGGGAGACTGGTTACTGCATAGGATGATGAAAATGACCTGGTCTGTTTGTTTTATTCAAAAGTCAAAAGTTTGGCGGGTTTTGATTGTTGACATTAGCAAGTAAGGAGGTTTCGTCAGGGGAGACAGGCGGTAAGTGGTTTCCATCACACCGCTTTTGGGACAGGGCGGTTTTGAGTGGATGGGCAGCGATTCCATACGATGAACGACGCATGGCACTATACAATCCAGAAAACCACTTGGCCATCGCGCGTTATCGTTCGGACGCGGATGGCTAGCAATATTGACGTCGACCCTAGATTTGAGATCGGTTGATCGGACGGTGGTCGGGGTGTCAAGATGACAGGGGTTTAACATGGCGGGCCCGACGCATTTAAACATAAATTAATCGTATCGGGGGGGATTTGATTGGTGGGTTAGATTCTTAATTAACCAAGAGGGTTAATTAATTCCTTTTTAAAACGCGCAAAAGTAATCGGGAAGGATTTCCAAAGGAGTTTTACCAGAGTTAAGAATTGGGGTATAAGATACATATCGGGATTTTAACTCAAGTTAGGGAGTCGGGCGGGGGGAAAATATACAAAGAGATGGGTTATTTTGAAGTTTGGTTTAAACTAAACTTTGGTTTATTTTTGTTTTAAACACATATAAAATATGTTTAAAGGTTTTTTCATATATTTTTTATTATATAGTAATTAAATCAGATTAATCCAATTACCACAGGGAGTGGGATTAATATTAAAGATATATTTTAGTCAAAGGGAGTATAATGGGGGTGTTTTATTTAAACATATGGGGATTAAATACTTTGACTAAAATTATAATAAATGGGTTTTTTGGGTATTTTTATAAAAAAGAAGTTATATATAATAGGAGAAGGTCATTCTTATAGGGATTTAAATAGTAAATTAGAAATTAATATGAAAAATGAGTTAAAGCGCTAAGTGTAAAACATTAGAATAATGTATTTAACTTATGCTTGCATGAAAAGGGTTTTTATGGAAAATTGCATGATTTTCCTAAGTAAAATGGGATTTTACTTAGGAAAAGATTTTTAGAGTGAATGAGTGTGATGATGAATGATTTTAAGTACTTAGGCTTTTCCAATTATTGGGCCGAGGGTCCGGTCCCTCCAAAAGTCAAGGAAATGCCTTGAGCCCCTCTAATCTTTAAATACCTTAGCACTTAGGGAAAATTAGTGAAGTTTTTTTAGGGAAAAATGAGAAGGGAAGTTAACAATTTGACTTTGCCTTGCTTGAAATTATTCCAGTGTATTATATGCCTTTGCACTTGTGATGAAAGTAAAATATTAAACACATCTAGAGCCATCATTCATCACATGTAATTCTGCAACATCATCTACCTACCCTACCTACTTTATCCTACCATTTTTTATTCTTTATTAGGGTGCACTTAGACTGGAAAACCCTTATCACACTTTTTCTTTTACATATGAAAATCTTATCTAATTCTAACCTTATTACATCCAAGGGCTCAGATTAAAATGTTGAGCTCCTTTTATTCACTCTACCTATCTACTTGATCTGCCAAGATTAAACAGTTTGGTCAGATTTTATTCTCTATCTCTAAAACATAAAATTGAAAAATGAACTAGCCAAGCTTAAACTATTTGACTATTCATGAATTGTGGCATAAAATACAAGTTGCACACAATTTGATTATTACATTAGAGAACAAATTAGTGGCATTTAGAGTTGCACACTTTCCTTGGCCTTTCTTTTGGTGGGGTTCATTTTCTTTCAGTTTTTTGGCCATTTTTATTTTTTCACCCTTTGATTTTTCTTTTAGGGTATACCCTCTTTACATTTTTTTAATTTTTTGATTTTTTAAGAATATGGAAAACCTTTGCAACCAGAAAAGGTATGAACATATTTCATAGTTCATCAATTCAATCATGAAATATGACGCCTATTGGTATAGGAGTCTAACAAAGACAATGGGAATGAGGCAGTATTTAGAGATGGGAAGGCCTAGTTGATATTGGAGTTAAAGGGAAGTGTAATATCAGTTGTATAATCATCCAAATTGTATAGGTGGTACATGCAGTCAGAAGAAGGCCTAAAATAAACCATTCCTTGTTTACAAAACTCACTAATTTTAACCATTCAAAATTAATTAAAAAGGAGGACTGAAGGCACAAGTTTAATCATTTTTTTTGTGAGACCAAGCAATAGGAGGCACAATTTTATGTGTGGATATTGTGAGAGAAAGGTGTGCCAAGAGAATTGTGTATGATAGGTTGGTAGTGAGATAGACAAAGATAGTGCAGAGATTTCTCAAGCCTGAGAGAAGCATTGTATTGTTCTCATATTCTTTAACTTATGAAATACACAGATAGCAGGGTTTTTTAGCTAAGGCTTTCCCCAAATACATCTTTGTTTGGTGAAATTGAAATGCTTTCTCTTTCTTGTTAAAGTGATTATGCGAGTGTAATTGGTTTCCGCAATTTCTAGAATATATTCAAGTATTTTATTTTAGCATATTACAAGATCAGATGAATCCATCTAGATTTTCTACAACAAAGACTTCGAAAAATGATCCATCGGTACTCCCCAGTGGAGTCGTTGGTTTGTTTTATGGAATTTCCCTTGTAGTGACAAGATACATTAAACCCACAAGCCTACCCCAGGCCTGTCACAGACATAAAGTTCCAAAACTAGCTAACCCTCGACATATCACACACATGCATTTCAAGAAACAAACAAGAGAGATATTAGATGTGCAGCTTCTTTCAGAAGATGGATGTTTGGCGAAGTCGATGGTAGTTTCTCTAGAGATATTCACTCCTAAATTTCTTTCACTTGTTACCTATGCACAAAAAACAAAACCACAATATCTATTCTCCTCCAATAACCATTAGCATTATTCAAATAAATAATAAATAAAAACACTTTCAATATTAATAAAACATAGGTTTCCAAAGGGAGTAGATATTTTTATTACACCATGAACATGTATATAAGTTGCTCCTATAGTAGTCCCATGTCCATGTCACTCATCTCATGACAACTCACTTTCAAGACACACAATATTATGTAGCTTATCGCAGGGGGAACATATTTTCAATCCTACAACATTTCATTGTATTCATTCTTCTCCTTGTGTTCCATGGAGGGAATTGATTTTATAGATGGATTGGAGGAGTGATCAAAATGTATCTAGACACTTTTTTGACCATGTTTTATATGGTCCTTTCATACTAATCTCCTAGAACTGATTAACTTTGACCTTTTCTTATCTTATAAATTTTCATTGTTGCTTCAACTCTCTTTTGTTATGTAACTAAAGAGTTGTTGAGCCCCTCAACTCTCTTTTTCAAGTCAACAAGAGAATTAATATGCCTAACAATATTTTCTAGTGTCCTCGATGTGTTTAAGGAATGAAACCTTACTTTTTGTAGAGTTTCCATCGCCCATTTTATGTATTATAGTCTTCATGTTGATGCCTTTCCCTAGTGGATCCAAGGGGGTGTCACTGTGAGTTATGGAGGACTTATATGGTGACATTTTGAGATATAACACATACCTCATTTGGATTCGTATCATTCAACATTGATGAGGATGATGGTGACCTATTTACCAGGTAACATGCAATATCCACTGTATTTTCCCAAAATTCCTATCCTAACCCTACACCACTGAGCATGCTCCTTGCTTTCTCCATTAATGTCATATTCATAATTTTTGCAACTTCATTTGAGTAAGGTTTGTATGGAATAGTTTTATTCCTTATTATACTACATGTTTTACATAATTTCAAATTCATTCCCACAAATTTATCCACCATTATATGTCCTTAACACCTTATATTTCTTCTTAGATTTATTTTTCACAAGAGAATTAAGCTTTTTGAATTTGATAAAGACTTCATATTTATTCCTGAAAAAATAAATCCATGTATTCCTTGAGAATTCATCTATAAATGAGACATAATACACTTGATTTTATCTATGATGGAATTGATTGCACAGGTCCAAACATATAATTCCACATCAATTGTAATATTCTCTCTACCTTTGTAGCACCATATACATTCTGACTAATTCTATTTCCCATATAAAAATGTGTAGAAATTTGCTGAATAATAATTAATTATCCACCGAGAATATCCTGGTCACATACTATTTGAACTTCATACACAACACATAATCTCTTCCACTCAGATCAACTCAGATCATCACACATGCGGAAATAAAATCAAGCGATAACACATCAAATCATCATACACATTAACACAGTATGTATGGGAAAAGCTTATAGCCGAAAACCCCGCAGCTATTGTGTATATTATAATGGAGAAATCAAGTAACAAACTAGCATATACTCCTCACAAGTACTTAGTACTTTCTCATGAAGTTACTCACAATCTAGCTCAGTTTTGAACAGGTTACTGGTTCAAAACTCACCACTAATTGCCTTGCCTCTATTGCGTGTTTCAATGCTATGGGATGGCCTCTTTATATAGATAAACCGCCAGCCTAAACTGCGCAATCCTCATGGGCTTACTCCACCTATCTGTGTGTTGCAAATAGCAACAGTATAGTCACAACTGATAGCTAACTCCACCCTTTCATCTACCTCTTTCACTGGTCTCCACTGAACTGATCATACACTGTAGTGAACCGATGTGTTCTTGAGTTGAATAATGAGTTACTAATTAATTAATTAAATAATATTTAATTCACTCCACTCATAACTAATTGATTAGCTAATTAAACTAATCTCAACTAGTTCAACTAAAATAAACAGAACACAACTCCACTATCTGTCTCATTAACTCCTCCAAACTTCTGCCACTGAAGTCCAACTGATGTCAACCATGCATGATGCCATCAAACCCTTGGGAACCACGTGATTCCTCTGTCAGATGCATGAGCCACTTCTGTAGCTCGAACTGAAGTGCTCCAAGAGAGTAAACTGCTGTTTATAGTCTAAATATTATTAAGGGTAAATAATATTTGACTTCCCCGTTTTAAGGAGAGGCAGTCTAAAAATAGACTTCGACCTCTTTGACCTCAAAAATAGAGTCTCATCTATTTTTACCAACATGACACATACTTCAAGAATCTCAAACCGGAATCCCCGAACCATGCTCCATATGTCTAAAAATAGACATAGTCTAAAAATAGATTTTGCGCCAGAATTTGCCTGCGGGCCCACTTAGTGAAGGCGACTTCATTTCACTAAGCTCCATCATCTTGCTGCATTTTCAACACTCCCTCTCAGCAAGATATGGATTATCCGCAACCCCTATCCTGCCTCTGTGGAATTAGAACTTGCTCCTGGTGAGCGCCTTCGTCAGGATGTCGACATCCTGATCCTCCGTGGGAACATATGAAAGCATCATGATTCTCCGCTGAACACAATCTCTGATATGATGGTACCTGATGTCGATGTGTTTGGACCTATCATGAAATACTAGATTAGCCAAGAGTTTAATGCAACTCTGGTTATCACAGTAGATCACTGTAGGCTCCAAATGCAACCTGAACAATCCTGCGAGGATCTTCCTCATCCAAATAGCCTCGCATGCAACCAAGCTAGCTGCCATGTACTCGGCCTCTGCTGAACTGAGTGCCACGGATCTCTGCTTCCTGCTGTACCAGGAAACTGTTGTCGACCCAATGCTGAAAACTCCTCCAGAAGTGCTCTTCCGGTCCGTTGGACTCCCTGCCCAATCTGCATCAGTGAAGCCATAAAGCTTCGCTCCATCCTCCTGTCTGTACCATAGACCATATCCCGATGTGCCTCTGATATAGCGCAATACATGCTTGCCTGCCTTCCAAAAGAGCTTGGTAGGCTTAACCATAGCTTGCGAAAGCCGGTTAACTGCATAGCATATATCGGGTCGTGTATTGACCAGATACATAAGCGACCCCACCAACTGTCGATAGACAGTGGCATCCACTACCTCCGCTGAAGTAGCATCCTCCTTCCTCCAACCACCAGGAAGAGGAGTGTCAACAGCCTTGCAGCCTTGCATGTTGAACCTCTCCATAATCTCTCGGGCATACTTGCCCTGAGAAACAAACAGTCCTCCGCTGCGCTGCCAAATCTCCAATCCCAGGAAATAATGAAGGATGCCCAGGTCCTTCATCTCAAACTCTCGTGCAAGATCCTCCTTGCATGAAAGTATCAACTGCTCGTCGCCAGTCAAAATCAGATCATCTACATATAGTACGATGATCAATAGCTTCCCCTCCACCACAATCTGGTACAGGTTTGGATCCGCCTCACTCTTGGAGAATCCAAGCCCGGTGAAGTAGCTGTCTATCCGAGTGTACCAAGCACGAGGTGCTCGCTTCAGCCCATACAGTGCTCTCTTGAGTCGGCACACATGCGACTCACTGCTGAAGATCTCAAAACCTTCAGGCTGCTCTATGTACACCTCTTCCTCAATAACTCCATTGAGGAACGCAATCTTCACATCCATCTGATGAATGTGCCACCCCATCTGCGCTGAGAGAGCAAGGATCGTCCGTATGGAAGAGTACCTTGCGACAGGTGCAAAGGTCTCCTCATAGTCAATCCCCTCGATCTGTGAAAAGCCACGGGCGACAAATCTCACCTTGTACTTCTCCACACTCCCGTCAGCTGCCTGTTTCACCTTGTAGATCCATCGCGAACCCACCACTGATTTCCCAACCGGTCTTGGGACAATCTCCCATGCACTGTTCCTGACGATCGAATCATATTCTTCAATCATGGCATCAACCCATGCGGGTTCCTCCACAGCTTCCTCAAAAGAGGATGGCTCTGTCACAACACATTGACTCACAATAGCCATGTATCCAGTGTACCAATCCGGTGACTGTCTCTGTCTGCGCTGTGCTGTAGGTGGTCCTACAACCTTCTCTGCATCCCGAGCCAGTCGCTCAGCTTCTGTAGTGCGCATGCGCCCTCTGATGGTTGGCACTACATGGGTGGTTTCTTCCACCTCTTGAACCTCCTCTTGTGGCTGATCCACATCTGGAAGCTCCTCCTTAGGAACTAACAACTCCTCATCTGCATGCAAGTGTAGCTCCCTCTCAAGCGAACACTGCATGGCTTTCTCCTCCTGAAATTTTATATCCCGTTGCACAACAGTCTTGCGACTGTCTGACAAATACACCCGATAGTTGTGAGGTGTATCAGTGTACCCCACAAATATTCCAACCTCAACAGTTGGATCCAGCTTCCTTCTCGCATCCTTTGTCACATGCATGTAGACAGGAGAACCAAAAATCCGCAAATGGGAAATATCAGGCCTCTTGCCAAAATAAGCCTCCTCCGGTGTACTCATGCCAAGAACCTTGTGAGGACAACGGTTCTGCACATACACTGCTGTATTGCATGCCTCAGCCCACAAGTGAAGGGGTAGGCCCCGATCATGCAACATCGCCCGTGCAGCACCCACGATCGTTCTGTTCTTCCGCTCAGCCACCCCGTTCTGCTGTGGGTTATGGGGTGCGATGAGCTCTCTCCGGATCCCTTCTGCGCTGCAGAACTCCTTGAATTCAGCCGAGATGAATTCACCACCGTTATCACTCCTTAGAGCAATCACCTTCTTCCCCAACTCCTTCTCGACCAGTGCTTTAAACTCACAGAACTTCGCGAATGTATCGCTCTTCTTCTGCATGAAGAAGATCCAGCACTTTCGAGAGAAATCATCAACAAAGATCACATAATACCCGTGCTTTGCTGTCGAAGCAACTGAGAAAGGACCACACACGTCTGTGTGAACTCTCTCAAGGATCGTCGTGGCGCGACTATCCTTCTCGTGAAAGGTGGCTTTCACATACTTCCCTAAAGTACACCCCTTGCACTGATCTGACCGCGCAAGAGTGCCCTTAGGAAGCCCAGTAGAAATCTGCTGCAGGATCTTCAAAGCTCCATGGTGAAGGTGGCCCAATCTCCTGTGCCACAGTTCACCCTCATCATCCCGGCTCACCACTTCTCCCGCCTTGCATGCCATAGCTGCGCAACCATCTACCTGCAACTGATAAAGGTTCTTGGTCCGAACCCCTATCTTCCGGGTCTCTCCAGTAGTCTTACTGCGCAGGAAGGCTTTTCCTTCGCCGAAGACCACATCATACCCCTTATCCTCCAACATCGCCACAGAGATCAAGTTCTTCTTCAATCCAGGTACATGCATGACATCCCTCAATACAAAGGGTTTACCAGACTCCCTCTGAAAGGATATGGTACCGATACCAGTCGCACCGTATCTACCATCATCGCCCATCTCGATGTGCACACCCAAATCTTTGTCCTCCAGATCTGAGAACAAATCCCGATCTCCCGTCATATGAAATGACGCACCGCTGTCCAAGAACCATACCGATCCCAACACACTTGAAACCAAGCATGCAATCAGTGAAAAGTCAAGCTCGAACTGTGAAGCCAAAGCTTCTCCATCTGCAGATCTTCCCGCTTGCTTGTTCTTCTTCTTCTTGGGACAATTGGTAGCATAATGTCCGTGATCATGGCAGTGAAAACACTTCACTTTCGCCATATCCTGCTTCTTGCCCTTAGCACCAGAATGAGAGGTTTTCTTACCCTTCCCCTTCTTTGCTTTGGACACCAAAGCGCAGTTTTCTTCATCAGCTTCCTTTGATGAAGATCCATCTCGAGTAGTCCTCCTTATCTCCTCCTGCATGAGATCCGCCCAAAGGCGCTCCCATCCCGGCAGCTTCTCCCGACCATTGACACTATCTTGATATGAGTGCCAAGCCTTCGGAAGACCAAGGAGAGCCAGGTTGACCATGTTCTCATCTTCGACAATCACCCCCACACTTCCCAGCTCATCTCTGCATTGAGTGAACTTCGTGAGGTATTTGGCGATACTGTCGCCCTTCTCCATCTTGATGTTCCCGAGCTTATCTTTGAGCGCCAGCTTCCTTTGGTCACTCTTACTCTGGAATAGATCCGTCAAAGCTTTCCACATTAAAAATGGAGAAGCCTTTCCATGCAGGCTGGATACAATATGATCCTTGACGCCCTCCAACAGGATCCTTCGACATTTCGCCATCTTCTTTTGCCATACTTCGACTTCAGCAGGATCAGTGGGCTTTTGGACATCCGTATCTACGAACTCCTTGAGACCATTATCTTCTAATACTGCTTCCATGCGATCCTTCCATGCAACATAATTCGAACTGCCTTCAAGAGCATATTCGAGTCGCAAACCGTTGAAAGACATTTTCAACACTGGCACCAAGAAAACAAAACTGCTGCAAAATTTTGAATTCCACCTCAAAGCTCAACCGCTCTAGATCGTGAGAACAAATTATTTCTAGCACAGAGATCGACTGCAAGGGGCGTACCTTTCACTTTCCGAAGAAAGATGAATCCGGAGGCTACCTGGCCCGCATGCAGACTCTGTCTACCGAAATAAGTTTGTAATCACTGTGATGATCAATCTGAACTTCAATAGCTCCGATACCATGTAGAAATTTGCTGAATAATGATTAATTATCCACCGAGACTATCCCGGTCACATACTATTTGAACTTCATACACAACACATAATATCTTCCACTCAGATCAACTCAGATCATCACACATGCGGAAATAAAATCAAGCGATAACACATCAAATCATCATACACATTAACACAGTATGTATGGGGAAAGCTTATAGCTGAAAACCCCGCAGCTATTGTGTATATTATAATGGAGAAATCAAGTAACAAACTCAGTATAATACTCCTCACAAGTACTCAGTACTTTCTCATACAGTTACTCACAATCTAGCTCAGTTTTGAACAGGTTACTGGTTCAAAACTCACCGCCAATTGCCTTGCCTCTATTGCGTGTTTCAATGCTATGGTATGGCCTCTTTATATAGATAAACCACCAGCCTGAACTGCGCAATCCTCATGGGCTTACTCCACCTATCTGTGTGTTGCAAATAGCAACAGTATAGTCACAACCGATAGCTAACTCCACCCTTTCATCTACCTCTTTCACTGGTCTCCACTGAACTGATCATGCACTGTAGTGAACTGATGTGTTCTTGAGTTGAATAATGAGTTACTAATTAATGAATTAAATAATATTTAATTCACTCCACCCATAACTAATTGATTAGCTAGTTAAACTAATCTCAATCAGTTCAACTAAAATAAACAGAACACAACTCCACTATCTGTCTCATTAACTCCTCCAAACTTCTGCCACTGAAGTCCAACTCTGTCAGATGCATGAGCCACTTCTGTAGCTCGAACTGAAGTGCTCCAAGAGAGTAAACTGCTGTTTATAGTCTAAATATTATTAAGGGTAAATAATATTTGACTTCCCTGTTTTAAGGAGAGGCAGTCTAAAAATAGACTTCGACCTCTTTGACCTCAAAATAGAGTCTCATCTATTTTTACCAACATGACACATACTTCAAGAATCTCAAACTGGAATCCCCGAACCATGCTCCATATGTCTAAAAATAGACATAGTCTAAAAATAGATTTTGCACCAGAATTTGCCTGCGGGCCCACTTAGTGAAGGCGACTTCATTTCACTAAGCTCCATCATCTTGCTGCATTTTCAACAAAATGTTTGCAGAAATAAAAATCCAAACAATAATTAGACATACCTTCTACCATACTATTAACATGTACTACATAGTCTTTTCTTTATAGACCATAGGAGTTTTTACTTCTTTAACTCCACTCTCAGGAACAATGGAACTGCTGCACCCATCACTAGGAGTGCATCCCAACAACTTTTACAGAGTTCCAATCCAAACTCCCCACATAACCATTTATCCTCAAACCATATTGCAAGTATCCTTTTCAAACATTTTTTTTTACGACGCTCACTCGTATTGTTTATAAAAATCAAAATTTTGGCCAATGCTAGGATGTACAAAACACCAAAGAGTGTTCAAATCCTTACACCCATGAGTTTCAACTTGAATTTTCCAAATCTTATGATTTTTTTATCAATTCATCTACTATGAAAAATTCACCATAATGATATATTTCATCCTTGCAAAATAATTCCCTATGAGGAGTCATACGGAAGGATGCCCCTGAGTCAACCAACCATGCCACATGATCTAAATGTGTGCTTGAAGAAGCCATGTACATATCCCCCTTTGTGATATGAGAATATTTTTTCTTTTGTAGAAGGAGAATCATAAAATCCCTTATCTTTCTCTATTATTTTGGATCTATAATATTTCTTGTAATGTCCTTTTCCACATATCCAACATACCTTCACGAATTTTACTAGAGGTATAGATATTCCTCTAGATATAGATCTCCCACTTGAGAACTAATTTTTATTTATATTATGGAAGCATCCTCTTATAGAAAAGGCATATGTATTTTAACTTTCCATGTTTTTTCATCTCATCTCATTCAATAACAAGGATGAGAATATAGCATCGAAACTTAAGTTAGTTGCACTAATACTTGTGGAAACAACCAAACTATTGCACAAGAATGGTAAAGAACACAACAAACTAACACACTTATATTCATCAGAAATATTAATATCAACAGGATGATCATTGACTTACCATAGTATTGAAGGTGTTTATAGTATTTGTCACTGATTCTCCATCCTTCATCCTTAGGTTATACAACTTTTTCTATGATAATATTATTTTCACTAGGGACATATATTGCTAGAAAGTCCCTAAATTGTTCCTAAATGCCTTCACAGAGGTAACCATAGACCAATATTTTGGCTTGGTATCTAGCCCTACCAAGTCGGAGAGGGCTCTCTCCACAAGATCATAGCCAAGAGGGCTGGATAAATTAGGGTTTTAGGCTAGGTATGAGTTCAGGGGTTTGATTTTATTTGATTATCTTGTTGGATAAGAATATTAGGTCAAATAAAGCTAGGTCAGGGAAAATAGGATTAGAGTTGCAAATATTCAATGGGGCAAGGTAGGTAGAAAAGGCTAGCACATTAGGGTTCTTGGGATGGAATGATTCAAACAGGTGAGGAGATAGGAAGATCATGAAAGATGAATTATTCCTAAACTGAAAGAAAGATGAAAATACTATGAAAACTTTCCAAAAAAAGAGCATATGAGATGAATTATGTTTCTCTAACTTGAAAGTGATCATACATTATACATGAAATGGAAAATGGACCAAAAATAAATTCATACAAATGAAACAAGAGAAGAGAAAATGCTAGACAACCATACCACAGGTATCCCAAAGAAAAAGCTGCAACACTTTTCTTAAGTTCCTGCCAAAATGATTACAATAGAGTCTCTGATCAATATGCCAATATCCACCTAATTCCAACTTATGAAATGACTGAAAAAATACATGGTATAGGCCTCAAAAAAAATCCTCCTAGCCTCAAGGGCTGAATCCATGAGAGGAGGAGAAGTTCCACCAAAAGCTGAGCTGAATACCTAGAGTGTAGGGTGGTCAAACTGACTCATCGCTCACGTTTTGCAAACGGATTCATTACACTTCATGATGACATTTTAGCTAATGTATTCACCCTAGGTAACAATAAAAACATGATAATTACATTTACTTCCATCAATTACATAATTAAAATCGTCATTTCCCAAATTAAAAACCAAAATTTCAGTAAAAACTCAGAAAAATCATACAATTGTCAAGGGCGCCATTTTTGTGCTAGGGGCGCAGTGCCATGTGGTAGGCAACTTTTGGAGGCCTTCCTTGTGTCCAAATTAGGATCTGGATGGCTTGTTGGAAATCCTATCTAGTCTACTTTCCATATATGTCTTTATTTTCTTGAATGGAATTGATTTTCCCTATCAAAAGAACATTCTCCCACAGTTGGTCAGGGGCACAGTGCCAAGGCAAAAAAGGAGGCAGAACATTGATTTTTTGTGTGTGTTTTTCATCTTTTCACCTACCAATTGTCCAAAATAAGCCTAGAAATGTTGTTTTCTGAAATTTATTTGTCATTTTTCATCTATTGATGGTCTTCTTTTGGAAAAAAAGTGCCTCAAACAAGGGTGCATATTGTCTAAGATTGTTAAAAAACACAAAAACTTCAAAAATTGACCCAAAAACTTTTCAAAATTTACTAATTGGCTGGTGATGACGTGGTTAGGCATGGAGTGAGGCTTCAGCTAGTATGTCAAGCCTCTTTTCCTCTTCTTGCATGGTCAAGGCTTCAATTTTTGCACTGGCTCTTTTAAGCTTGGCCCTTGCAATTTTGTCTCGTTTGGAATAATGCTTGGCGTTCTTTCTCAATATATCATTATCTCAGTTTTCCTTCTCCAGAAGATTCTCTAGGTGCTGATTAGCTCTATCTAGCCATTTCTCCCCGTTCTCATTTATTACCACTACAAATTGTTCATTCAAAGTGAGATGATTAGCAAGCTCAGCCTCCTTTTTCCTTTCTAGTTCTAGATATCTTTTCGGCCCTCTAGTCCTAGGCCTTCTCCTTGGCACTTGTTCTTCTACCTCATCTGTCACACCATATTTTTCTAGTGACTCTTCAAGAAAGACTTTGGATTTTTCTTCTTCACTTTGAGCTTTGATGAATTTGACCTCATCAATGACATGTTTTGTTTTCAACTGCTGGTTCTCCTACTCAAGAAAGTTAATGAAAAATTTATACCTGTCAAGATTAGTTTGTAGCTCCTTAATCTTGGCATCTTTCTCCTTGATGATTGTGCTAGTGATATCATCATCATCATACTCATCTATTTCAACAAGTTCAAAATCCTATTTTGTCTCATGGAGGTCCTCCTCCTCATGTCTAATCTCTGCCTGAATCTCATCCTCTGTCTTCTTTTGCTTCCCTTTATCTACCTGCTTTGTCGATGTATAAGGCAAGGCCACCTCCACTATGTGTGGAGAAAACACATGCATGTGACCTCTCTGGTATGTTTTTTCTAATGGCTCTATCTCAGCAACATTATCCTTCTTAGGATCACTGATCTCAGCTCTCCTAGGTGACCTAGTCTCAATGTGAAATGGACATGATGATGGTGAAATGGGTGAAGGAGAATGATCTGATAATGATGCATGAAATGTGGGCTAAGATGGAGGAATGGATGTGAAAGGATGAGATGATGAAGGAACATCTTGGCATGTTGAATAGGTGGTGCACTGAATATGTCATTAGCTATGAAATTACTCCATGAAATACTCAATTGTTCGAGGTGGTGGAGGACTATGATTTTGATGAGGGAATGGTGAAAAATACTATCAAGTTGGTGCTTAGATTCTCTCCTTTGGACAATATATGCCATCTTTTCAATGCTCTAAAAGAGGTAATAGGGTATGTTGAGCATCCTGACTCTTGTGAAGTGCATGAGTAGTCGGATATGATAGGTGTAAAGTCTAGAGAACCTACCTTCACAAGAAAAGTATGGGCATATTTCTCCAGGAGGTAAGAGAAAGGAAACTTCCCCTTTCTTTCATTCTTATATCTAGGTTTGATGTATGGCTCAAAGTAATGCTCCTCCAATTCTTTTTTTCTTAAACCATTTTTCCCCAACATTTGGGATTCCAGTGGTAGCTAATATGATGGTAGTGGAAAAAGTGAAAGTGACACCAGCAAGGGTTACCTAGTTGTCATGGAGATTGGAGATCAATAGTCTACTCAAAATAGGATGATGTTGGACCCTTTGTATTTTCTCACAGAATTCAAAACACCCTACAATATTAAAACATGTCACAATCATGGGAGAGGCCATGAGTTCCCTGTTATTTGTTGGCTCAAGTCTAAGGATTTTCCTTCCTTTGTGTGGCCTCCTCTCCTCTCTTTCTTCCCCTCACTATAGCTGATGTGTTCTTCTTCCATGGTGTATTGGTGTTAAAACCCTAGGGAGTTGTAATGGAATTTAAATGAAGTTTGGGGAGAAAGGAATGAGATAAGAAAATTTAGGGAGATGGGGGAAGAGGTTTATGATATGAGGGAGGTGAAAAGGGGTAGTAATGATAAGGGATTTAGGATAGGGAATTTTATTACAGGTTATGGATTTTGGAGCCTAGGCAAATGAAGCACCTATGTCTTAGGGTTTTTGGAATAAAGAGCTTGGGGAAATGGGGATAGTGATATAGGGGTTTTGGGAAAGGTAAATTATGATATAGGAAGGGAATGGAAGTCTTAGTGAGTGTTAGGAAGTGTAATTTGTATTTAGGGGATTATACTAGGGTTTCAAGCTCAAAATAGACACAAAATATTTAAAACAACTTCAAACACTACAAAATCAACTTGATAAGAAGAGGGATGGTGCAAATTGTGGCTTACTTGATTTTCGGAGCCTGTAGAGCACCGTTGTTGAAGATTGAATGTGATGGCATGTGTTTTGGAGCTCCCTGGGTGTTTTTGGGCAAGAGCGCAACGCATAACACAAGGGTGCAGTGCACAAAACAAGGTCACAGTGGACAACACAGGGATGCAACACTACCTTTGTTTTGAAAATTTCGCTTTCTTTCTTGGATTTCCGTGCTTTTTCTGAGGTTTCTTGATGATGGCAAGAGAAAATGAAGTTTGAATTGATGTCCTTTGGGTTTAAATAATTTGTGGGATTTGATTTTGACTTTTAAAACCTTGCAAAATACTTTTTAACTATGTCTTGTTTGCTTTGTATATTGATCATGTTGGAGTAGGAACTCTTCATATTTTGAAGTTTGATATGTTTGGCATATGGAAATTACTTGACAGCTTTAGGAAACTGAGTAATTATTACATATAATGGACATAAAAATAGTGCCTAGCAAATAAGTATGAACAACGCGGGGGCTTTGATGGCGGAGGCGGTGATGGAGGCGACTGAAACCCTAGGAGGCGACTGAACCCTCGCTATGGCGGCTATATACTTGTTGCTGTGAGGCTGGGGGCCCGCGAATGGTGGTGTCGGGTTATTGCTTGCCCCACTGTTAACACTGTTCTCCATGCTCTTTTCTTTTTGGTTTCTGCATTTTGGCTTGGGGTTTGTTTACTCCGGTCTCGGGAGCTTCACGGACTGGTCGCCACGGTTTATTCTCAACTAGGTTTGGATATTGTTTGGCATATTTCACTATCTGGCGCGCGCTGCTGTATTGGCCTGGGGTTTCGACACTTCCTGCGGTGAACAAGAACCAGTTCTCTACATTTTCTTGTCTTGGGGCCCCGGTTTGAACTATCTACACACTGTCTAGGTGGGGCCATCATTGGACTGCAGACCCTGCTTGGATTGGTTTTGGGTCTAGTTTTTTGGCGTTTTCTCTGACCTACTCTGGCATTGTTGTCTCTGGCCTGTCAACTGGACTGTTTTATTTCACATTTTTTGTGGGATTCTGACTACTCCTGCAGGTTTATCTCGGATCTCGCCTAGCAGCCTACTCACCATCATGAGGCACTATGAGGATGAGGTGGACTACTCGGAGGATCCACTGGAGGATGTTGATATTTGGGGCCTTGGCCCTCACAGTGATGTGGTTGGGATATCCGACTTGGACCCAGCTCCTGAGGGGGTGCTGCCTACACTGCCCGATCTATCCAACGTGGAAGGAAGCAGCTCACCCATGGGGGACCTGATGCAGTATAGATTTGGCATGCCCTCGGAGGCGGACACTGCACTATGGGATTTATCTCAGGCTCCTCATGACACCCTAGTGACTGATACTACCGGATGTGCAGAGCATTTCTCAGAGGTGGTATTCCACGACATTAGAGTTTCTTCCCGATCGTTGAATCAGCTAAGTATTGGGGGCCCTCTCACTCATTGTGTTACCTCGTCTGGTCTTTTGGTTAGTGGTGGTGCACATCTGGATTGTTCGGGGCCCAATGTACAAACGGTGGCCTCCGGGGTTTTTGCCAACATCCCAGAGGACCTGATCCATCCAGAGAGGAATCACACATCCTCTAAATCTGACACTCCCGTTGAGCCGGGACTGGGATGTAGTATTGCTAAAAAGAAGCATAAAGTAACCAAAAACAAGCTCAGTTACCTCACTAACTTTGGCTATGAGAGCGGCATGGAGGATTGGGGCCTCATTGCGGCCAAGAATTTGGTTGGGAAGGTTCGTGGCCGAAAATACTCTGCGCCGAGATTACAGAGATGGACCCCTGAGATCTGGAATGTGACTCTAGATCAGCTTCCGGAAGTTCTGGTAATGACAAAAGGTTGATTCTCTCTCACATTTTCTCACCCGGACCAATCCGAATGGGCTCTCAAACACTACTGGGATCTTGAGTTGCACCCTATCTACCTCAAGAGATGGGTTCCGCTGTTTGATCCCAGGAAAGAGAATGCGGGGGCTGGCCCCATTTGGATGCGGCTGTCGGGATTACCCTTGCAATTTTGGAACGACTCTACCCTTCGGAACATTGGGGGACATTTTGGACTATACTTGGACCATGACCGCTCCTACTTGACTTCAGGAAGCAGAGCGGTGGCACGCATACTGATATTCCTGGACACCTGGGATGGATTATATGAAAACTTTAACATGCTATTTGATGGAATGATGTAGCAGCAACCTCTGGACTACGAGGGCGTGCCATTTCGCTGCAGGAAATGCCATGAGGTGGGGAATTTGTATAAAGACTACCCAAAGAAGGGGTTGGGCAAGATGGTCTCAAGGAAATCTTGTTCAATTGGCACACAGACTGAGCCTGTTAACAACACCGAGATGGGAATGGCTGATCTGCCGATGACTGCTCCTGATTCTCCGAGCGTCACTGGGACGATGCCGACTACTTTCCCTACATGGATGAACACGCTCTCCAGATCTCACCCACAGTCCTCGCTGGTGCTTTCTCAAGGCATTTCGACCATCCCGGGTATTACTCCTTCCATTGTCTCTTTGTTTACTGATCGCTCTGTCTCTCCTCCTTCTTTAAAAATTTCATCTGAAGATGTTGGCTTTAATCTTTCTCCTTCAACTACTTTATCTTGCACTACTTCGATCATGCTCAACCAGTCTCTAAAACTCCCCTCAATCAGTTGTTCAATCGCTATGG
Organism: Pinus albicaulis; assembly: GCA_034641835.2. Taxonomy (NCBI): domain Eukaryota; kingdom Viridiplantae; phylum Streptophyta; class Pinopsida; order Pinales; family Pinaceae; genus Pinus; species Pinus albicaulis. The sequence goes on from CM076580.1 coordinate 1,307,775,325, forward strand.
CCCCTCCGTCTTTCTCCCCCGTCATTCAGCACACATCGCCTGAACCATCTGTCTGCAACTCGTCCTCCTCATCGAAGACTCCCTCTTCGAATCATAATTACTATCTTCAATCCCTATCCCAGCCAATTTCTAGTGAGGCCTTTGGCATCGGATCTGGTCAGGGATATATACCATCCAAATCCCGTGGTAAACCTTCTGCATTGGCAAAGGCTATCAAAAGGGCCAACCTAGAAGTGGAAGCTGGAACTCAATCATCTCTCATGCAGGTCCTTAGAGCTAGAAGACACTTGGTGGCTGTTTCCTCATGATTTGTCTCTCCTACAAATGCAGGGGACTGGCCAACCCCGATAAGAGATTGGCCTTGAGGGAACTGATTGCAAAAAAGCCTATTGATATCCTATTTCTACAAGAGACGCTTGGTGCTGGCACGAAGGTAGTGGCTACCTTGAAGGCCTTTTTACCTGATTGGACTTTTATCACACTTGATGCACATGGTAGATCTGGGGGATGTGCATTGGGAATAAACGATAGAACCACCCGAATGTGCAACTGTTGGGGTCGGACGGGTGTTCATGCTATGGATGTCTTATTTGGTATATCTGAGATCGCATTTACCTTGATCAATGTCTATGGGCCCTGCACCAACGGAGAGCATTTCTGGAACTCCCTATTGTCCTGTACCTTATTGGATGCACCCCACATCATCATGGGAGGTGACCTGAACTTTTATTTAGGCATTGCGGAATCTTGGGGCCCCTAGGCCTCCCCGAATCCCTTGGCAGATTTCTTCAACTCAAAACTCGGCGCCTCAAATTTTATTGACACTCAGACCACTTTGCTTCAACCTACCTGGAGAAATAGAAGGATCGGAATTGCTGCTTTGGCTTGCAGACTAGACAGATTTCTTATCAAGAAGCCTCTCCTTTCCATTTTGGCCCGTGTCCATCAATGGGTTGGGACGGGTGGAAAATCTGACCATTCTCCTATTTTTCTGGAATTCGATTGTGGTCCTATTAAGGCTCGTTCCCCATTTAATTTCAACTCCAAATGGTTGAAAGACCCCAAATACCACCTGCTGGTCTCCCGGGCCTAGAAGCACTGCAAACCTCTGAATAATCATGATCCCGGCCGGATTATCAACCACAACCTCATCCGAATAAAAAACCTCACTATTCAGTAGATTCAGAACAAAAAGAGAATGGAAAGGGAGGCATTGCACAATATTGAAATCAAAATAGCCCAACTCAACAATGCTGATATTTTGGGATATAGAACTGATGATACCATGAATCATATATATGCACTTGAGGCCGAAAAGGAAAAACTCCTGAGACAAAAGGAGGAAGACTGGAGGCTAAAAAGTTGAGCCATTTGGCTACAGGCGGGCGATGAAAACACTAGATTTTTCCAGCAGCATGCAAATGGACGCAGGGCCGCTAATGCCATTTGGTAACTGACTGATATAAATGATTTCACTGCAAAGACGCAGTCACAATTGTCTGATTTGGGTACCAGACATTTCACCAATCTCTATAGGGCACCAATGAACATTGATCTCTCGGACATTTTGCATATTACTCAGCAATTTAAACTCTTTTTGGAACATGAGAAGATGGATGATCTCAATGCACCGGTCACTTTGGGAAAATTAGAAGGTGTTCTGAAATGGTTCAAGCGGGACAAAAGCCCTGGGCCTGATGGCTGGCCCATTGAGTTTTTCATACACTTCTTTGATCTCATGTCGACTGACCTTCTGCTCATGATTGAGAACAGCAGAATTCGGGGTAGGATATTTGATGGATTCAATACCACTTTTATTGATCTTATTCCTAAATCAGACAAACCGACCAGCTTCAATGATTTTAGGCCGATATCTCTATGCAACTGCATATACAAGATCATATCCAAAATTATTTCAAACCGCATCAAGCCTTTCCTATCCACTCATATTGAAAAGGAACAATTTTCATTTCTGAATCATCGACAAATCTATGAAGCTGTTGGGTCTGCCCAGGAGGCCCTCCACTCGATCAAGACCCTGCACCAGAAATCCACCATTCTCAAGATTGATCTTACAAAGGCTTTTGATCAGGTTAACTGGAGTTACCTACATCTTATACTTATCCACTCGGGCTTTCCTCATACATTTATAAACTGGATTATAGGATGCATTTGCCATGCCACTTTCAGTATATTGATCAACGGCACTGCATCTGACTTCTTTCATGTTGGGAGGGGCCTTCGTCAAGGATGCCCTCTATCTCCATTATTATTCATCCTGGTCATGGAGGGACTATCTGTTCTCATAAAAAATGCAAAAGAGAGAGGAGTCCTACAGGGGCTCCGGCTCAATGATATATTACATCTCACTCACCTATTATTTGTGGACGATGTACTTATATTCCTTAATGGTTCTAGACAAGACTCTGTACAATTTGATCTGCTTCTTAAATGTTTTTGCAGGGCCATCGGAAATGTCACCTAATGGTACCAAATCCTCTATTATCATGACCGGGTGCACAAGACTGGAACAAGGCACTTCATTGAATTTATTTGACTATATATCCATTGATATCAATGATGGTCTCAAATACCTAGGGTATCATATTAAACCAAACAATTACAAGATCAAAGACTAGAACTGGATCATAGCAAAAATTGAGCGCAGAATTAATGTCTGGTATAACAGATGGTTATCCAGAGCTGGTCGACTGATACTCATTAAGTCTGTACTGGAAGCCATTCTGGTCTATTGGATGACCCTGGCTTGGATACCTATAGGTATTACTAACAGAATCAGAAACATTTGCAGACAATTCCTTTGGCGCAACCAAGGAAAGGCTTCTACTTTTTCCTGGATCGCCTGGGATCGCATTAACATTCCCAAGAAATGGGGTGGTTGGGGGTTAAAAGATCTCCACCTTTTTTCTCAGGCCCTCGCGGCTAAAATGTGCAGGCACATTATCAATGGACAAAGCCTCTGGAAAGAGGTTATTGTGGCAAAGTATATCTCGCCACGGAACCCTCTTGAATGGATCCGGGATAGAATCAGTCAGTCACCGGGTGCATCAATCATTTGGAAGGCTATCACAAAAGCGGCACATATTATTCAGAATGGCTTATCATGGAAAATTGGCAATGGCGCTTCAATCCGCATAGGCATTTATTCTTGTTCGGGGAGTGGTGTCTACTACAAACTTCCGGATTTCATAATTGAGCACCTTGCCCACAGAAATATTCTCTATCTTGCACAGATCTCGGACAGGGTTAACTCCTCTTGGCAGGGTCAGGCCTGGCTACAAGCAATTGATCTTGAGCTCCCACAGGCTGGCATTCGAGAATGGAAAAATTATATCTGGGCTTTAAAAGCAACAAACATCCGCATCACTGATCAGGCTGATAATTTGATATGGGCTGTTTCACCAAATGGTCATTATACTCCCAAACTGGGATACCTCGCCCTTATTCGACAAAAGGAGCCCCCAACACAGGCATGGTGGTGGCCCAATATTTTGAAATTAAAGGCACCGCACAAGCATCAAACCCTCTTCTGGTGCATCCTTAATCAGTGCATTCCCACGATGGAATATCTCCACAGGTGGGCGTATCATGGGGCCTCTCAATGCTGCTACTGTCTTGCATACTGTGAGGAGACGACCCATTTATTCCTACATTGCAACTCCATCAAAGGAATTTGGATGCGGGTCATCACTGGTCTTGGCTGCCGATTTATTTGGCAGGGCGGAACATTAATTGAGGCCTGGACCAACTAGTGGCAGCATCATGTTTACAGCCCAAGAATGCGCAATCTCCCACTGATTGTTGCATGGGAGATTTGGATTGGGCGCAACAAATAGATATTTAATAACACTCCTATTGACTATGACCGCATAAGCGCTGCCTCTGTTGCAACTTTTCAACTCTTGCCTGAGGACCGCATACATAATACTCCTCCTCTCATCACACCTAAAACAATTGATCATGACCGGGCATGGGCCTACTTTGATGGTGCATCCAACGCACAAGGGTGCGGGGGAGGCGCCATTCTATATTTAAATGATCATCATTATTATGAAATCAGAATGGGCCTGGGACCTGGCACAAACAACTACGTCAAATTGCAAAGCCTTAGACTTCTTTTTACATTTTCCCGGGATATTCACTGCAACTCCATCCAGATATTTGGTGATTCACAACTTGTGATCAATTGGTTCAAAAATCTTGCATATTGTCACTCGCACACACTGACTACATTGCTGCGAGAGGTCCATCATCTCAGTCCCCTTTTTGACTCCATCTCAGTGACTCATATTTTCAGGTCTCGGAACAAAGTGGCTGACCAACTGTCCAAAGAAGCTTCAGAGCTAATATGGGGTACCTGGCATATCACAGAACATACTAGAGGACAGATTTACAGATATTTTCATCGGCCTTTTATTGAGGAGGCACCTGTAGTTTTGGTTGTCTAGCTATATAGCTACTTGGGAGCATTTTGTTACTATCTCCCCTGTTATATTTATATTTCGGCTTGTACTTTTTATATATGCTATTTTGTAAATTTCTGCAGTAAGTTATGCACCGAACTTACTTTGTGGACATGGGTTTCATCCATATTTTTTGGGACTGATCTTTGGCCATCACACAGGTTTTGTGATAGCTTGTATTAGTATTTGGACTGAATAGTAGTACATATGACCAGATGATGTAACATGTAACCTATCATAATGAAAAGTTACGAATTTTTTCTCTGTGAAAAAAATGGACATAAAATTACATAAATAAAATAAAATTACATCTCTATTTTTTGGAATGAAACTCACACTTGAAATCAAAATTACAACTTTGGAAATCATATTTTTCATGCTTTCAAATCTTCTTTAGATGGTAAAGGGATATTATTTGGATCACTTTCATACTTTTCTTGACCTTATGTAATGAAATGGTGATTTATTGGGACCTTGGAAAATGAAAACCTAGAGACCTAATGAAGACTTTGAACAAGCAAACTTCATGGTGACCTGACTGACATAATGACATGATGAAAAGGACTTTCATGACTGAAGTGTGCTCAGAAAGACATGAAGGTGGGCCAGAAAGTATGAATTTTTTAGGAGGAATGATGTTTTTGGACTAGGAATACCATCACTAAGTAAATTTGTTGCATGGCCTAATGGAATGATAAACATTTCTAAGTGGGACTCCAAAAATGATATGAAAATAGTATTTTTTATCACTGATGGCAGTATGCAAATACTGACACTAACATTGGCCTTATTGGGGATGACAACTCTGAAATAGGTGTCAAGAACCACAGAACTTTGGATTTTGCAAATCAGTGCCTTATCCATTGGGCCAATACAGTCAAAACTCAAACTAATAACTCAGAAAAATAGACTAACACAAGACAAACTCAAATGATTGAAAATTGACTCAATACTGACTTACATGACTGAAAAATGAACTTTTGGAAATGGAAGAAAATCAGTTAAGCTCCATGGCCTTCACTGCGGGCCCCGAACTCCAGTGATTCTCTAATTCACACTTGCAGAAAATGTAACTGATATTTACAATGAAATGGAAAACCGATCAAGAAATTTGTTTAAAAAAAGATAGTGTTTCAGGAGCCTACCATTAACTGGTCCTCCTAAACACTCTTTTCCATTCATCTCCTCAAGCAAATAATCATTTTGTCCCCAACAATCTGAAATCCAATATGGCCCTTTCCATAAATTCTCAAATTTTCCATGCTTACCCTTGTCTTCATTTCTGGCATCCCAGCGGAGTACCACATGTCCTATCTTGAAGTTGTCTTCCTTATTTTTCCGATCATAGATCTTCTTTATCCTTGTTATAGCATCATTTCTCACCTTCATATGATTCATGATTGCTTTTATGGCTTTGGGAACCCATTCCTACAGACTTGGACAAAATTCACTAAAAAACAGTGTTAAAATCCCCATACGCGGTTATGCCCAGACTTTTTCGCGTGTATACGCGAGTCCACATGTAATTTTCCGCGTATGCCATTAAAATCATTAAAAAATATATAAAAAATCCCTATTTTCAGGCTGGGTTGATGGTTACTCTGGTAGTTCAACCACCCTAGCACGTGGCCAACTGTTGAAACTACTTTGAGGGAGTATAAAAGCCCCTCATGTGCATGGCCTAAGGGGGAGAGAAATTATTGATATTGTACTCTGTTGGTATTCCCTATCCAAGTCTGAATTCCCGTGCCTCCTGCACTTCCCAGTTCATTACAATAAACCCTTGTTTCCTGGAGATGCTCATCTCCCTATATGTCATCTCGTATGCATCAGTTCGGAAGGAATCTTAGCGAGGCAAGGGCGGGACGGATCCGGACGACGGTCTGTTCGAAGATCGTGGAAGGATTCAGGTGATCTCTCCACTTGTTATTTATGTACATGCTATTTATAATACAGAAGAACCATCTTGTTCCCGAAATATATGTGTTAGTGTCTGCTTGCATATATGAGAATATTGTTATTTAAGCATTTATTATGGTTTATCTAATGTTTCATATGGATTTCACTAACATTTAGAGTAGATATATGTTGTACAACCAGTTCTTCGTGCTTGTTTCTTCTTGTCTTTCAGGTTAAGAAGGAAGAAGGGTTGCTGGGGGTTTGGACCCTGCGGGATCTACTTCAACCGTAGGACCTACGGGTAAGTTCCTCGATCTGCTCTATTTAGTTTTTCATGAACATGTATGGTTGTGTGAGTCCTTATTGAGTAGCATGCCCTGCTCTGTGGAGGTTGTAACCCAACAAACCTCTAGGGTGATTTTCCCTGAAACGGAACTGGCGACTCTACTAGGGATCGCATTCTTGTGATTCCCCTGTTGGGTGGTTTCGGCTGTTTGATAGGTTTCCAACAGTTTTAACTTTTATTTCCAGTCCAGTTTACTCTTTCTCAGTCAGACTGAAGTCCTGGTTTCTTATCCAGGCTTGATCCTTTTTTTTTTCATTATCTACCTTTATATGTGCGGTTTTGTCTACACACAGTCGTGTATACACGCATTTTTTGTTAAAGGGAGTTGCGTATACGCGGGTTTCCTTTAGCACAGTCGCGTATGCATGCTTGTTGCTAAACTGTGAAGTTGCGTATACCTAGGCAGATTTTGAAATTTTGGATTTCTTGACTTTTTAGTCCTTTCTGTCTGTGGAGACCTGTTCCTACAGTGTCTTTGTACTCTCTGGATTGTGAATAAAGTGGTCTTTGGTCTTTTCTCTCTCTTGTTTGATCGAAAACTAGTCTTTTTGGCAAAGTGTTGTTTCTGGTGCTGGCACTTCTGGTTCAAGTACCAAGATCTCTTTCTAGGGATTCTTGGCTGTTCTGCTTTATCAGAACAGAGAGCTCCTGCTCATTTACTCTTTCCTATCTTTGTGTTTTGCTTTTCACTACGATTTTTTCCCGTTTCTTGGTTGGTTTTCTTGAGTTCAGTCGGCTAGGTCCTGTTGCAACTTTTGAAGAGTCTTTCTTGGTTCTTTGAAGTTTTTGTTTGCGGCAAGGTTGTACTATTCTTCTAGGCTGAGTGGATGAGTTTTCTTGTCTTCTTTTGCTCATATTGATCTTGCTACGAGTTAGCCCTATAAGATTTGGAGCATTTTTTAAGTTTTTGCTTGAAATTCAGTATTGTTTGGCTTGGGATTTTATAGTTTTGCTTGGTCTTTTCGAACTCTTCCCGTATAAAACTCAAAAGCTCAAAAAACATTTCGCTTTGTTGTTTGCTTTTGTTTTTGCATTTTTGTTTTCATTTCTTTGTATCTTTTGAAGCTTTGTTGAGGTTTCTTGCCTTTGGATTTTGGCTTGATTTTGGAAAGGAGTTGTCATTGATTTCTTCCTCTTGTTTTTAAGCGTTTTTGGTGTCTTCATATTAAGAGTTCTTGATTTTGGGAACTAACTTTCTGGACAACCAAGAAGAGTTAAAACTGAAGGAATTTTGGGAAACTTCACTCTGCTTTAGGAGATTTTGCATCTTAGAATTTGCATGCTTGTAGTGTTTTGCATCAGGTGCACTTAAGCATTTAGTCATTTTCATAGTTTTGTGAGTGTGAGTTTGTTATCTGAAAAGAAAAATACAATTTTTTAATCTCGTAGAACCTGTATAGAGATTTCTTTTCATCGAAAGACAATAACTGCATTTGCATGTATTTTGGTTTTTATTAATTTCTTTCTGCGTCAAAACACCATAAGTTTCATTTCCACATCCCTTTGACTTAACATAACAGCCCATTAAAACAAGTGATTTAATTTAAAATCAACTAGCAAGTTTTCTAAGTGTCATACACCAACTAGCTAGGTTGTAGGGCCTTGGAATAGGTGAGTGGAGAGTTAACTCTCCAAGGCCGCTCAAACAAAACATAGAAGTTGATTAATTGAGCGAAATCCAACTCCGTTAGGTGGACTGGGAAAGCTCTCCTCCAGAGAGTCAAGCGCGAGGGGAAGTGAAGGCTGAGAAGAGAGATACCCCCTCTCTAATTTGTTGAATCTAACCTCAAGACCGTTCCGCCCGGCTTCTGACACGGATTGGTGCCCATAGTTTCCACTCCTAGGTTCCACATAGGTGACTGCAGGGGGGAATACCCGTGGTACCTGAGGCAGACGTCGCATCACTTTCAGCAGTACTTCTGGGGGGTGCCCTTGCGAAGCTTGGGTGCTTGAGCCGGCAAAGGCTGTCGTTAGGAGGTCGGCGTAACTGTTTCTGATACCTTCTCTAGTAGGCCTGGGCCGTAATTATCCCATACTACTTTCGGGAGGTCCTATATTTCGCTTTCCTGTATTTTGGTGTCCGGTCCTCATCACCCGGAGCGGAAATACTTGAAGGTTGTTTGCTTGATTGTATCTCAGGGATTTTTCTTATAGTGAGTGCTCTTTGCTCCTAGCTTGCTTAGCTTTATATTTTTTGAGTCTAATTAAAATTTGTTAAAGTGGCTGATCAAGCGCCTCGTCGATCGAGGAGAATCCGGGGGTTATCTCCCAAGAGTCCAGAGCCTTCTTCGAGAAGGCGTAGGAGTGATTTAGCAGGTGGTTACCACCCTGTGACGTCTGACGCAGTGGAGAGAGATCCTCCAAAAGGATCTGAAGGTTTTATAGCTGATTCTGGTGCCGGTTCCGAGAGGAGCGTTCCACTCACCTCGCGAGTTTTGTTTCCTCAAGAAGAAGATTTTCAAATTGAGGAAGTACCTGAACCTCCTGTGTCAGGTCAATATCCTCTTCCTCCTGATTATCTGTTCATTGTTCAATACATCGGACCTGAGTCAGAAAGACCGGAAGATCCTCCGTATTATTCATACCTTTCGATGGCCACGACTGGGAACGCGACTTCTGCTGTGAGTGCTGCAGGCATTCAGACTCCTGCTTCTGTTGAAGGAGGGGGCACTATTGCTTTATCTTCGATTGCTTCTAGTGCTGTTGTGTTTGGCTCTGGTTTCACCCAAGCACATGCTTCTCATTCTGGTCCCTTCTGTTTCGGAATGCCCACTAGTGGGATTCCTTCTTTTTCCTTTTCCGCTGCTGCAACTGGATCTACACCCATGTCTTCCATGGCTAGTGGATCAGATTCTTTTCAGGGGTTCCCCTTTTGAACTGGGCACATTCCTAGTTCCAATCCTTCTTTAGGGTCCTTTCCGTTTACTTCTCAGACCCAGAGTTTCAATCCTTGGTCTGGAGGTCAGAATTCGACCACTTTTACAGGATGGAACCCTGTATTCACTACAGTGGGGGCAGGGAATCAGTTTTACGCAGGTCATCAAGGGAATACTTCTTTCCCTTCGTCGAGTGATTATCAAACCTTTTCTCCTCTTTCTAATGCTTGGAACCCCTATCAGGGGCTTTCCTCTTCATTTCATACTTCAGCGGGGGGAACTGGTCTGGGCTTTGGTAACTCTGCGTTGGGAGGAGGTTCTTCTCCTTTTTCTATGAGTCCTTTTTGGCAACCTGGTGCCTCATCAAATCCAGGGTATTCTTTTTAGAATGTTGGGAATCCATCTCATCAAGGATGGAATCCTCAGGCTCCGCCTCGCTTACCTTTTCTGGCAACGTTAAACTTGCCAGATCTATCGAAGTTGACTAATGATCCGATTCGTTATGGTCCGGGGTGGCCTCCGGTTCCCACCAAACTTCCTTCATAAATTCCAAAGTTTGAAGGCAAGAATGGAGAATATCCGGCTGACCACATCACTACCTTCCATTTATGGTGTTCTTCGAACTCCCTCATCGATGATTCGATTAGGTTGAGATTATTTCAACGCACCCTAACTGGAAACGCTGCCAAATGATATATTGAGCTAACTGTGGGCAGTTTTGCTACATTTGGAGAACTGGCTGTTACATTTCTGAACCATTTTCAGTTGCTTGTCCGATATGACGCTGGGACTGAACTCCTAGCTAATTTTAAGGAGGACGAAGCAACCCACATTTCTGATCACATTCAGGAATGGAGGAGAAGGAAGAGGCTTATTAAAGCTCATATTGCAGGTGAATTCCTTTTGGAATGGTTTCTCAAATCCCTGCAGTCAGATATTTCGAAATATGTATCCCTTTCTGGGGTATTTTTCGAGGAGCAGGCCATTTTTAGGGCCCAGCAGCTGGAACTGATCTATTCTCAGTCTGGGGTCCTCCATAAATATCTACCCAATGCTCCTCGCTCCAAATTAGATTTATCTAAAACTAAGCCCAGTCCTCATGGTGACGGACTGATTGGATCGATCAATAGTGGTGCAACCAGCCTGCTTACTCAATTGCAGTAGTTGTCTTTACAATTTGCTCCTTCTGGTTAGGCTGTGCCTGCTGAGTCATCACCTTCTCAGTCTTTGTCCATAAATGCTATCCAAGCTTCTGATCCCAAAGGAAATCAACAATCCGAAGGGAAGAAGAAGGGACGAAATAACAAGAAAAGGGCAAGAACGGGAAGGATAATGTGAATAAAACCAACGAGCATGTTGGTGAGGGTCAAAAGGAGAAAAGGAAAGTGAAGTTTCCATGGAAGCTGTGTACTGGAGACCATCTTACGCACCTTTGCCCTAAAATTCAGGATGTGCAGCGCTTGTTAGCCCAGCAGGGTTCTTCTAGTTCCCAGGCTGTGTTAACAAACCCTTTTCCCCAAGGGCAACAATTAGTTGTTGGCGCGAATCAAAATCCGGGGGCTTCCTCTGGGGGCACCCAGGAAGGGGAAATTCCATCGAACATTTTCATGATGAGTGCTCACGCGGATATCGCCACGAGATCCCGTGATTATGGCGGAGAAGAGTCTTCGAAAGATAAGGATACTCCTGATGCTACTGAGCCGCTTCACATTACGAAGCCTACTGTTGAGTCTATGCCTCGGATGCCCAAAGCATCTTCTAAGCGATCAACGATTAATCCAAATGCGAGGGCTGCCCAGAACTACTCGATTGTATAAGATCTCGCACAGATTCCTTGTGCTATGTCGGCTTTAGAGGTACTCCAGTCTTGTCCGGCTCAGCGCAGTGCTTTGCTCACTGCCATTGGGGCTATTGATCCGAAAAATTCTCTTCTGATTACTTTTGATATGACTAATTTTAAGAAGAGACTCCCCCATCACATGGCTTTTCATATTAAATCATCGTACCGGAAGTGCAATATCTTTCGAACGGTTGTTGATGAGGGTGCTTCCACATGTGTGATGTCTCTCACATGTTGGAAGACAATTGGATCTCCCAAATCTGTTCCATCTACCACTCTTCTGACTGCGTTCGATGGTCATTCTCACAGACCCCATGGTATTGTCCCAGCTTTGCCCATCTGTGTTGGGGGCAAAACTGTCAATATAGAGGTTGAGGTAGTTGATGCAAGCTTGGACTACAACCTTCTGTTGGGGAGAAACTGGATTTATGAGATGGATGCCATTGCATCCTCACTATTTCGAATTATATGTTTCCCCCACGAAGGGAGGATTGTTACAGTGGATCAACAGGACTGTCCTCCTGTAGACCCGAGTGCGTCTACTGACTCATCTATTCCTAAGTTGGATAATACTAAGGCGCCTGTTGAGAATTTAGGAGTTGGAATGTATTCTTCCTTGATGGGTACTTTCGATATTCCTCCTCCTACGGTTCATATTAATGCAATTTCATCCTCCAAGGCTCCTCTTCGAAGAGAGTTCTTCATAACTCATTATTTTTCGGACCCTTGGACCTTACCTTCCCCTACTGCCACATTAGCGGAAGGTCAAGTGGGTGGAATGGCATTTCCAATGTCTACAGCTAAGATTGCTTATCAGTCTATTATTGACTCTGCAAAATCCATCCCAGCTCCTCTCTCACCGGAAGAGTTGGATGGAGATGTGGCTCCGGCTTGGACACTTAGTTCTTCTTCTGCCCAGGATTGCCTTGATACCACTCTTCCATCTGAAGAGGCCATCCTGGAAGCCATGACTGGTATAGATAGACCGTGGGATGATTTGCATCATCGGTCTTATTTTTTACCTGACTTGAGCGAAGTTGAAACGAGTTTTCCAAGTCCTCCATCTCCTGGTCCTGTTCACCCAGTCTTGAACCCTTTAGCACCAACACAGGTTTATGCCGAAGGGAACATGGCTGTGATTTCTCCTACTATCCCGGTGAACATTTCCAGGGATCCCAATATTATTGAGAATGTCTTCATCGGAGCTGAATGTTCCCGTGAGGAGATTCAAATTTACATCGAGCTCTTTAAAGAGTATAGGGATGTATTCGCTTGTTCTTATGAGGAAATGCCTGGAATAGATCCATCTATTGTCCAGCATGAGATCAAGACGTATGAAAACGCTAAGCTGGTGAGGCAAAAACTTCGTCCGGTCAATCCTAGGAAGGCAGCAGCTATCAAAGCTGAGGTTGAGAAGCTGCTTAAGGCGGGATTCATTTTCCCTGTTCCTTTGACTGAATGGGTTTCAAATCCCGTACCGGTAGATATAAAGCAAGGAACGATTCGAGTTTGCATCGATTTCAGAGACCTAAATAAAGCATGTCCTAAAGATAATTACCCCACACCATTTATTGATCAGATCATTGACGAGTGTGCTGGTAATGAGATTTTCTCCTTCATGGACGGTTTCTCCGGATATAATCAGATTACTATCCATCCTGAAGATCAGCATAAGACTGCCTTTATTTGTCCCTGGGGTACTTCTGCATACAAGAAGATGCCTTTTGGTCTTAAAAATGCTGGGGCTACCTTTCAGCGGGCCATGTCATATGCCTTCCACGACATCAAAAAGATTATCGAGGCGTACTTGGATGATTTAGCTGCTCATTCTCGAAAGAGGATGGATCATCCTGCTCACCTCCGGAAAATATTTGAAAGATGTCATTTCTATAAGATTATATTGAATCCGAACAAGTGTGTTTTCGTTGTTACATCCGGCCGGTTATTGGGATTCATTGTGTCTAGGGAAGGGATTAGGGTAGATCCCTTCAAGGTTGAGGCAATACTTCGGTTGCCTCCCCCGTCCTCTATCCGTCAGCTTCAAAGTCTACAAGGAAAGTCTAATTTTCTTCGGAGATTTATCGTAAATTATGTTGAAGTTACAAAGGGATTTATGAGATTGTTGAAGAAGGGAGTTCCTTTTCTTTGGGACGACTACGCTCAACGCTCATTCGATGCTTTGAAGAAAGCATTGACCTCTGCTCCTTTATTGAGTCCACCTGATTATAGCAGGGATTTCCTTTTGTATCTGGCAGCAACAGAATCTACTATTGGTATGGTTCTGGTTCAGGAGGATGATGCTCTTGCAGAGCATGTTATATACTACCTTAGTCGAGGCTTGGTAGGACCTGAACTCTGGTACACTCCGATAGAAAAGTTAGCTTTAGCAGCAGTTCATGCTGTGCAGCAACTCCGGCATTACATTATTCTGCGAAAAACTTATGTTTTGGCAGCAGCCAATCCATTTCAATTTGTCCTCAGTAGGCGAGTGATTGGGGGCAAATACAATAGATGGATTGTAATTTTACAGGAATTTGATCTCGAATTTATGTCTGCCAAGTCCAAGAAATCATTGGTTTTCGCAGAATTGATCTCCGAGTTGCCTTGTGGAGAAGAGATGATCTATGATGAATCCTTTCCGGATGAACATTTGTTTCTTATCTCTTCACAGGATCCTTGGTATGGAGATATAATTGTGTATCTTCAGACTGCGAAGTTTCCCTCTACTTTTTCGAAAGATGAGCGTCATAAGCTGCGTCACTTGGCCAAGAATTATTTGATTATTGGTGATGCTTTATACCGTCGAGGGGTTGATTCAATCCTGAGATGCTGCTTAACTCTCGAAGAAGTTGAGGCTGTGCTGAATGATTCCCACAGTGGAGCTTGTGGGGGTCATTTATCTGGGCTTTCTACAGCCCAAAAAATCTTGCGTGCTGGGTACTTTTGGCCCTCGATTTTCAAGGATTGTATCGAATCGGTCAAAAAGTGTCATCCGTGTCAAGTCTATACTCGAAAAATGTGCGCTCATCCAGCTCCACTTTTTCCAGTCATTACTGTCGGTCCCTTTACAAAGTGGGGTATTGATTATACTACTTGTAACCCGCCTTCGGCTAAAGGTCACAAGTACATTATTGTAGCAGTAGACTGCTTTACGAAGTGGGTCGAGGCTATGCCTACTTTTGGGAATGATGGTGAGACAACAGCTCTTTTTCTTTTCAACCAGGTTATTGCTCGTTTTGGTATTCCTAGAGAGATTGTCACTGATCATCGCAGTCATTTTCAGAATAGCATGATGGCTGAGTTGGCTCTAAAATTAGGTTTCGTAAGGTATTCATCTCCGTATTATCCTCAAGCCAATGAAACAAAGTGGAAACCAGTGAATAAATCCTTGAAGACAATTCTTCAAAGGACAATTGATAAAGCTAGATCAGCGGCATATTATGCTATATCTTTGCACTTTGGGCATACGGGACGTCAGTGAAAACTGCAACTGGCTTTACTCCATTTCAGCTAGTGCACAGGTTGGAATCCGTATTTCCCATTGAATGTGAGATTCCTTCTCTTAAGTTAGTTGTTGAACTTCTTCCTGACACTTCTAGTCTTGAAGAACGGCTCCTTCATCTGGAACATCTCGATGAGCAGCGTCGAGATGCCGCCACGACGAATGAAGCGCATAAAAACCGAGTTAAAGTTTAGTACGATAAGGTGGTCAAGCCTAGGGTTTTTTCGGAAGGTGACCTTGTTTTGGTCTATGCCCAAGAAAAAGATGCCCTGGGGGCAGGAAAATTTAAGTCTATGTGGTATGGCCCCTTCATCGTTAAAAAATTCCTTAAGAAAGGAGCATATAACTTGGTTAATTTTGAAGGGAACGAGTTACCGGAGCCCAGAAATGGGCTCTATTTGAAGAATTATTATGCCTAGGCTTCGGCCTGGCATGTTGCTTTTGTATATAGTAGTTTTTCTTTGTACATATCTGGTTGATTTTCGATCTTTGATGAGATGATGATGTTTTTGATCTGCTTTGGCAGGTTGTGTCGGATTTCATGAGTCATTTTGGTTTCATCGATGGTGCTAGTAGACACACCCAGAACTTAGCTTCCGCGGCTTGGGTACTTCATTATCCATCTGATCAGCTGTTAGTATCAAGAGGGGTCTGCATTGGTCCTACTTCCAATAACATAGCAGAATACACTGCAGTTGTTTATCTACTCTCGGAGGCAATATCTTTGGGTGTTGATTCGTTGGTAGTTTTCTTGGACTCTCAGCTGGTGGTGTCGCAGTTGAACAATACTTATCGGGTTCGAGATCCATTTTTATTACGGTTGTTCTTGAGGGTACGTTTGTTACAAAGATCATTTCAATTTTTAACTTTCATTCATATTCCTCGAGCTGACAATTGGTTGGCTGACTCATTAGCTAATCAGGCATTGGATTGGCATATTAATAATTCCATACAATAAAATTTAATCATCAAAAACATCATACATTTTGATACATTTATCACATCACATCAAATATCGCTATATATATATCATCAGAGTGTTCAAAAAACTTTACAAAATTTGGATCCATAAGATTATACAAAATTTGGGCTTATGCCCGATCATGTTCAGTCTCAAAAAAAATATACAGTCATCTGATAAATAATATCTATCTACTCTTGAGGTCCCTGCCCAGAAGTCGTGTTCCTATAGAACATGATCGCGGTGGCAACTCGGCGGAATAATCGTACCCAGTCTCGGGGCACTCCTACCACCCGTCTCTGGACAGCTTCCGGCAGATCTTCCACGGCAGCCATAGGTATTTGGCGGGTTAACCCCTCCAAGTTCCTCTGTACAGCCTGGAGGGTCCTGTCTGAATCCACTAGATCTGCTTCGCCCCTGCGACGCTTGTGGTGCGGGAAACCCTCAGGTCGAACTAGTCCAATATCTGTATCATGGTCATATTTACATTGTCAGTCATTATGAATCCAATCAAAAACATGTTTGTTTTTTATTTTTTTCATACATATTTGAAAAAATCCAAAAAATTATATAAGTCAAAAAATTACAAACTTACCGACTGTGCCCCATGCTGTGCCTGGTGGAAGAACAAGATCTGGATCTCCACGAAAGTCCATCCCGGCATAGGGATAGTCGTCCACATCGATGATTTGTTCTCCCCACCAAAGGAAGAACTCCTCATCCCAAGTGGTCCGGGGAACTTCACTTCCCCCTAATCTCTTCATCATGTCTTCCCAACGAGCAATTCTTGGATCTCTAGGGCTGTTGATGGTAGAGATGACTTTGGGTCTCAATGCTGGTATCTTCTCAAAGAAGAATGTCATCAAAATTGTACCGTATCCAAATTGTTTTGTCTTTGCTTGGCGGATTGAGGTCAATTTTTGCTTCATGTTCAGTAAAAGGGTTGTGCACCAATCATATACATGAGTCAAGCATTCCACTGCTATGCTCATTTGCGTCCTGGACGCCTGATGTAGGGAGGCAGATCCTGCCACTCTACCAATGGTGAAAAGGATGATTTTCATGTGCAAATCCCTTAAATCTTTAATTGCAATCTGAGTTCCAACTTTCTTGGAACCCTCTACGCAATACACGTGGACATAATCTTTCACGGTTAGCCCTCCCAGGGGCTTCCCGTGCAAGTCTACTGGTTCTCCCCTCCGGGAGAGTCCAGTGATAAAATATATGTCTTCCACTTCAATGCGTACTGGCATCTGATCTATCATAAAGCAATCCTCTTCCGGTTCCCAATAATTTACGAGCATTTCTAGCAACCGGACATTGCTTTTCATATTTGGCATTTTGAAATATTTGAGCAATCCGCAATTCCGAAGAATATTTTGCGATGCTCGATCTCGCATGACTTCTTGATCAATTGCACTGTGTTCACGCTCTCTCTATGAGATTGTCATCCTGTCAAAATTCAATAAATCCTTCATTAGCCACGCATTTTTCATTTGGACCTGCGCATACACGGCTTTCTTTATGCACAGTCGCGTGTATACGCGACTTTACTGTTACCAACCCGCGTATGCGCAAGTCCGTGTTTTTTAGCAAGGGTTTCTGTGGTGAAAATCAATAAATTTTAATTTATAAATGGACAAAATGATTTGCAAGGATGATTGAGGAGCCTACCTGACAAATTCGGTGCGATTCGACGGTCGGTTGCTCCTGATTTGACGAAAGAATTTTTTTGCTCCATAGCACTTTTTTCCAAATCAACAATGCAATAATGAACCAAATATGAGGTAATTTGTCTATTTATGGCTAAAAAGTTGAAAATTTTTGCAAAAATTTGTTATGCTTATTTTTTCGATCTCTCTTAAGCTGCATAACCTGGATGCTTGGAAGTGCCCAGTCTGGTATGTTTTCAGGTACATTTTGACAAATTTGAGATTTTTCCCGGTTTTTTGATCCATGATTACTGACTCGTCACGGCAGGTATATGATCTTCACTGGCATATAGGTTAGGGAAATCACTTTCCGCTGCATCTTGCATACTAGCCTCCATACTGATCACTTGCCATAGGGTCGATCCCATCAGGTCATGACTATTACACCCATTTCACTCGCCGATTATTTAATCATGACTTGGTGGTAGATCCTTCCTTTACATGGGCTTCCTAGTTAGTTCCTCGCTATCACTTGTTGCCCATGCTGCATTTTATGTAGGCTCGGGAGTCCTCTTTAGTCCCGCCATGACTTATGTGTTGAAGCTTCATTCTTCTTCTTCCTCACTATCATTTTTCTAGCTATTACCCTAGAGGCTCCCTGGTGTTGTTGAGTTGTATTACTGCATTGCATATTGGCTACTTGTTTATCCTGGCCTTTAGCCGGCTTCATTTGGACTCGATGTTTAAGCCAACTTTTGACCTTGTTTATCTGTACAAGTTAACCATTGCATGCACTTAGCTATCGCGACTTGACACCCTTTTACCCATGGATGGAACATTCCTCTGAGTATCGCTTACCAGTTTCCGCCACCTTGCATTGAGCATAGGATCGTTCCAGTCCCAGGAACTAGTGCATCTGATTTTTGATACTCGTTCCATCCATTGTACCATATCATTATTTTATTCTTTTTTAGGCTTATTATATGAAAAAGACAAAAAAATCAAATATAACAAAAAGAGTGGGAACGGGATGTATCTTCGTTGTTTTGATGGCAGTACAAAGTCAGTTTGTCACCCTTGAACAAAGCACATATACTTATATATATTTCCTTCATTTGGGATGGTTCTAGTTTTGACCTAGGTTCAGCCTTTACCATGTTTCACTTGTCAGTTCTCCCCCGGTTGGTTATCTCTTCCAATCATATGGAGAGTTTGTTTTGCCTCCTGCATGACAGACTTATACAGTGTCACTTTTTATTGCCATGGTCATCACAGAGTCGTGCTTTTGTTCAAGGGAAGTCTAGCCTGAGTCGGCCATTCTGTGGTGTCTCTTGACTCATTATTCAGTCAGCCTTCCCAGTCTTGTCAGTATCATGTTCTATCACATCAGATTTTTTGGTCTTCTGCTCGTGCTGGTTTGAGAAGGTCCCCATTGACTTCTTGTCGGCGGGTTTGTCTCTTATCGACTACGACACATTGCTCTGAGAGCAAACCTAGAGCCGCACCTTGGGCCTATTTCCATCATTGATAGGTGACCTCATGCTCAGCATTTGATCATCATCGTGGGTCTTTGACTGAGTGATTTCCCTTGTGTTCGACATCAGCACACATTATCACACTTGGGATTCGTGCGGTACCTTGATTTCCATTTGACCCTATCGGTGGATTTCTCGCCTCTGTGTCAGCTTTCATTATTGGTTGGTTCAGAGGGTTTCTTCCGTGCGCTAGCTTCATCTTGTGCATGTCGGAAACGTACTTCGGTTTTGGTTCCATCACTCTACTTCGTACGATTCCTTCCAAATCTTGGCTTGCGGGTTACACTCGCGCTGGACTGATGTGGGATGCCTTAATGCCTTCCTTCCAGCAGATCTTTTCCCATCGACTCTGACTCATTGCTCTGGGAATAAGGTCTAGAGTCTTTTTGTCAGTACCTTAGGGTTTGCAGTCATCAGTGGCAGACTCTTCGCTATCGACAGTGGGGATTCATCATTGCCTCCTGATTGGTAGATTCTTTCAAGTGTTCGACTTCAACTCATTCATTCGCACTTGTCAGATTGTACTGGGGCACCTTGACGCTCATTTTCATTATTGGTGGGTTGTCTCGCGTTGGTTAATGGTATACATCATTGACCGGTAATCCAACGATTTCTCACATGGTCGACTTCAGCTCATTTACTCCCATTGTGTAGAATTGTGCCATAGTGATCGGTGAAGACCTCGGGTTGCATCAGCATTTCTCGGTTCACTATTGATAGTCCATTCAGTTTCTGCCAGTGATGTCGTCCACCACAGCAGCATCCTATATGTTGGCTCCCGAGTTGCGTGATTGTACCATTTGTTCCACCTCTTATGATTCGGTACTTGGAGATTCAGTTACTTATATGATCAGACATCCAGTTGCACCATCCTTGATCAGCTTTATATATGTGATACTTGGACATTGATTCACACTTATATTTCCGGGCCATGCTCAGATGATTCATTGTGTACTTTCAGTTCAGCTATACTTGTATACATGTTGGATCTATTCAGTACTTTTTATATGATGTATTTTTGACTGAGCATGGGTATGCCCGCCTCAGCATGAGTTGACTCTCTGTTTTCTTTCATTGGTTTTTGGCAGGCTGAAATCCGGTGAAGTCCTCTCTTGTCCTTGCGAAGTTCTTTCTATGTGCATAATACATTTCGGCCATCATGTACCCCTTCTGACCTCATATATTAGGGGGCATCTGTTATAGCATCATTTTTCACCTTCATATGATTCATGATTTCTTTTATGGCTTTGGGCACCCATTCCTATAGACTTGGACAAAATTCACTAAAAAACAGTGTAAAAATCCCCATACGCAGTTATGCCCAGACTTTTCCGCGTGTATACGCGAGTCCACATGTACTTTTCCACGTATGCCATTAAAATCATTAAAAAATATATTAAAATTCCCTATTTTCGGGCTGGGTTGATGGTTACTCTGGTAGTTCAACCACCCTAGCACGTGGCCAACTGTTTCCAACTGATGAAACTACTTTGAGGGAGTATAAAAGCCCCTCATGTGTATGGCCTAAGGGAGAGAGAAATTATTGATATTATACTCTGTTGGAATCCTATATCCAAGTCTGAATTCCCGTGCCTCCTGCACTTCCCAGTTCATTACAGGAAACCCTTGTTTCCTGGAGATGCTCATCTCCCTATATGTCATCTCGTATGCACCAGTTCTGAAGGAATCTTAGTGAGGCAAGGGCGGGATGGATCCGGACGACGGTCTGCTCGAAGATCGTGGAAGGATTCAGGTGATCTATCCACTTGTTATTTCTGTACATGCTATTTATAATACAGAAGAAATGTCTTGTTCCCGAAATATACGTGTTAGTGTCCGCTTGCATATATGAGAATATTGTTATTTAAGCATTTATTATGGTTTATCTAATGTTTCATATGGATTTCACTAACATTTAGAGTAGATATATGCTATACAACCAGTTCTTCGTGCTTGTTTCTTCTTGTCTTTCAGGTTAAGAAGGAAGAATGGTTGCTGGGGGTTTGGACCCTGCGGGATCTGCTTCAACCGTAGGACCTACAGGTAAGTTCCTCGATCTGCTCTATTTAGTTTTTCATGAACATGTATGGTTGTGTGAGTCCTTCTTGAGTAGCATGCCCTGCTCTGTGGAGGTTGTAACCCAACAAACCTCTAGGGTGATTTTCCCCGAAACAATCCTGTCATGAAGTTTTGAAGTATCTTAAAATACTTCATCCCTTGTCTGCTGAAGGTGTATCATTTGATTAATACGGCGTTGTATGTCATTTTCCTTAGTCTCTGCTTCTTGCAGAGATTTCACTACCAGGACTGGTAATGATGAAGGAAACAAAGTATCGATGCCATACATAACTTTAAAAGGATACATACCAATAGAATTCTTATTACTCACCTGATATTCCCACAATGCATTCATAAACTTCTTATGCCAATTATTTTTATTTGCCTCTAACATTTTATTAATGATATTGATCAAGGATTTATTAGAGGACTCCACCAATCCATTACCTTGCGGGTAGTAAGTTGTACAATGTCCCAATTGAATGTTATATCTATCATAAAACTCAGTCATCTTCGTAGACCTGAATGTTGTCACGTTATCTATGATAACCTTAGTAGGACAACTAAAACGGGACAAAATATTAGTTTCTACAAACTGAATGATTACAGAATTTTTTTCTTTCCTGGTCAGGGTCGCGTCGATCCACTTTGTAAAGTAATCAGTGGCTATCAATATCCAATTTTTTTGTGTGGATGATTTTGGGTGAATCTCTCCTATGAAATCTAGGCCCCACTACTGAAATGGTGCATGTATTGAAATAGGTTGGAGTGGTAACGGGAGAAGCTTTCTCTTACCCTAAAAAACTTAGCATTCGTGGCATCTCATTACTCCTTTATAAACATCTACAAAAAGTGTCAGCCAATATTATCCTGCTCTCAATATTTTATTGGCCGTGGTCTTCCAATATAGGTGGCCTCCACAATGTCCTTTGCGGAAGTCATTCATCACTTCCTTATATTCTTCTTTGAACAAACAGTTCAACAACAAACCTCCAAGATCCTTCTAGTAAAGTGCATTGTCCAATATGAAATACTTTGAAGCTTTGAGTTTCAAAGATCTGCCTTGACTCTTATTCATGCCTACAAGAGGGTTTAGGTGTTGAAAAACATAAACAATATAAGAATATCGTGGAGATGACAAAAAGATATTGGATACCTAAATGAGATTCTCTTCTTCTTCATTTTCAGACAAGGATGAAATCAAGTTGATGTCAAGAGCATGAATATTTGACTCAACCATGAGCTTGGCTAAGCCCTGACCTTTGATCAGCTTGGTGGGCTTGATCTCAAGGTCATATTCTTGTAAAGCTGATATCCATATTCCTCTCCTAACTTCTGGGTCTATCTGCATGAGAACTTCTTTCACAGTTGCATTAGGTATATAGGCAAGAGTATGTGAATGTAGTATGTAAACTCTGAAATATTTCGCACTTTAACCAAAGCTAGAGCTTGTTTCTCTATGATGTTATAGAAAAGGGTTGCATCTCTGATATTGCGACTGAAAAATGCAATTGGTAGCTCTGTTTTATCCCTTTTCTGCATCAATATTGTTGCCATAGTGTGCTTAGAAGAAAATGAGAATATTATGAAATCACTAATATAATCAGGACTTATCAAAACTGGGGCAATAGTCAAGGTGAACTTAACTGAATGGAAAGATTTCTGGGCATATTTAGACAAATTCACATCACTATCTTTGTTCAACATATTTTTCAATTCTCTAAGATGCTTCGCTATACTAGGAATGAATCTACGTAAGAAATTCAACTTACCGTTGAACGCTTGTAGTTCCTTTTTACTGCGAGGGAAATCAATATGCTGAATTGCTTGAACACGAGAAGGGTCAATCTGAATCCCATCCTTGGAGATTATATGACCAAGGATTTTTCCCTACTCCATGGAAAAAATAATTTTCTTTGGGTTGAGAGAAATTCCAAACTTCCTACATCTCTCGAAAAAAATTCTTAAATGGTGCAAATGTTCATCATCAGAATGTGAAAACAATTTCAAATCATCTAAGTAAGCAACCAAGAAAACATCTTTTTCATTGGCAAATACTATGTCCATGGCCCACTGGAATGTGGCCCCTGCATTTTTCAAACCAAATGGAATTTTTGCATATTTGAACGTGCCCTAAGGTGTAGTAAATTTTGTCTTGTCCTGATCATTCTCGTGCACCAAAATTTGGTTGTACCTCGAATAGCCATCCAACAGTGACATTTGGGAAGAAACAACAACTCTTTGAAGTATATGGTCCATCTTCAGAAGTGGATAGTTGTCCTTGAGTGAAACTTTGTTCAAGTTTCTGAAATCTATGCAGAACCATATTTCTCCAGTCTTCTTTCTCACTAGGACCAAATTTGAAATCCAATCACAGAATATTATCGGGACAATAATACCAGACTTGAAAAGTTTTTTTACCTCTTTTTGAATTTATGGAAACATTATGGGATTTATCCTTCTCAAATTTTATCGAAAGGGCTTTTGATCAGACTTGATCGGAATAGTGTGTTGAATGATGTTCTTGTCATACACCTTTAAATCTGCATATTCCCATGCGAAAAAATAAAAAAACTTGGAAAGTAATTTAACATATTCATCCTTTACCTAGGGAGATAAGGACTTGGATAGTTTAACCATCTTTGGTTTTTAGGCTATCCCAATTTTTACATCTTCAACACTCTTTTTCGTAGGCATCAATGTAGGCTTCCTTGCTACGTCATCTTGGTCAAACAATTCTTCCAAAGGTATGATACCTTTTGGAATATTGTTCTCTTTCAACGGTAGTATATCCATCTGAGTTGCTTTTATTATCTGGTCATATTTATTAGAAATTTGATCTATAGAAAAATTCTCAAATTCTTCTTCGCTTTGGAGAAAGTTAGTTATTTTCTTATCATCCCAGAAAAATTGCCAATATCACAAGTTATCGGGAATGGTGGGCCTGTGCTTCACATGAATCTCAAATTTTCTGTTTGAAAATATGGGGATTTTGAAATTGCTTGCAGCTTTAGCCAATGAATATTCCATGAGATTTTGATTCCTTGGCACCATTGTAAGTATACACTCCTGAATCATTTTCAAAATATCAAGTACAGCATTCCTATATTGTCTCATTCGAGGATGGTTAACTTGATATTCACCTTTAACTTTCTTGATCACAAGTTCTGAATCACCATACACAGTAATCCTTCTTGCACCCAGTTTCTTCAAGATCTTTGGGCCAATAATCAGTGCTTCATACTCGGCTTCATTGTTAGTGCAATCAAAAGCTAACTTATAAGAGCATAATCTAGCATTTGTAGGGACCTTACTCTGCTGATGAAAAGGGTTGCGGACCCAAATTTCAATGCCTACCCCATATTTCCCCAGGGCACCATCAAATTCCATGGACCATAGACCATTCTCATCCTCCAAATGCTGAAACTTTGATTTCTGTTTTGGCTCAATTTTATGAACCATCTCTTCATTCTTTTTCGGACTTTCTTCCACTTTATCCAATGGTTGTTCTGAATCTTTCACTACTTCCTCTGATTGTTGTTCTGATGAACTCGGAAGATTCATATTTTATTTTTCTATAACTTCTCTAATACAATTATGGATCTCTGGAACATCTTCTACATCTACTAGTTGGATATCTACATCATTTAAGCTGCTATCATTAAACAAAATGAATGACTCTAAATCTGTATGTATAGCATTTATCGGATGATTTTTAGGCTTTTCTTTGCTTGTGATCATATATTTAATCTTAGTTTCACGGTACAATTTTCTCAATTTCCCAAAAACAGGGATATTTGCATAAGAAAATTTTAATTGCAATGCGCCTCGTAATCCCCCCCCCCCCCAGGATCTTGATAGCAGCATGCCAAAGCATGGAAGTATGTCAGGTACCACCACATCCATTAGAACATTCTTTGCCAAAATCTACTCTAGGGAGACTACCAAATCTTTAATCAGGCCAATACAATGGACTCTACCTAAATCGAAGGAGTATAAGTCATGGTAGGGACGAGATGGTGGCTTTTGACATTAGATTGTGGGAGGCTTCGGAGTCTAACAAGGAATTATGTAAAATGCACTGGTGGATTCTTAGACTCAAGTAAAAATGAGGAACCTCGCTAGCTTCTGATTGATCATCAATAGCAGGACCAAAAATGAGTTTAGGCTAATCATCTTCGATATTTACCATGTTAGAAAAAGAATCTACTTTAAGCATCTTGGCAACATGGGACTTATGCTGGTTATTCTTAACAAGCTCGGTTAAAGGAATAGACACTTTTAACTTTGAAAATTTTTTTTCTAGACTGAAGGGAGTGGTTTTGTCTACCTCTTTAATGATGATGTCTCATTGTCCAGCATGTTCCTTTGATGGAATTTATTTCTTCTGATTGTACTTTTCCTTATTTTCTGAACTTTTGGATGGTTGGTTTACCTTGTTCTGATTTTTTATCACAGGCTCTTTTCCCTTACTCTGATTTCTCAGAGGATCCTGCCTTGTTTGAGTGTCTTTTTGATGATATGCTCTCTTTTGAATGGGATTAACCGGCACACCTTTGCTCCTCAATGACATCTGCCTATTTTTTGAACTAAGTGCATTCAAGTACCCCTGTTCGTAATCATATAATTAAATCTCTAATTCATGATCATTAGCAAGGATAAAATATTCATCTTTAGGCTGATATTTATTTTCAAAATACTCCTCATCTTCGATCAAAACTTAGGCAGATCATCAGCTTTGGAAAGGAGGTTTTTTTCAACAATTATGTCTTCATATTCTTCTTCTCCTTGAGCATAGTTCTGCTGTAAGGGTGTCCTGATTTTTTTTCTACTATGGTGGTTGTTTAGGAGCTCGTTTTTCTCTCTGCTTGATCCTTAATTGAGGTTGTTGTTGACCTCTATAGTTAGGAATTATGACCTCGGGTTGTCTCTCCTTGATGGACATCCTGTCAACCATCCGTTCAATATTTTTTATCAATGTATTTATCTTAGCATTAGAAGATGAGATGGATGGTTCATCTTTAATAGTAACTCTCCTCTCATTCCTAGCTCTAGCTCTCTTCATTAGCAGATTTGCTTCAACAATGATTCTGTTCTTTTGCATATCCTCCAATGTAGCTAGATTTATTTCCCTTAATTGGTAAGCCATGTTAGGATCAAATGCATCTAGATAACGTATGAGAGCTAAGCCTGGAGGAGGCTTGATATCAATGGGAATTTCATTGTAAATTCTATTAAGTGAGTATTGACATGTTGGAATGATTCATTAAGATTTATTTTAATGTTCTCATACTCAGCAAGCAATTGTAAGTGATTTTTATTTACCTCCCACCGAGCTATAAACAAATCAATGAGATGGGTTGGAGTGGCAATGGAATTAGAAGTCAGAGACCTAAACCAAACTTTGACATCTTCAGAGAAGCTCTAGGCTATCATCCTCATTTTTGCATTGTTAGCATCAACTTCCTCCAAATCTATGAATTCAAGGAACTTAACAATATGTTGTCTTGTAGATATGGTAGAGTTTTCATCAAACAAGGGGAGTCTTTGGCCATAACCCTGAGGTAAGTCATTCAATTGAGCGGGTAAGATAAGTGTAGCAAATATTTCCATGATTCATGTTTAGTGAAGTGAAATATTGACAACAGGAGGGATTGGCTGAATAGATAATGGAACAGAAGTTTTAGGTACTAAAGTAGTAGCTATGAACGATGAGGTCGAAGGTGCAGATGAAAAAACTACAATTGATTGATTTTGAGGTTGAGTTGAGACAGAAATTTCCTCTTGATGGTAGAATTGGATCCAATCTTTGATGTCAAGGTTAAATTCGGGCTTAACCTCTTCGAAAAACCAATCTTTCATAGGACTAAGGTCTAATTCAGACAATGAATTGACCTCAAATAGTCTTAAAGGATCAAATCGGATAAAGAGGTTTCAGACTTGGATTTAAACAATGACAATTCAAATTTAAGATCATATGGTATATCTTCAAGAGAAATTAGTTTAGCAGGTAGAGAAACTGATCTTACCAATGGAATTGGTCTTGAATAAATATTTTTAGCTTGATACCTATGCCTTCGAAAAATCTTCCCTGGATCATCTACTAGATTGACTGGATCAGGATCGGGATTTTCTCTGGTACACCTTCTCGAAGCCAGCTCTAAAATATTAGCACTGTAATTATCGCATCAACTTTTCTGAAACTTAACCCTATCATCTATTAGTGTCAGAATTTTCATATTCATTTTAGGGGTCCCACTCAGAAATTTTTTATCATTCCACTAGGTCATGCAAACATTTGGTTAATAATTAGGATATTGAGTTCATTACTACTCCTTTCACCTCCATGGTCAATGGACATAATCATGGTTAGGTCATTCATCATTGAAAGAGTCCCATAGTCATCATGATCATCATTCAATTCATTCTTCCATGTTGTGCCATCATTAGGTCATAGGGTCAAAATCATGAAAATTGGTCATTTCACCATCAAATTCGTCTTTTCAAGGAGTAGTAATAGTCAAAGGTCTTCAACAATTTCAGGTTCCAAACTATCATTTCCAAGTAATTGGTTTTTTTTTTACCATATTTGTCTCTCAGTTGTGCTTGGAAAGTTCATTTCCCTCTCATAGGGTTTTGAGGACATTTTTCTTGGTTTCATGACTTCCATGGTTAAACATCTTCAACAAGACTTGTATCCTGATGCTCTTACACCTTCCCCTATCCTTAATATAACTTCCTAAACACTTCCCATCACTCTTATCCCTCAAAATCATCATTTTTCCACAAGCCCTAGCCTATTTATATAAGAGGTTTGCTGCACTTATGGAGTGACCTTGGGAAAATCAAATTTTATCCTAAATTGAGTGTCAAAATGACTTGCTTGATGACTCAAATGATAACTAGACAAATATATATTTCCAATGAGCTATCTTGAGCTCAAATCGGAGTTGAGAAAGGCCTCCAAAAGTTGCCTGCAACATCACACTGCATTTTTGCACCCTCATTCTGCACTTTTTGACCAATCTTTGAAAATAATTTTTGTATAGGTCAAATCAAGTCCATTCTGCAAACTAAAGGCGTATTTGGAAATTTGACAGGATAATATTTTCAACAAGCTATCCTAGGCCCAATTTGGACATCAGGAAGGCCTCCAAAAGTGGTCTTCAAAAATGCGTTGCGCAAATATTTCTGTGAGGGTGCAAATGCTCTGTTGAGGGTGAAAATGATTTTTTGAGGGCGCAAATGCACATTTGAGGGTGAAAATGCACAATTTGAGGGCACAAATGCACAATTTGAGGGCGCAAACACTCTGGTGAGGGTGAAAATTCTTGACAGATGGTGAAAATGACCAAGACATCCTAGAAACATGTTTAAGTGTCAAAACAATAATCTCCAAGGCTTCATCAAGCCACTCATCGACCTCCAAGAAATGAGTAAGATCTCATGCCACTAAAATATCATTTTCATCAAGTGCATATGTTGAGTGTTGTGAAATTAGGCTAAAATTTGGTGTTCGAAAATTTCTTTAAAACCATCGTATCCCTGTTGCATTTGTGAAAATTCCCACATTTCACTCCCTTAAACTTTATACCCTTCCCACACTTACAAATACTCATTCCCAAAACCCATATCTTACAAAATTCCCTTTCCCCAAACCTTTATCCCAAAACCCTAAGTCCTAGGTGCTAAATTTACCTAGGCTCCCAATACCCAAATCCACATCATAAATCTCATTACATTACTACTCCCTATCCCCTCCCCCATTTCAAACATCCCTACACCATCTCCTTCATTTTCCCTTTCCCATTCCTCATTCCTAAAACCATATTCCACACCATCCACTTCCCTAGGGTTTTGATAAAAACACCATGGCA
Source organism: Pinus albicaulis (assembly GCA_034641835.2). NCBI lineage: Eukaryota > Viridiplantae > Streptophyta > Pinopsida > Pinales > Pinaceae > Pinus > Pinus albicaulis. The sequence continues at coordinate 1,307,804,355 of CM076580.1, forward strand.
GAAGAGGAAGAAAATAGATCATACAATGAGGGAGAGGAAACAAAGGTGAAGAGGCCACATAAGGGGGAAGAGAACTCAGACTTGAAACTACCAGCACTAGGGAAATTTTGGCATCTCCTATGGCAGTGACATGTTTCAAACATGTGGGCTACTTTGATTTCTTTGAATTGGTCCAAAACTACAAACCCTAATCAAGCAGAAAGTGAAGGGTAGGTTGGATTTGCTCATTGATGCATCCATGATAGCATAGAATACCATATCAGGTCTCCATGAAGTAAGTCGGAAGAAATTTTGAGGAAATTTGAAGGAAATTTGCGAAAATTTGGAAAACTCTTCAAAGGCACATTTTCCAAAAATTATGTTTGAGACACCTTTTTTGCAAAGAATATTGTGGCCAAGAAAAATACATTTTTTGAAAATGAAGGAGGTTTGTGTTCCTATAATACCAAAGTACAAGAACCTATCTCACTTTTTACACAGGTATTACAGAATGAGAGATACATTCACATATTCACAACTTATTTTTCTGCAAAATCTTGTTTGAGACACCTTTTTTCAGAGAAGATTGTGGCCAAACAAAAATGAATTTTTAGAAAATGTAGGAGGGTTTTGTTCACACCATGCTAAATTAAAAAAAAAAAATCTCTCCATTTTTCAAAAAAACTCATGGTTCGGGATATATTTCTCCATCTTGGAGGCCACTTTTTCTAGAAAATTCAAAATTTCTACACAGTTTGACTGTCATTTGCACAGCGCCCTAGATTCTATGTAAATGTTTGGGGCACTTTTTGAGGGAAATAATACTACCATTGTATTCCTAAAAACAAATTAATTCTATAAAATCATGTTTCTAGCCTTGATTTTCATATTTGATAGGTGAAAAGGTCAAAAAACTACCTAAAAATAACATTTTTGCCACTGTTTTGGCCTAGGTGCTCCGCAAATGAGAAGTCATGGGAGAATGACATTTTGAGGGATTAAATGACTTTCATTTTGAAAACTGAAGGAATATCTGGAAACTAGACTTGAATTTCTTTCCAACGAGCTATCTTGGGCCCAATTTGGACACCAGGAAGGCACCCAAAATCAGGCTGCAACATGGAGGGCGCAAATGACATAGTGAGGGCGCAAATGACATAGTGAGGGTGCAAATGACCATTTGCTGGTATTTTTCAATTTTCTCAATTTTTTCTAGTTTGACCATGGTAAATGAGATTTTTACCTATGTAAATCATGAATGTAAAAGTAATTATGATGTCGCTAATTTACCTAGTGGTATATTCATTAGGTAAAATTAATCATTGAGCCAAATGAATTAGTTTGAATGAATTTAGGGAGGAGTCACTTGGACCTCCCTACACTCTAGGTATCAGTTTAGATTATTGTGGATCAGCTCCTCAACTTAGGGATTCGACCCCTGAGTTTGGGAGAGGTTTTTTGAGGCCTATATCATGTCATCTTTGACTCATTTTCAAAGGTTGGAATCATTTTGGATGTTAGCTTGTTGATCAAGGAACTCACTGTAATCAATTTGGCTAGTTAATAAAGAAGAGTTGCAACTATTTTTTGGGATACTTGTAGTATGATGTTAATCATTATTTTTTCTTTAGTTTCAAATGTTAGAATGTATTGTATTCATGTTAATTACGTATCTATGGTATGATCTCTTTCAAGTTTGATGGGCAGAACACATGCTTTCTCATGCTCTGTTTTGGGAAAGTGATCATAATTTGTCCATTTTCCTCTGTTTAGGAAGAATACATCCCCCATGTTCTTCCTAGCTCCTCATCAGTCTTAAAATCATCTCATCACAATAATCTTAAAGTGGTAACCCTTATGCCTACCTTGCCCCATTGAATCCCTGCAACCCTATCTCATTTGCCCTGACCTAACTCCCTTGACCTAATTTCTTCATCCAGTGAAACCCAACCAAATAAAATAAAAACAAACCCTGCACTCCATATCTAGCCTAAAAACCCTAATTTCTCCAGTACTCTTGGTTGTGACCTTATGGAGAGACCTCTCTCTAACTTGGTAGGGCTAGCTACCAAGCCAAAATTTTGGTCTATGGTTACCTGTGTTGGGATTCCTTCTTTAGCCTTGGGAATCTGGCGGAGTGCTAACATTATGGTGTCGTTGCTGGAGAGGCGAAAAGAAAAATATTCCCTAGGAAATAATGACAAAGATCAGATATGATTGTTGATGGTGAACAACTATCAGGCACAAGAAGGTTATGCATCATTCACCTAGCGACTCCAATGTCGAAGAATCCCAAGGTTCAGATTCTCATGGCGACTCCACTCTTCAAGAATCGATAGTCTAAAGAACTTCTTGGTGACTTCATTGTTGTCAAAATGGATTCAATTGCTTGAAGATATGCTCCCATGAGCCGAGATCACATACCAGGATTTCCGAACAACCTGCCTTGGGTTGATGGGATGACATATCTTCTAAAGTTCAAAAATGTGAAAGGTAATGATGCTACTCTTAATCTAGCAAGATTTTGCATGCATGTGCATAGATTAAAGATTGATTTTCCTGAATACTGCTTGATGAAGATATTCATGGCCACTCTGGAAGATGAAGCTCGATCTTGGTATGAAATTTCTCTGCCTGCTTGTATTTATTGTTTAAAGGATTTTCATACCATGTTATTTGAAAGGTATAAAAAATCTTGTCCATCTTTAATATTAGTTCAAGATTTTTGTAAACATGTTGATAGTTTTATTGAAAATATTGAGAAAGTTTATGGAGATGATGAATTCATGGACGATGAGATCATGGAAGCCCTGTATGAAAATCCATTTCAGCAACATAAATAAATCTTAGAGGATACTTATCAAGATGCTCAGGAAAGTTTTCAGTAGGATGGAGTTATTTATACAGTTGAAAATCATGGAAGACAAGGTCTTATTTCAAATCTACTTGCAGCAAAATATGGTACACAAGAAAATCAAGTTCCAATTTCAGATTATGGTAAAGTCAAATTGGCCGAACCAAATCTAGATTTAGATTGTGATGATGAAGAGTATGTTGTTCTGGATCACATGAAGGAGAGATCTATTATTGAGATCACCTCAAATGAAGGAAACAAATTTATTGACCTAAGTGTTCTCATCCCATCAGAACAAAGTCTTCAAGAGGAGGTAATATAGTCCTTTTCTGAAAAACAAGATGAGATCTTTCTTCAAGTAAGTGAAAAATATTATTCGGTTGATTATGTGGTAAATGATAGGAATGTCAATTTTTAGTTTCAAGAACAATCTGAAGTTTTCCCTCTTATGACTGATGAGTGATAATAAAAATGAAAATCTGGTGGCCATGTCATATTAGGATGATTTTGAGTTGGAGAATAGTGAACAAGAACAACCAAAAATGGTTGAAGAAGGGAGAAAAGTAGAGGATCACGTTGATGTGTTGCCTCTGGATCATAAAGAGGAAAAAAATCAAATTGGCTGATGTCTTGATCTTCTTGCTAATCATCAATATCTGTTCTTTTCAAATGCTTTTTGAGATCCTTTTTCCAGTTTGTTTCATTCATTAGATCAGCTTGGTTGTCTTGTTTTGGATCATGGTTTTCCACTTCAATTGTATGTTGAGTTTCCAATATTAAATCTTTTTGTAGATAGTGTAAGTAGAGGACAATCAGGTATCCAACTGCTTGGTTGGATTCATTGGAATTTTTCCTTTACCTGAGTTAGCAGTCATTTCCAGAAGTTAGAATAGGAAAGGGTGTGATCAATAAGCTCACAAGAGTAAGCATATTTCAGCAGTTTCATTCATTTTCCTACAAGTGTGAAGTGGAAAAGCACTGGAGTTTGGAACCCGAAGTGAAAGCCATGGAGCTTCATTGAATTTCTACCATTTCCAAGTTTAGTTTTCAGAAAATTAAGTTAAGTTTTGAGTCATTTTTCAGTCAATTTCAGTCAGTTTCAAATTCAGTTTGTGCCATTAAGTTGTCAGTATTTAGTCATGCATTTCAGTTTAAGTTTTTTTTTACCATATTGGCCCAATGGTTAGGCAATTGGTATACGGTGTTCTTAACACCTCCAAGGAGATTCCATCCCCAACAAGTCTAATGTTATTGTCATAATTTTCATTTTGCCATCAGTGATCAAAATCACTCTTTTCATATTCATTTTAGGGGTCCCACTCAGAAATTTTTTATCATTCCATTAGGTCATGCAAAAATTTGGTCACTAATTAGGATATTGATATCATTACTACTCCTTTCACCTCCATGGTAAATGGACATCATCATGGTTAGGTCATTCATTGTTGAAATATTTCCATAGTCATCATGATCATCATTCAGCTCATTCTTCCATGTTGTGCCATCATTAGGTCATAGGGCAAAAATCATGAAAATTGGTCATTTCACCATCAAAATAATCTTTTAAAGGAGTATTAATAGTCAAAGGTATTCAAAAATTTCATGCTCCAAACTATAATTTCCAAGTAAGTGGTTTTGTGTTTACCATATTTGTCTCTCAGCTTGGAAAGCTCATTTCCCTCTCCTAAGGTTTTGAGGACATTTTTCTTAGTTTCATGAATTCCATCGTTAAAATAATCAACAAGACTTGTATCCTAATGCTCTTACACCTTCCCCTATCCTTAATATACCTTCCTAAACACTTCCCATCACTCCTATCCCTCAAAATCATTACTTTTCCGGAAGCTCTAGCCTATTGCTACAAGAGGTTTGTTGCACTTCTGGAGTGGCGTTGGGAAAATTAAACTTTCTCCTAAATGGAGTGTCCAAATGACTTACTTAATGACTCAAATCATAACTAGATAGATATAAATTTCCAATGAGCTATCTTGAGCGAAAATTGGAGTTGAGGAAGGCCTCCAAAATTTGCATGCAACAACACACTGCATTTTTGCACCCTCGTTCTGCACTTTTTGATCAATCTTGGGAGAATCAATTTTTTACAGGGAAAATCAAGACTATTCTACAAATTAAAGGCATATTTGGAAATTAGACAGGATAAGCTTTCCAACAAGCTATCCTGGGCCTAATTTGGACACAGGGAAGGCCTCCAAAAGTGGTCTGAAAAAAGGGTTTTGCGCAAATCCTTTTGTGAGGGCGCAAATGCACAGTTGAGGGCACAAATGCACAAGTTTAGCGAAAAAATTCTCTGTTGAGGGCGCAAACGCTCTGTTGAGGGTAAAAATTCTTTACATATGGTGCAAATTACCAGGACATCCCAAAAACGTGTTTAAGTGTCAAAACAATCATCTCCAAGGCTTCATCAAGCCACTCATCTACCTCCAGCAAATGAGTAAGAGCTCATGCCATTAAAATATCATTTTCATCAAGTGCATATGTTTAGTGTTGTGAAGTTAGGTTAAAATTTGGTATTTGAAAATTCCTTTAAAACCCTAGTATCCCTATTTCATTTGTGAAAATTCCCACATTTCACTCCCTTACACTTTATACCCTTCCCACACTTACAAATACTCATTCCCAAAACCCCTATATTACAAAATTCCCTCTCCCCAAACCTTTCTCCCAAAACCCTAAGTCCTAGGTGCTACATTTACCTAGGTTCCCAATCCCCAAATCCCCATCCTAACTCTCATTACATTACTACTCCCTATCCCCTCCCCCATTTCATACATCCCTACCACCATCTCCTTCATTTTCCATTTCACATTCCCCATTCCTAAAACCATATTCCACGTTGTTCACTTCCCTAAGGTTTTGATAAAAGCACCATGGCATAAGAGGAGGAAAATAGATCATATAGTGAGGGAGAGGAAACTGAGGTGAAGAGGCCACATAAAGGGGGAAGAGCACTCAGACTTGAAACTACCAGTACTAGGGAACTTTTGGCATCTCCTATGGTAGTGACATGTTTAAAACATGTGGGTTGTTTTGATTTCTGTGAATTGATCCAGAACTACAAACCTTAATCAAGAAGAAAGAGAAGGGTAAGTTGGATTTTCTCATTTATGCATCCATGATAGAATATCATACCATATCAGGTCTCCATGAAGTAATTCTGAAGTAATTTTGAGGAAATTTGAAGAAACTTTGGGAAAAATTGGAAAACTCTTCGAAGGCGCATTTTCCAAAAATCAAGTTTGAGACACCTTTTTTACAGAGAATATTTTGGCTAACTAAAAATTAATTTTTGGAAACTGGAGGAGTTTTTTGTTTATAAGATATAAAAGTACAAAAACCTATCTCACTTTTTACATAGGTATTATAGAATGAGATATCCATTCACATCTTCACAACCTATTTTTCTGCCTATGTAAAATCCTGTTTGAGACACCTTTTTGCAGAGAAGATTGTGGCCAAAAAATAATGAATTTTGAGAAATTTGAGGAGTTTTTTGTTAAAAACATGAAAAATAACAACGATTTCTCTCATTGTTGCATAAAACCTCATTATTAGTGAGATATTTCTCCATCTTGGAGGCCAATTTTTCCAGAAAAGTCAGAATTTTTACATAGTTTGACGGTCATTTGCGCAGTGCCCTAGGCACTACGCCAATGTTTGGGGCACTTTTTGAGGGAAAGAAGACCACCATTGGATTCCTAAGGAAAAATTAATTCCATAAAACCATTTTTCCAGCCTTGATTTTCATATTTGACATGTGAAAAGGTCAAAAAAATACCTAAAAATCACATTTCTACACTTGTTTTGGCATAGGCGCTGCGCAAATCAGCAGTCTTGGGAGAATGAAATTTTGAGGGGGAAAATGGCCTTCATTTTTTAATCTGAAAGAATATCTAGAAACTATACTTCAAGGGCTTTCCAATGAGCTATTCTAGGCTCAATTTGGACACATGGAAGGCACCCAAAATTAGGCTGCAACATGAAGGGCGCAAATGACACAATGAGGGTGCAAATGACCATTTGCTGATATTTTTCAATTTTCTCAATTTTTTCCAGTTTGACCATGTTCAATAAGAATTTTACCAATGTAAATCATGAATGTAAAAGTAATTATGATGTGGATAAGCTACCTAGGGGTATATTCATTAGGTAAAAGTTATCATTGAGTCAAATGAATCAGTTTGAATGAATTTAGGGAGGAGTCACTTGGACCTCCCTACACTCTAGGGATTAGTTTAGATTAGTGTGGATCAGCTCCTCGACTTAGGGATTCGAACCTTGAGGTTGGGAGATATTTTTTGAGGCCTATATCATGTCATTTTTTACTCATTTTCAAAGGTTGGAATCAGTTTGGACAAGGAACTATTGTACTTAATTTGGCCAGTTAATAAAGAAAAGTTGCAGCTATTTTTTGGGATACTTGTGGTATGATGTTTATCATTTTTTTTTCTTTAGTTTCATATGTTAGAATGTATTTTATTCATTTTCATTACATCTCTATCAAATGATATCTTTCAATTTTGATAGGTAGAACACATGCTTTCTCATGCTTTGTTTTGGGAAAGTGATCATAATTTGTCCATTTTCCTTTGTTTAGGAAGAATACATCCCCCATGCTCTTCCTAGCTCCTCATCAGTCTTAAAATCATCTCATCACAATCATATTTAGTTGGTAACCCTTATTCCTACCTTGCCCCCTTGAATCCCTGCAACCCTATCTCATTTTCCCTGACCTAGCTCCCTTGACCTAATTTCTTCATCCAGTGAAACCCAACCAAATCAAATAAAAAAAAAAACCTGCACTCCATATCTAGCTTAAAAACCCTAATTCCTCCAACCCTCTTGGTTGTGACCTTGTGGAGAGAGCCCTCTTCGACTTGGTAGGGCTAGTTACCAAGCCAAAATTTTGGTATGTGGTTACCTCTGTTGGGATTCCTTCTTCAGCCTTGGGAATCTAGCGGAGTGCTAACATCATCCAAAGGATAAAATTCCAAAATTAATTTTTGTACACCCAGGAAAAATAGATCTTTCATTCCTCAGCAACGACACCAGTATGTTATCGCTCTGCTAGATATCTAAGGCTAAAGAATAAATCCCAACAGAGGTAACCACAAACCAATATTTTGGCTTGGTATCTAGCCCTACCAAGTTGGAGAGGGCTCTCTCCATAAGGTCACAGCCAAGAGGGCTGGATAACTTAGGGTTTTAGGCTAGGTATGAGTTCAGGGGTTTGATTTGATTAGATTAGGTTGCTGGATGAGAATATTAGGTCAAAGAAATCTAGGTCAGGGAAAATATGATTAGGGTTGCAAATATTCAATGGGGAAAGGTAGGTAGAAAATGCTAGCACATTAGGGTTCTTGGGATGGAATGATTCAGACAGGTGAGGAGCTAGGAAGAGCATGAAAGATGAATTCTTCCTAAACTGAAAGAAAGATGAACAGACTATGAAAACTTTCCCAAAACAAAGCATGTGAGATGAATTATTTTTCTCTAACTTGAAAGTGATCATACATTAGACATGAAATTGAAAATGGACCAACAATACATTCATACAAATTAAACAAGAGAAGAAACAATGTTAGACAACCATACCACAGGTATCCCAAATAAATAACTACAACACTTTTATTAAGCTCTTGCCAAAATGATTACAATAGAGTCCCTGATCAATGTGCCAACATCCAACTGATTCCAACCAATGAAATGAATGAAAAAATACATGATATAGGCCTCAAGAAAACTCCTCCCAGCCTTAGGGGTCGAATCCATGAGAGGAGGAGCAGTTCCACCAAAATCTGAGCTGAATACCTAGAGTGTAGGGTAGTCAAATTGACTCATCCCTCACTTTTTGAAAACTGATTCATTACACCTCATGATGACATTTTAGCCAATGTATTTACCCTAGGTAACAGTAAAAACATGATAATTACATTTAATTCCATCAATTACATAAGTAAAATCATAATTTCCGAAAGTGAAAACCAAAATTTCAGTAAAAAATGAGAAAAATCGGACATTTGTCAAGGGCGCCATTTTTGTGCCAGGGGCACAATGCCATGTTGCAGGACATTTTTGGAGGCCTTCCCTCTATCCAAATTAGGCTCAGGATGACTTATTGGAAATCCTATCCAGACTACTTTCCATATAGGTCTTTATTTTTCTAAATGGATTTGGTTTTCCCTGTCAAAAAGTGATTCTCCCACAACTGGTCAGGGGCACAGCGCCAAGGAAAAAAATGAGGTAGAACATTGATTTTTTGTCTGATTTTTCACCTTTTCACCTGCCAGTTGTCCAAAATAAGCCTAGAAATGTTGTTTTATAGAATGAATTTTTCATTTTTCATCTACTCGTGGTCTTATTTTGGTCCAGTTGTCACAAGACTAACTAGGATTGCTGAAAAACACAAAAACTTCAAAAATTGACCCAATTTTTTTTCAAAATTTACTAATTTTCTAGTGATGATGTGGTTAGGCATGGAGTGAGGCTTCAGCTAGTATGTTAAGCCTCCTTTCCTCTTATTGCATGGTCAAGGATTCAATTTTTTCACTGGCTCTTTTAAGCTTGGCTCTTTCAATTTTGTCTCTTTTGGCATAGTTATTGGCCTTCTTTCTCAATATATCATTATCTTTGTTTTCCTTCTCCAGAAGCTTCTCTAGGTTCCGGTTATCTCTGTCAAGCCATTTCTCCTGGTTGTCATTGATTACCACTGCAAATTTTTCATTCAAAGTGAGTTAATTAGCAAGCTTTGCCTCCTTTTTCCTTTCTAGTTCTAGAGCGCTTTTCAGCCCTCTAGTCCTAGGCCTTCTCCTTGGAAATTGTTCTTCTGCCTCATCTATCACACCATATGTTTCTTGTTTCTCTTCAAGAAATACTTTGGCTTTTTCTGCTTCTCTTTGAGCTTTGATGAATTTGACCTCATCAATGACATGTTTTGTTTTCAGTTGTTGGTTCTCCTAATTAAGAAAGTCAATGACAAATTTAGACCTATCAAGATTAGTTTGTAGCTCATTAATATTGGCTTCTTTCTCCTTGATGACTATGCTAGTGATCTCATCATCATCATGCTCGTCTAGGTCAACAAGGTAAAAATCTTGTTTTGTCTCATGGCGGTCCTCCTCCTCATGTCTAATCTTTGCCTGAATCTCTTCCTCTGTCATATTTTGCTTCCCTTTATCTACCTGCTTTGTCTATGTAGAGGCAAGGCCCCTTCCACTATGTGTGGAGAAAACACATGCCTGTGACCTCTCTGGTATTTTTTTTCCAATGAATCTATCTCAGCAACATTAGCCTTCTTAGGCTCACTGATCTCAGCTCTGCTAGGTGACCTAGTCTCAATGTGAAATGGAGATATTGATGGTGAAATGGGTGAAGGAGACTGATCCGATAATGATGCGTGAACTATGGGTTGAGATGGAGGAATGTATGTGAAAGGATGAGATGATGAAGGCACATCTTGGGCATGCTAAATAGGTGGTGTAGTGAATATGTCATTAGCTATGAAAGTAATCCATGAAATGTTCAATTGTTTGAGGTGATGGAGGATTATGATTTTGATGAGGGAATGGTGAAAAATATTGTTCATTTGGTGCTCATATTCTCTCCTTTGGACAATATATGTCATCCTGTCAATGCTCCGGAAGAGGTAATATGGTATGTTGAGCATACTGACTCTTGTGAAGTGCATGAGAAGCCAGATATGATAGGTGTAAAGTCTAGAGAACCTACCTTCACAAGAAAAGTATCTTGCAATTATTTTCATCATGGGGGCATATTTCTCCAGGAGGTAAGAGAAAGGAAACTTCCCCTTTCTTTCATTCTTGTACCTAGGTTTGATGTATGGCTCAAAGTAATGCTCCTCCAATTCTTTTTTCTTGAACCATTTTTCCCCAACATTTGGGATTCCAGTGGCTGCTTATATGATGCAAATGGACAAAGTGAAAGTGACACCAACAAGGATTACCTTGTTTCATGGATATTGGAGATGAATAGTCTTCTCAACATAGGATGATGTTGGACCCTTTGTATTTTCTCATAGAATTCAAAACATCCTACATGCTTAAAACATGTCAGAGTCATGGGAGAGGCCATGAGTTCCCTGGTATTTTTTGGCTCGAGTCTAAGTATTTTTCATAACTATAGCTTATGTGTTCTTCTTCCATGGTGTATTGGTGTTAAAACCCTAGGGAGGTGTAATGGAATGAAAATGAAATTTGGGGAGTGAGGAATGAGATAGGGAAATTTAAGGAGATGAGGGAAGAGGTTTATGATATGAGGGAGGTGACAGGGGGTAGTAATAATAAGGGAATTATGATAGGGAATTTTATTATAGGTTAGGGATTTTGGAACCTAGGCAAATGAAGCACCTAGGTCTTAGGGTTTTGGGAATAAAGAGTTTAGGTAAATGGGGATAGTAATATAGGGGTTTTAGGAAAGGTAAATTATGATATGGGAAGAGAATGTAAGTCTTATGGAGCGTTAGGAAGTGTAATTTGGATTTAGGGGATGATACTAGGGTTTCAAGCTCAAAATAGACACCAAATCTTTAAAACAACTCCAAATACTACAAAATCAACTTGATAAGAAGACGGATGGTGAAAATTGTGGCTTACTTGATTTCTGGAGGCTGTAGAGCACCGTTGTTGAAGGTTGAAGGTGATGGCATGTGTTTTTGAGCTCCCTGAGTGTTTTTGGGCAAGGGCGTAGCGCATAACGCAAGGGCGTAGCGCATAACACAGGGGCGCAGCACTGCCTCTGTTTTGCAAATTTCGCGTTCCTTCTTGGACTTTTGTCCTTTTGATGAGGTTGCTTGATGATGGAAAGAGCAAGTGAAGTTTGAATTGATGTCCTTTGGGTTTAAATACTTTGTGGGATTTGATTTTGATGATTTTAAAACCCACTTTTGCAATGTTCAATTTTACTTTTAAAACCTGGCAAAATACTTTTTAACTCTGTCTTGTTTGCTTTGCAAATTGATCGTGTTGTAATAGGAACTCTTCATATTTTTAAGTTTGATGTGTTTGGCATATGAAACTGAGTTGGCATATTTAGGAAACTGAGTACTTATTATCTATGATGGACATAAAATTACATAAATAAAATAAAATTTCATCTTTATTTTTTGGAATAAAATTACATTTTGGAATGAAACTCACACTTGAAATCTAAATTAAAACTTTTGAAATCATCTTTTTCATGCTTGCAAATCCTCCTTAGATGGTAAAGGGATATTATTTGGATCACTCTCTTACTTTTTCTGACCTTATGCAATGAAATGGTGATTTATTGGGACCTTGGAAAATGAAAACTTAGAGACCTAATGAATAATTTCAATGAGTAGACTTCATGGTGACCTGACTGACATAATGACATGATGAAAAGGACTTTCATGACTGAAGTATGCTCAACAAGGCATGAAGGTGGGACGGAAAGTATGAATTTTTGAGGAGGAGTGATGTTTTCTGAATAGGACTACCATCAGTGAGTAAATTTTTTGCATGACCTAATGAAATGATATAAAAAATTGAGTGGGACTCCAAAAATGATATGAAAAGTGTATTTTTGATCACTGATGGCAATATGCAAATACTGATACTAACACACTCGTTGGATCCACAATGACCTATTAATATTTTTCTACCATAATGTCTTCCATATTGAGCTTCCACAATGAAAAACTTTACCCATTAAATTTCTTAATCTATATTTTCAAGCCACTCACCATTCTTTTTCATCATAAAAATCACCACCATAGAGATCCCACTACAACAAGCTTTATCACAAACACAAGACAACCAAACCCTTCACCGTAACAACATCCCCTTGAAGCCAATAATTGTTTTGATACCAAACGCAAGTTTTTAAGCCTTATACAATAATACAATGCATATATAGATTCATAATAAATAGAAAAGTAAAACAATGGAAGACACATATTACACAAAGATTTACCTGGGAAACACAAACTCAAGTAAGAAACAAATTACTTGGAGATAGGTTGATTTTTTTGTAGCTTGGGAGGTACTCCAAGCCTTGAGTATCGAGGATCTGGAGGAAGGAGCTCCACAAGTGGCCTTGTGGGCTTGAAACCCAAGCTTGGGGTTTTAAACCCATCTGTTATCACTTAGAGAAAAACCTGGTTGCAGGGAAAAACCCCAAGGTAACCTCAAAACCACTTTTAGGTTGAATCTCGCCCTTCAACCTGGAGAGGGATCTCTCCGTAAAACTAAACTACCCTATGGTCACTGTAGTAGAATTTTTTTTGCAATTGAGCTCAGGTGACCAAATTTAGGTTCAAGGATAAATTGTTTGGGTCATCTTCAAAGCCTACCATTAGGCATGGAGTCAAAATATTAAACAAATGATATCATAGATCTAATGATTGAGCTGTACAAAGCATGATAGCAACAATTCCTTTAGCTGTTTAGTAAATTTATAAGAAAGAGGTAGTGGAAGAAAACAGAGTTTATAACTGATTAGAGTAACAAATATTAATGACTGATAATTTAAGAGAGGAGAATCAATGAAATCCAATCTCATAAAATAACATTCTCAAACATGGAAGAAAACAATTATATAATAGAGAAATACTAACAGGGATATGTAACACATGAACTCTCTACTGACTGCTCATTAAACAATGTAAATACATTTAATATTGCTCAAATATACTTATAGTACAAGTTTTTTTCCGAATAATTCCAACCTTGATTTATTATTCATAAACTGCTTATATAAGGCTTCCATAACAACTTACACAATAATAGTCACCACATAATTATAAAATCTAATATATTTAAAATATCTCTTAAGTTCATGTATGCAAAAATATAAACTTAAATATTCTATCTCTCCTAGAATAATTGTAGGAAAATCTGCTAACATTTAGGAAAAGATAAAGTATCCGGTCAACTGCCTCCCTGGAAAGTAAAATAGGTCCCAAAACTGTAGGTCAGCATGATTGCTAGCAAAAACAGGTCCCTGTGCATAACTCTATCAAAACTACTCTTTCATTCATCCTGTTGCGTTTCAATTCAGCTAGAAAAAATCACTGACAATGCAAGTGTCAACATTTTCGATCTTTTATTCATAGTTTTTGTTGACAACCGAGAGGTCGGTTTTTCCACCTTTTCAAATATCACTGAAAAAAGAGATGTCAGCATCCCTAGTTTGCTTCAAAATAGGTGACAAGCGTATTGTCGAGATTTCTCCTGTTTTGTTTTCTTACTAACCAGCATACATAGCTTTTATGTTTCCAAAATGCTGAGAGAGACCCTATCAAGCTTATCAAAAACATTGACAATGGTATTATGAGTCCTTCTGATTATTATGTTGTGTATAAAATCACCAAGCCGACTATCAATGATAAGGTAAAAACTATGTTTTTTGCTTATACCAGTAGACAAAATCTAATTTTAATACCTTGTCAGCCTAGCTAAGGGTAGTGGCAGCTTCAAGCAAGAAATTTAGCTTGTCCAACCTTTATTTTGTATTTTGTATGGTCTCCATAGAGTTCCCTTTCACCACTTATTTGTCTTGGATCTTATTTGCAGGCTTCTTTTTTCTGTTAATGAACAAGTCCTTCAGGGGAATATCATCAATATCGATCACCTCTTTGCTAACTTTAGATTACTTTTAATCTTGATTTTGTATCTAAGTTTATTGGTTGGGCTTGTATGTATGTTTCCCTTTTTACAGATACTAGGTGATGGCTCATATTCTCTGCTCTCTACCTCTGGTTTTTTGCCTTTTAGGTCCTCTGGTTCAACTGTGTTTGCAAGGGAAAATTTTAAGGGTATATATGAGGTATGGGAAGGGCCAATACCAGCTGATAGGTTTTCAATGGATAGAGGCTCTGGATTATGAAGTCAAGCATTCTTTCTCTGATACAACCTTAAGGATTTTCGGACCAGATGAAGTAGGTGAGATCCCTAGGGTTTCTTGGCTAGTAGGGGGTTCAACAGGAGCCTGATTTCTTGTTTTCTTCACCTTCCCGATAGTTTGTAGTCTATCCCTTTTCCTCCTGGTAGGTTGAGGTTGAAAACTTCCCCAGAAGAGGAAATGACTCCACGTTCTCCCTAATTTGGCTAACTTTCTATCAACAATTTAATCAATACCTTGTATTATATAAAATTAGATGAAGCGTTAACTCGAGCTTAGTATCTGGTAGCCATGTGTCTAAGGCTTTCTAGTAGGTAGAAGCAGCGATTAATTTTGATTTGTCTGGGTATATGAGCTAGGAAATAAAAATGATACAAATTTACTCTATTATATCAACCTTCACGGCTAAAATATTTTTAATAGAGGCATAGGGGAACATACCACTGCTCCTGCAACCACTTCTTTCACACTCCAACCTTCCGATTCTTCTCTTTGTGTTCTTATTTGAATAAGGATGGAACATTGATGCCTGCACAAATGTGGCTATGAAATATCTTCTTGTCATCCATGGGTAAGAATGCAGCTTTACCAATGGCGGGCTCTGTGACTTCAAAGGATAAACCCCCTACCTGTGCATTTTTCCCATTGAAACCTGATGCAAAGACTGAGCCACCAAATCATGGTAGTTAGAACACTGGTATAAAAATCTACTCCACCCTGCATGTTGAAACAAACGGAGAAGATTGGGGTAGACATCCAGCAAATCTGACATCTTAGGTTCGGTTCGGTCTGGATTTCCCCCTTTTCCCATTCTGGCATATGTTATCCCTAGGATTCGATACTGAAATACTGCAACGAAAATTACTCTCAATTTTCCAAGTGTGAAATATCCCGGATTAATTACCAACTAAATTTTACATGACGCGCTGAAGAGTTTAACCTACGGTCGAGGTAATCATATGGTGAGTTAAATCTCATATCATTCCCGATTATGGTTGCAAACATAATTTATATCATATAGAACCAAAAACATGTTACATGACCTTTGAATTATTACAATGGGAAACCATGATTAACCTTGTACTTTACCCTCTCATAAATAATAAAGACATATTCAACCAAAAATTTCAACGCTGGCGTGGTCAGCATAGTCATCACTCTGAATTTTGAAAACCAGTTTTATCGCTGACAATTAGCCTGTCAATCAAATGAGAAATGGTGATTCTCGCGTTGTCAGCGATTTATTTTTCCAAACCATATCAATTTCACTGTTTATTAAAATATTAATTTTCACAATGCAACTGTCAATGTTTTACAAAAAAAGAAATTAAAAAAAAAAAGGAAATTTATAATGATAATAGTTGGCTCCACGGGGATATTCGCGATTAATGATGGCAACAAGAACTTCCCCATAGATCAATCGCCTCATATGTTACAAACACTAACTCAAAATAAAACTGACTCGAAGAAAAAAAAAATTAAATAAATAAATAATTTTAAAAATAAATAAATAAATAAAAATTAAAAAAAAATTAAAAAATTAAAAAATAAAATATGAAATAAATATAAAAATAAAATAAAAATAAAAATAAAATCAAATAAAAATAATAAAATAATAACAAAATAAAAATAAATCATCTTAAGAGATGACTTTACAAACTCTGAAATTGAAAAAATATAATTGTTTCTAAAAATATTTATTTTTCTGATGAATATCAGCAGAACCTCAAGACCTTCACTTCGGGCTTCAATTCCTTCAAAATATTCATCCACACCTCCAAAGAAATTTTCAAAATATATGGATATGTACAATGAAATTCAGAAACAATTTTGTGTTCAGGAAATATAATGCTTTATAAAACGTCCATTGACTGGACCTCCAAAAAAAAACTCTCCTTGTAGACCTTGTAAGACGAAACTATTTTTTCCTCGGAAAGTTGCAATTATGTATGGCCCTTTCCAAATATTTTTGAACTTCACGTGTTTTCCTTTATCCTCAATGTGGGCATCCCATCTTAAAACCAGGTCTTGGAATTTGAAATCATCCTCTTTAGTTTTTCTGTCAAAAACCTTTTTGATCTGATCTTGTACTTCCTGATATTTCTCATACACTCTTTCTCTAGTTTCTTGCACTTCAATTAGTTTATTTGTTCTCCTCTGCAACTGGTTGGGTTCTTCTCCCAATTCTTGCAAATATTTCATGACAGAAATTCCAATTGAAACAGGAAACAATGAGTCAATCCCATACACTAACTGGAAAGGAGAAGTGTTGATAGACCTCTTAGTACTAACTCTATCTGCCCATAAGGCAAACTTGAGTTTTTTGTGCCAAACCTTTTTGTTATCTTCTAATAGCTTCTTAATGATTATGACTAAACTCTTAATAGAAGATTTTCCAGTCCACTACCTTGAGGGTAATAAGCTATAGAATGACAGAGCTTAATATGGTAGTCCTCACATAATTTTACTAATCTTTTGGACTTAAAACATTGCACATTATTAGTAATAATTCTCTTTAGGCAACCAAATCTAGAAATAATACTTTCTAAAAATTGAATAACTACCAAATTAGTTTCTTGTGTGCTTGGAAGTGCCTCAATCCACTTAGTGAAGTAATATATCCCTGTCAAAATCCATCTATGATATCCTGATGATGCCGGATGGATCTCACCTATAAATTCAAGGCCCCATTGTTGGAAAGGAGCTTCTACAGAGATAGTTTTCAAAGTAAAGACATCAATTTTGACTTACCCTCAAATAGTTGACACTTGTGACAAGTTGCTACCTCTTTTCTAACATCATAAAATAGAGTGGGCCAGTAAAAACCATCTCCCAAGATTTTATCCGTTATGGATTTCCAGTAATGATGTCCCCCACATGCTCCTTCATGAAACTCTTTGCTTATTTTCTTAGCTTCTTATTCTATTAGAAAATCCAGTAAAATACCCTGAGGATCCTTCCAATACTGATAACCATTCGAAAGACAATATTTAATAAATTTCAACCTTAAAGATCTAGCTCATGTCTTATCTCTCCATGGTGGTACTTGTAAATTTTTCAAAATGTAAACAACTTCGGGATACCATGGAAATTGTTTAAAACAATATTTAGCTGTAATGATTGATTCCTCACCTGGCAGATCTGATAATTCAAAAAAAAAAAATTGATACCAATATCGTCAAGATTTTATTCGGTCATTAGCCTATCCAGACGTTGTCCTTTAATCAACTTGGCGGGTTTAATTTCCAAGTCGAACTCCAACATTTTATAAATCCAAGTACCTCTTCTGCCATCACTACCTAGTTGTACTAAAATACTCTTTATGATGGCATTTGGCACATATTTTGTCACATGAGAACACGGAATGAAAACTCTAAAATCCTTTAGTGCTTTGATTAAATGATATGCATGTTTGTCTAAAATGTTGTACTTTAATTCAGCATCCCTCAATGCCCTACTGAAAAAGGATATGGGTTGTTCTTGTCATGAATCATTCTTTTGAAGCAACACACGGGTGATAGTGTGTTCGGAGGAAAAATAAAAAAATCATGAAATACTTTGAAAAATCTAGACTAATGAACAAGGGTACTTGGCCTAAAGTTCTCTCGATATCATTAAAATAATTATTTGCTTGCTCAGTCCATTTAATTTCACTCCCTTTCTTAATCATTCATGTTATTACTTTTAAAATTTCTGCAAAGTTTAGAGTGAAACGCCGCAAAAAAATAACCTTACCTAATAAATATTGGACTTCCTTATTTATTCTTGGCCGCTCGATCTTCCATCCTTTGATACTGTGTCCCAACAACTTGGCTTCTCTCAAGGAGAAATGGGACTTCTTTGGATTTAGAGAAACTCCAAATTTCTTGCACTTGCTGAAAACTGTCCTGAAATGTTTTAGATGAGAAGATTAAGATTTCTAGAAAATAGTAATATCATCTATATAATTCACCACGAACATATTTCTTTCATCAGCAAAGGTGATGTCCATAACACGTTGAAAAT
Organism: Pinus albicaulis; assembly: GCA_034641835.2. Lineage (NCBI taxonomy): Eukaryota > Viridiplantae > Streptophyta > Pinopsida > Pinales > Pinaceae > Pinus > Pinus albicaulis. The sequence goes on from CM076580.1 coordinate 1,307,823,091, forward strand.
TAGCTCATGTGTTCATGAGTTTGAATGGCATCTTAAAATACATGCACGTGCCCCACGGTGTGGTGAAATCCATTTTTTCCTAATCCTTTAGGTCAACCAAGATATTATTGTATCTCGAAAACCCGTCTAGCATGGAGATTCTTTTTGCACCAACCACCTTCTGCAAAATTTGATCTATCTTCGGCAAAGGGTAGTTATCCTTCAGCGAAACTTTGTTTAAATTTCTGAAATCCACACATAGGTGTATTTCTCCACTTTTATTTTTCACTTGCACCAAGTTTTCAACCCAATTAGAAAATCTAAGTGGGATAGTATTTTTTGCATCCAACCGCCTTTTAACATCTTTCTTAATCAGTGGCATTATTTTTGGATTGATTCTCATTAGCTTTTGTTTGAATGGTTTCTCATCTTCTTTAAGTGGTATAGTATGTTGGATGATGGATTGATCATAAATATTCAAATCCTCATACCTCCCAGCAAAAATATCAATAAATTCCTTAAATAATTTTACATACTTCATTTTCTAATATTGTTTCATAGTATTGGAAACTTTGACTATTATTGGATCACTTTCGGTCCCCAAATTATAGTCCTCCATCTCACCATCACTGGGCATAATTATTGGCTTTGCTGCTACATCATTAGAATCAAACAATCTTTTGAACGGTACTAAACATCTAGGAATCAAATTATTACTTAGCTGAATAATTTTTTGTCCTACTACAACATTCAAAAAGACTTTTGTTTCAGAATTTTGGTATGTAGTTTCATCTTCATGACTCTCTATTGGAGTGCTAAGGAACTCATATGTTCTTTCCAGAAACCTCCTGATTTTTTTATCACCTTCAAAAACATGCCAATGCTTTGTATTATCCAAAATTGAAGGTCGGTGTCTAACATTTATCTCATATTTTTCATTTGGGTAAAACGAAACTCTGAATGTACTAGTAGCCTTTGCTAAAGCATCATCAATTCCATTCTTCTCTCTTGGTATCAATGAGATTTCATGTTCAAAAAATAAGATAGAAAATAAATCCCCAACTTCATTTTTGAAAGCTCTCATTATTGGATGCTTAGTTTGACAAATAAACTTAACTTGGTTTACAATTAGCTCAGAGTCTCCAGAAATGTGAATTTAATGTTCCTTTTGTTCTTGTAATATATTTAATCCAATAACAAGAGATTCATACCTAGCTACATTATTTGTACAATCAAACTACAATTTAAATGAATGTAATTGACTTGTACCATCTAATTTAATAATCCATACTCCCGCTCCATAACTTTTTTCACATGTGGAGCCATCAAAATGTAATTTCCAGATTTCATTTGAAAATTTCTGAACTTGTTCTTGTTGAATATTAGTTTCATTTGATGCGGATGCTTCTTCCTCAAAACGAGAATCATTAAAAATAATCTGACATCCCAGCTCTATGTCTATTTTATATATTGGGTGATTATGAGGTTCGGCTTTGTTTCTCACCATGTAGGCCATTTGAACTTCTCGGTATAACATTTTCATTTCACCAAACAATGGTATATATGCATAGGACATATCCATCTATAAATTTTCTCCTAATATTGTTGCATAAGATTGAGATAACAACATGCCAAATCTAGCAGGGATATTTGCTACTACTACGTCCATCAATACACTTTTAGCAAGAATATGAGCTAAAGTGACCACTAAATCTTTAATCAGGCCTGAGAATTTTACCTTTCTCAAATCAAAAGAGAACAAGTCTTTATAGGGTATAGTAATTTAGAGGCCCATATGGTCCATGACTAACTTGGTCATAAGTTTGTGTGAAGCTCCAGAGTCTAACATGGCGTTGTGAAGAACCATATCATGCACATTTAGACTTACATAAAATGGAGGCACATCATCGTTTGCACTAGCGATGTGTGGGCCAAATATAAACTTGGGAGTGTCATCATATAAATTCAAAGAATATTGAGAAATTGTATTGACTTGATCAACTTTTGAATTTTTAATCATACAAGAAATTATTTTCCTATATTTCTCATTTCTTAAAATCTCAACAAAAGGAATGGTCACTTTTAACTTACTGATTTCAGATTCTTTATTAAAATTTAGTGGCTTTTTTTCTGAATCTTTGATATCCTTTCTTGGCTCTTTCGAATTGTGCTTCTTTGGCTCCTCTGGCCTCTTCAGTATCTCTCTTCTAGGTTCATTTTTTTGTTCAGCTATTGTTTTCTCTAGCGGAGTTTCGATAGGAACATTCTGGTTTCTCAGGTTGTACTGTTTTTGAAAATATTCCACTGCATTATAATACTATTGCTGATAGACAATTGAATCACAGAGATGTACGTTGTCTTTCTCTCCCAAGCATCTAGTAGAGAGGTCATGTTCTTCTTTGGTGGAAAATACTTGGGTATCATTGTCATCGAAGCACCCAATTTTTTGGTATTATTCATCAATAGTGTCCTCATCTACATATGATTATGGAAAAGGAGGTCGAATGGCGGGTTGTTGTTCTTTAGGAGCTTTCCACTCTCTAGGATGATTTAGCGTAGATTGGGGCCTCGTGAAATTAGGATTTCTGACTTGAGGTTGGTTCACACCTCTGGGAGGAGTCAATTTATCTACCATCTTCTCCATAGTTTTCAGAATCACATCAAATTTCAAAGTAGGGGATGAAGAGGACTCTTCTTTGAAACCTACCCTTCTTTCAACCTTCACTTTTTCTTTCTTTTCCAATAAATTGGCCTCCACTCCAATCACATTACTCTACATCTTCTCTAAAGTAGCAAGATTTATTTCACAAATATGATAGGCCAACTCGTCATCAAAAAAATCAGGGTATTGTAGTAAGGCTAAACCAAGAGGAGGTTTGATTTCAGCTGGAATAGAATTATAAATCTTAATAAATCTAACTGTGAAATCTTATACGGATCCTCTTGTGTTCCTTTTGAGTGCATTATACTCAGCTAAAATCTGCAATTTATTTTTCTTCACTTCCCATCTAGCAAGAAAAAAATTTCAAACTATTGAAAGTTATTGATGTTGGTCAGAGGTAAAGATCTAAACCATTTCTTCACAATGCCTGATAGACTTTGTGCAAGCAATGTTAAATTCATGTCTTCATGATTAAATTCTTCTAATTCAAGGAAACCATTCAATTTTCCACATGTTGTTGGGCTGTAAAAAATCATGTGTCGTCAAACTAAATCAATTGTTGTCCATAATTTGCAGGAAGATCATGTAATGGACCTTGAAGGTTCAAAGGTGCATACCTAGCATCCATGATAATAGGTGTAGTTAGAGTGGGGTTTTGCAAAGAATATGTAATGGGAAACAAATGATTTTTAACAAATGTTGATGACTCAAGAATATGAGATCTAGTAGAAGACGAAGGTGTAGTCGTAACATAGAATGGTAGAATATAATATGGAAAAGTTGCAGATCTAGCTGCAATAGCTTGAAGCTCCTAGATTTTATGTTCTAAATTCTGAAAATGAGACCAGATCTCTTGGTATTGTGGTAATAATTCTAATTCTAGGATAAAAGAATCATAAAAATAAGGTTTTAAGAATGTTGAATCTAAAATAGTATCTGAAATTTGACTCTCATACATAGATCTAAACAGAGAGTTTTCAAAATTTACATCAAAATGAAAAACTTCAATAGCCTCAATCTTTGTAGGTAATGAACTATATATTTCTAAAATATTACCTTCTTTCTTTGAAACTATCTTTCTGAACAACCTTTCTGGGCTTGATCAGAACTACGGTGGATTTGGATCAAAATTCCTCCAGGTATAGACACCTTGATGATCCAGGACTTCATCAGAAATAATACTTCAAAAACAGAGTGGAGCCACTAGGAAAAATCTCTCTCGCAGCCAAAACTGATTTCAAAATCTATGTTTACCATCAAAGATATGATTTTTGATACTGAAATCATTAGAGGAAAAAAATGCTTCTCGTTCCCTGGCAACGACGCCAAAATTTTATCACTTAGGGAAAACCCTGGTCGTATGTAAAAAAATTGTATGGAAAAAAACCCAAGGTAACCTCAAAACTACATTTAGGTTGAATTTGACCCTTCAAACTAGAGAGGGATATCTCTTTAAAACTCAACTACCCTATGGTCACTGTAGTAGAAGGTTTTATACACTTGAGCTCGAGTGGCCAGATTTAGGTTCAAGGATAAATTGGTTGGGTGATCTTCGAAACCTACCATTGGGCATGGAGTCCAGCTATTAAGAAAATGAGATCACATATCTAATGAGTGAGTCATACAAAGCATGACAGCAACAAGTCCTTTGATTGTTTGGGAGATTTAGAAGAAAGAGGTACTGGAAGAAAATAGAGTTTATAAGTGACTAGAGTAACAAATATTAATGATTGATAATTTAAGAGAGGAGCATCAATGAAATCCAATTTCATAAAATAACATTCTCAGACATGGAAGAAAATAATTATATAACAGAGAAATACTGATAGGGAAAGGTAACACATGAATTCTCTACTAACTTCTCATTAAACATTGTAAATACATTTAAAATTTCTCAAATATACTTAGACTACAAGTGTTTTTTTCGAATAATTCCAACCGTGTTTTATTATTCATAACTTGCTTATATAAGGCTTCCATAATAGCTTCCATGATAAAATTCACCACATAATTACAAAATATTAGATATTTAAAATATCTTTTAAGTTCATGTATGAAAAAATATAAACTTAAATATTATATCTCTCCTAGAATAACTGTAGGAAAATATGCTAACATTTAGGAAAAGATAAAGTATCTTGTCAACTGCCTCCCTAGAAAATGGAACAGATCCCCAAATTGTAGGTCAGCATGATTGCTGGAAAAAACAGGTCCATTTTTGCAACTCTATCAAAACTGCTCTTTCATTCATCCTGTTTCTTTTCAGTTCTGCTGGAAAAAATCATTGATAATGCAAGTGTCAATGTTTTCGATCATTTGTTCATATTTTTTGCTAACAACCGGGAGTTTGGTTTTTCCACGTTTTTAAATATCGTTGACAACATAGATTTCAGTGTCCCTCATTTGCTTCAAAATAGCTTACAAGCGTACTGTCGAGCTTTCTTGTGTTTTTTTTTTCTTACTAACCAACATACATATCTTTTTTGTTTCCAAAATGTTGATAAAGGCCCTATCAAGCTTATCAAAAACGCTGACAATGGTATATTCAGTCCTTCCGATTATTATGATTTATATAAAATCACCAAACTGACTATCAATGATAAGGTAAAAAATATGTTTTTTGCTTAGAACAGTAGACAAAAACTGATTTTAATACCCTGTCATCCTAGCTAAGGGTAGCTGCAGTTTCAAGCTAGACATTTAACTTGTCAAACCTCTATTTTTTTCTTCCCTATAGTCTCCATAGGTTTCCCTTTCACGACTTATTTGTCTTGGCTCTTCTTTGCGGGATTATTTTTTCTATTAATGATCAAGTCCTTCAGGGGCATTTCATCAATAAGGATCACCTCTTTTTCCAAATCTGGATTATTTTTAAGATTTATTGTGTATCTAAGTTTGTTGGTTGTCCTTGTATGTCTATTTCCCTTTTTAAATAAAGTAGGTGATGATTCATCTTCTTTGTTCTTTTCCTCTAGATTTTTTCCTTTCAGGTCCTCTGGTTCAGCTGTGTATGCAGGGGAAACTTCTAAGGGTATATATGAGGTATGGGAAGGGTCATTACCAACTGATAGGTTTTCAAGGGATACGGGCTTTGGATTATGAAGTCGAGCATTCTTTCTCTGACACACATTAGGGATTTTTGGACCATATGAAGAAAGTGAGATCCCTGGGGTTTCTTGTCTGGTAGGGGGTTCAACGGGATCATGATTTCTTGTTTTCTTCACCAACCTGACAGTATGTGGTCTTCCCCTTTTCCTCTTAGCAGGTTGAGGTTGAAAATATCCCCATAAGAGGAAATGACTCCATGTTCTCCCTAATTTGGATAATTGGATCTCTATCAGCAATTTAACTTGTGGTATATAAAATGAGATGAAGGATTAACTTGGGCTCTGTATCTGGCACCCATGTGTCTAAGGCTTTATAGTAGGTAGAAGCAGGGATTAATTCTATTTTTTCCAGCTATATGAGCTAGGAAATAAAAATGATACAAATGTACTCTATTATATCGACCTTCACAACTAAAATATTGCTAACATAAGCATAGGGGAATATACCACTGCTCCTGCAGCCACTTATTTCGCATTCCAACCTTCCAATTCTTCTCTTTTTGTTCTTCTTTGAAAAAGGAGAGAACATTGATTCCTACCAAAATGTGGCTATGAAATATCTTCTTGTTTTCCATGGATAAGGTTGTAGCTTTAGCAATGGTGCGCTCTGTGAATTTAAAGGATAAACCCCCTACGTGCAGTACATTATTCCCATAAAAACCTTATGCAAAAGACTGAGCCACCAAATCATGGTAGTCGGAACACTGGTAGAAAAATATGCTCCACCCTGCCTACTAAAACAAATAGAGAAAATCGAGGTAGATGTCCAGCAAATCCCGCCTCTTATGCTAGGTTAAATCTAGCTTCCCCCCTTTTCCCATTCTGACATATGATATCCCCTAGATTCGATCCTGAAATCCTGCAACGAAAATAACACTCAATTTTCCAAGTGTGAAATATATCGGATTAATCACCAACTAAATTTTACATGAGGCGATGAAGTGTTTAACCTACGGTCACGGTAATCATATGGTAAGTTAAATCTCATATCATTCCTGGTTATGTGGTAAGTTAAATCTCATATCATAAGGAAACAAAATTTTACATTTCCCTTGAATGATTACAATGGGTAAACATGATTAACCCTGTACATTACCCTTTTAGAAACAATAAAGACAGATTCAACCAAAAATGTCAATGTTAACGTGGTCAGCACATTCATCACTCTAAATTTTGAAACCAATTTTATCCCAGACAATTGGCCTGTTAGTCAAATGAGAAATGGTGTTGCATGCATTGTTAATGAATTCTTTCTCCAAACCATATCAGATTCACTGTTTATTACAATATTAATGCTGACAATGCAACTACCAGCATTTTTACAAAAAATTTAAAAAGAAACTGAAATTAATAATGATAACAACATCGATGTTGGGGACAAGACTATGGAGAAATTTCGACATGTGATGGATGAGGATGATATTATTCATTCAGACAAATCCAACACAATTAAAATCTTTGAAATCCGACACGTAGAAATGGAGATATTAATTTTTATGTGTAGCAATTAGGTTTGTTCATGAAAATTTAGGTCGACTTGTGTTAAAGTAAACACATAAAGGAATATTTGTTGAGCCTATTATAACTCACAATTTTTCAAAATTTCATTAATAGGGTCTTGCACACCATTCACCTAGGCTCCACGTTGTTTTCATATTTAGATTCATGAAATTTATTAAAAAACACATGTAATAAGTTTTATCCTAAGTCTAAACCCACCATGCATCATGTCATGTCAGTCAAATCCACTCCATGTCCTTTAGTTTTCGCACCCTTGCCTTCAAATCAAAAAATAAGCCACTTGTCTATTTTTTTCACCATTTGGTAGCGAATACAATGGAAGAATAATATATTTTTCTACGGAATTACCTGACAATTTCGTAGCAGATATGTCGGGATTTTAAATATTTTCGCTACGAAACTGTGTTTTTCTACAAAAAATATAGAGTGGTGTGAGGTATCAAGTTTTCGATCGCCAAGGGCAAAGGTGAGGTCAACAAATTGGTTACCAAGAGCACTAAGCATGCAAGATTGTGATTTCACTCATCACTTCTTTTTGTGGTCACATTTGTCATCATTCTCCCTCAATTTTGTGAATTGCATTTTAAACTATACCTCTAAGCACCTCTCTGTCATTCATTGTTAAAAGTCTTGCAAGTATCATCACAATGGCATTCTTGAAGAGCTGATTTACAATGCAAACAGCATGCTATCTAGGTTTGTTCATCTACAGGTGTCACAGTTAAGAAGAAACGAGGGTATAAAGGAGCAATGGCAGCGAAGAAGAAAATGAATAAAGGAGGTTTTATGTGAGATACGAGCCTATGGATTTAAAAATATTGAATGAAGATCCTAGCTTCATGGATGCTTTCTGGGATGTTGGTTGTCTACAGTTCTATCAGAAGATGTAGGGTTTTCATGCTCAAATATCCAAAGAATTCGCAGCCAATTTCACAGGGATAGCCTCAAAGGTAGGAGTATTGAATTTCACAATATCACCTGATACTATCTCTTAGGCTATATAAATACCCAAAGGAGATGAGGAATGGTTCAAAGGTACAAAATTCAAAATGCAGAGTTGTGAGTAATTTGTCAAATAGGAGCACATTGGAGCTGACATGGAAAGTGGCATCCCCAAGAGTTGTATGAAAGAAAATTATTAAAATTTGTTTTTTGTGGTCCAAAATTATTTTACCTATGAGGGGAGGTTTCACATGTTCTACTTATATCATTTCAGGCTCCTTTTGCATTTCATTGGTAAGCAACCCCTTGATTCGCCTTTACTTTTGTTTAGAAGTTTGGGGAAGATGTCTGATAAGGTCCAAGCCAAGGCTAAGGGTATTGAAACATCATTTTTTCACCATGGCTTGATAAAATTATTAGAGTTGGAGGAATTAAAGAATTTAAATAGATATTGGGCATCTGCAATATTCCAAAATAGGAAAAGCTGCAATATGGCACATAAAAATGGAAATAGCAGTGAATATCAATACACCAAGATGTGAGACAAATATAGAGCCATCTTATTTAGAATATTAGCAGTAAATAAGCATAAAATCTTGAGGATCAAGTCACTCAAGAAAGATAACACAAGCCTCCAATAATCAAATATAATAAAACATGAAGTGTTGTTGCTACTCAAAATGTTGGAGAATCAATACAGCGTAGTTCCAAGTAGTGCGGCTACAAATGGAAAATATAAATGGATGTATCTAATAATACAAAGCTCAAGAAGTGTCGGGAATAGAGATCTAGGCTCCCAAGCACCTTTCAAAGACAACCCAGGAAGGGTTTCCGGAAATACACTAAATACAAAATGGTGAACTAGAGACCTAGGGTTGAAGAATCACTGCTACTGGATAGCTGATGGTAGGTGTCTAAAATTATGTAGAAATCAATGGAATCTCCTCCAATAGATCTTCCAAATGAAAGGTTTCTCCCTTCATTAGAGATCTAACTCACCAAATGAGGCATTGAACCCTTCGCTGCTACTGCTCAATAGAATAACGCAGTCTATGAGGAAAATTTTGTTGCTAGGGATGGTAGCAGCTTTGCCTAATGCCAAGTAATCAAATAATGCTCAAGGACCTCCCTTGCTAGCCCGCTGGTGGAAAGGCTACTCCCTCCACTAAGAACAAGCTCAGAAAATGGCCCTGTCAATCCTCCACTACCTCTGCCCTGAAAAACAACACAACCCTGGAAGAGACTGCGTTGTGGATGATGGTTGAAGCTTGGCCTAATGCCAGATGGTGGAAATGTAGCTCAACAAACCTCTCCTGAGTGGACACTTGAATTCCCTCGGGGATGAGGGTGGGATTCCTGCTCGGGAACACTCTTGTGCTAAACAGTACAGCAAACTCCGTTAAACAGCTGAAGTGTGAAAGAAGTCATAAAGACCAAAACATAAGCAATAATCATAATTCCCTCTATGGTTGCCTTCCCTTCCTTATATGTATTGTGAGCCTCCTCAACTTGGGCCCAACTCATTAAAGGCACTAATCTCATGGAGACTTCCTCCCATTACACTTCAATGTCCCTAATTAACTATCCACTCCCTCCATACTAGCATTGTTGATTTGGTCAAACTTGACCCCATCCACATGCTTCAACCTCTATTCACACATTAGGGTGCTTTATCTAGCTCCTAAGATGATCCCCATTTACATTAGAAGTGATTTTATTCTTACTAAGGAGATTTATGGGTCTCCCTACCCTCTTATTCATCTATCTAAGTGACAAAAGAAAATTTTAATATTCTAGCTAGTTGAAAGCTAATTTGGAATATTACAGTCCTTCCCTCCCAAATGTTGCTTGTTCTCAAACAAATATAAGGGTGAATGCTGCAAAGTTTCTCCTCCTCCCCTTGTGGCACCTACAGATGATGATCTCCTCCACTGAACAAGGTGTCCTTCAATTAATCCATATTTGAGCTGATCTTCCCAAGTGCTCTTGTTAGCCAAATGGCTCACATCATAAGGAAGTAAGAGCTCTATGGTAGCAACTACATATTTCCCAATGTTCTCACTGCAACATGGGGTATAGGAAGTGTTAGAGATCTCACTCCCAATGAATAGACCTGAACCATGTGCTTTTCCTCCATCCATGCCAATAATAATGATCAATACATCATCAACATATGGAATCAAAATCAGAGATACCTTGACTACCATGTGAAATATTGGAGGATGATAATAGTCCCTCAAGTGGAACCAGTGCATTTATACTCCCAACTTCCTTAAAACATGATATGTTGAGTGGCTTCCCAACCACTTTCCTGCTGCCACTACCCTCTCGCATGCCTGGAGAAAGGAACTGATGGGTGGTGTCAACTGAATACACCCTGAGTAAAACATTATCTCCCCAAATCCTCCTACGGATTGGTTACTCC